>VWZI01000971.1:201736-220228 GCA_013396835.1 Psilopogon haemacephalus
CGGGGAGGGACATACCTGCTACGGGAACGGGGCGGGAAGCTGGGGGCGCGGCTCCTTGGCGCGGCCCCCGCCGGCAGCTGCAGGACAGATGTGGCCGCAGCTGGAGGCGTCAACCCGCAACCCTTCCCCTGCCCGAGCCCTGGGAAACGCCGGTCCCGGTGAGGCAGATGTGTCCACAGCTGGAGTCCCCCCTCCAGCTGTGCCTGCAGCTGGAGGCAGCAGCACCAGACCCAGGGTGCAGGGGGTGGTCGGGGGTGTCCTACCCGGGACTCAGGCCCAAGGGAGCAGGCGACATGTCAGGGCAAGGGGCTGGGCACATCTGGACACTAGCAAAGGTCTCCTCGGCAGCAGGTACTTGCCTGGGGGCAGCAGTAGCACCGGCCAAAACCGTGCTGCTCTTTCCCACCCATGACGGGTTGGCAGCGCCTGGCAGGCAACAGGTCTGGCAGCCCCATCACAAGCCTTGCTTGTACCCAGGGAAGCTTGCCAGGGCTGCAAGCACCGCAGGCGGAACCTGCAAACCAGGTTACACACACGTTCTGCAGGAACAAGGCGGTGGGAATTGCATCTTGAGCGTGTAGGTGTCTCCCGGGAACAGGCAGACCCATTCTTGCATCCAGCTGTGCCCCAGGGAGCATCACATCTTGGGTGAGCGTTACGCACTGCCACCTTTCCCCACCAGCCCCAGGAAGGGGTTTCTGTCTCCTGCCTCTCTCCTCTCCATGGTTTGCAAGACATTTCAGAAAACCACATAGGTTGTGCTGCACAGAAAATTTTAGGTCCTAAGGCCACTTCCATACCAGAACCAGAGAATGTTTTGTACTCTCTGCCTGCTGTCTGTGCTCCCTGATAGTACCTGTGATAGTCCTGGATGGGGTGGGTGGCACTGCTTCAGCAGCTCAAACTAAGATACAGAAGGTCCCCTCAGTGTTTCTCAAACCACAGAGCTGGCTGTCATTGAGGCAATGGTATTAGCTCTTGGCCAAGACCCAGGATGTCAGCTGCTCCTCCAGAGAAGAGCAAGCAGAGCCCTTCAAGGCACACAGCCCTGCTCACTCTTGGGAGTCTTGGTTTCCTGCCAGACAGACTCAAAAGAGATGTTATTCGTGGGCCAGTGTGGAAACAAACAGACACATGCACAGGTCACCACACACAGGTAGCCCCAGGGCAGTGTCCTGAAGGTGCTGAGGTGTCCTCTCCACACTACAGAGACACAGACTGACCATGCAGGACATGACAGACTCACCAGCATCCATATGGGGACTGGGGGAGCTTTGACACAGCTCCATCTCAAAGCATAAGCCCAAGCTGCCCTCTCCTGAAGCCCCACCACCAACAGCACATCTGTCTTTCTGCTGGGACACCTTGCACTGAGTCTGGTCAAGCCTGGCTCAGGTCAGCCTTTGGCCTTCCTGGCCATAGTACTGAGTGTCACATCTATTTTCTTATATGGCCTCTGGAGAGGGCACATACATCTGCAAGACAGAGACCATGTTTCTGTCCTAGACAGTGTCTGCTCACAAGGCAGTTGCCTTTTTTTTTTTTTTTTAACTTTACAATTGTCCAGTTGGCAATCAGGTTCACTTCAGAGCAACTGTTCTCAGTCTTAAGCTAAACCTGAGGAAAGGTGGTGTGCCAAGAGGTTTCTCTGATCCTTTCCTCCAGCTGAACCACCTGATCTCCCCTTACATCCCTCTGTGATATGAGACTAGAGCTCTGCTTTCTTTTCATTATTCGTCCTGCTCTTTTCTTCCCTGCCTCAATGGCCTTCTCTTTACATCCAGATGTTTTGCCTAACAGAATAGACATGGTGGAAAGAATCTCCCCACCCACCAGCACATGGAGCAGGCAACCACCCGCTGCAAGAAACCCAAGGTTAGCCAGTTTCTATACTCAGCCATATCACTGTCATTCCTTTGACAGGGAGAGCAGATGTTCTGCCCAGCACAGAGGACCCTCAGACACGACCTCTTCGGATTTAATTTACATTATTGCACTCCTGGGTAGAGAAAGCAGGGCTGAGTTTGCTGTCACCCTGGCTCTCCATCTTCTAAGGCACCGGCTATTATTCTCAAAAAGTTTTTATGTCACATATAAGCCACTTCAAGCATTGAAGTGTTACTGCCTCAAGCTCACGAGGTCCTTGCCATAGACAAGAGAGCAACCCAGCAATAACATGAACCTCCATACGTGTTGCTGCCCTTGTAGACCAGACATGCCCTTTTATATACCCAGTACTCCAATTTGCTTCTTTAAAAGCTGCCTTTTATGTCCCAAACTTGCTGAACAGATTAGGCTCCCAATTCCAAATGCTTGCATACACAAAATATGTTAAAAGTGTGCCTTGGGTTTCTTGGATTACTTGTAATAACACTTAGCTGGTGGGCAGAGTGGTTATGTCTGAACGTACTTCAGTGAAGCAAAGGCTCTAGCAACTTCTGTTCTGGATCAGCCCCACCGCCAAATCTGGACAAGAGATGTCATGGATCCTTGTGATTCCTAAAGTCCTGCTGCTTACTACACAAATAATACACCTCACGCAATTATCCAAATGTAGAAAAAATAGGTTCCAGTAACTGGGTCTACACAAGAGCACCAAGGATGGCGTAACACACAAGCAGAACCTTACTCCATGTCCTAGCTAGTTACTAGACTGTTAATTGATGGTGTGATTAGCATCAGTCCACGGCTTAGGCGAATAGCTGCAAGAGAAAAGGCTCATTCACTAATAGCTACACTGTTCGTAGCTCTGTAGCACTTTCCTGCCCCAGTGTCCACCCTGGGAACCATCCTGAAAGCCCCTGCTCTCAATTCATCAAAGCCTGACTGCTCTCTCTTCCCAGGCAAAACTCACCCTGTGCCTCCTTGAAGGATGCCTGTATCAGGGCACGTATTGCCACACAGCCCCGAGACACAAGAGTTCTAAGCCGTTACTTCAGGAAATGTAAATCCCCAACGTGACACCCACGTCACGGTG
This sequence comes from Psilopogon haemacephalus, assembly GCA_013396835.1. NCBI lineage: Eukaryota > Metazoa > Chordata > Aves > Piciformes > Megalaimidae > Psilopogon > Psilopogon haemacephalus. The sequence continues at coordinate 204,714 of VWZI01000971.1, forward strand.
CTGCTTCTATCGCAGCCTCCACAAAACAAAGGTGGTGCCTTCACTTCTGGTTACCGATGGCTTCTTTCCCCATGAACTGGCCAAGCCTTTTTGAACTCAAACTGTTAAGCACCCTCGTCTAAGGAAGAGCTTACCACAAAAACTAGAGGAAGATTTAATCCAACATGCCCAATCCTAACCACCACGTGAAGACTGAACAATCGTCCCTTATTCATTGTCACACAGCTTCACCCACCTTTATTTATTTCAACTGGGAAAAGCCATGAAGGGATGAATCCCAGACTCCCGAAGAGGTTTCTTCAGTAAGTTTAGCCCTTTTGCTTGGCTGGCCTTGAGTTTCTCTTTGTTCTACTACCCAAACTGCAGCTCTTCCAGGTGCCACCATCCACATCATGGCTGCTGATATTTCTTTCTTACACACAAAACCTTCTGAGACATCACTCAGGAGACTTTGCTTCCCCTCCTTTGCCTCCTTCCCCAAAAATAGATCCAGCCACAATAATGCCACTTATCAAACAAAATAATTTGGATGACAGCAAACAGAGGGTTAAAGACATTTATATATATATAAAAAAGAGACATATTTACAGACCATTGTTTAGCATGAAACTTTCCAAAAGACAGAAGTCACAATTCCCATAACCTAAGTGTACAAAGTGCATGTCTTTCCCCTTTCTTCTCTCTGCAGCAGAAGATGTGGGAGTGATGTGTCTCTTATTTATACTTTCTACCCTTGAGACGGTGGGACTGAAGGAGACAAAACCTGTTGAGTACTGAGTTATCCACCAGACAGACTCTATGAATACCAGTTTAGAAGTAAGGGACAGAAAAAAGCGACTCTTGTTTCCTTGGTCAGTCTGCCCAGTGGATTCCCTTGGGAACAAGAATCTAGGGGCAATGCCCCAGGGAGACAAGTGGGAAGAGAAGGTTATTCAGCTATTCAATAAATTAACTTACAGACTCAGTTCAACCACTTCAGGCTTCCCCAAATACATTTGAGTCACTTTGTATTCACAGCTTCACTGCTCTGGGTTCAAATATGGGCTCTAAAACTGAGTCTGATTATCCCAGTCAGAGTGGGAGACAACTCTTTGTGCCCCCCAAGCTGTTAGTTGTGTAAGTTCACACATAGCCACACACTATCTGTGCCAGGCAGGAATGAAAGGTTTTGGACAGCAAATGAAAACAGTGCCAACAGCAGCCCATCGCACAAGATTAGCTACTCTGAATCTAATCCCTCTTCAAAATGGGGAAAAAAAAAAAAGAGGCTTTTCTACCCTCCTTTACCCTCTTTTGGGCAGGAAGGCAAGCAGAGGCTCTGTGCCAGCACCGTATTGAAATGACATGTAAAAGGAACAGGCCAAGAAGGGTATGGTTAAGAGCCAGAGAAAGCTACACAATTGCTCTGTTAGACTACAAAGCACCAGCGTGAATGCAAATGTCAGGAAAGAGCAGTGTGCAGGGTGTGCAGTATGGGGGTAGGCTGTGTGGAAAATCAAAACACAGATGCCAGTACAGGAAAAAAGCGCAAACATCCAAATTCAATGGACAACAGAATGAGCCTGAGGAAGCCTCATTTCAAGAAGCTGATGAGTGATACAACCTCTATCAGTATGAGGCACTCCACAGGCTACATACCAGACTCCAGCCATTCCATTTGAGAGCTCTCACTTGAGAAAGGAAATGCTGTAGAGTGCAGGGACCAGGTGTAGTTCCCTTGCTATTTGGACCAGCAGGCTTCCGAGAGACTGCTTAACTCATATCAAGGCATGGTCTTACTCTCTGAAGAATTATTCTTCTCTGAGTCCCTCTCTCCCAATGTCAAACTGCCCTGAAGTTTCAGGCAACTGCACCATGGCTCACCTTGCAGCAGCAATTCCTGCACAGGGTAAGTTTTAAGTGCCTTTCCAGTGTACAGTTAGTTTCTATCTCTTTGTTCTTGTGCTGCAATTCTCCTTTATTTTGTTTCCATCTGTCTAAGTACCTCCTTACTCTGAAAGCCTAAGGAAAGAAACACTGAGATTTTCCTGTTCTCTTGTAGGATGGATACTCTATGTTCGACATTGTAGCAACTTCTTTCTCAACCCCTACAACGATCTGAAGCAACCAGCACACCTCTCTGCCTAGCACTAGTAGTGAGAAAGAAGCTAATGCTATTTCTGAGATGCACAGATACTGCTCCCTACATCCATGTATCAAGTCAGCCTGCACTGAGCCACTGTCAGAGAAGACAGGTACACCTGGGAGTGAACAAGTTGGTAGACAGCTCTTGCCCCCTTAAATGTGGGCAGATCTGGGGCATGGCCGAGAAGAAACATCTTTGTCTGGCTGGAGACCAGAAAGACAAACATTCCTCACACAAGTGACGCGGTGCCCCCCTTGTGGCAGCTACTGGAATTACACATTTATATGAGAGCCCAGATTTTCTGTTGCGGATCACAGTTTCAGTTCCTCTGCGGCAGCAGTCTCTCCTCCTTTGGTCACCTCCTCAGCACTCTCACTCTTCACTTGCAAGGTGCTTGTCACTGGCTGCAGGAGAAAGCAAAGGAGAGAATTTGCTCTGACCTCATCTTCATACTGAAAAGTTGGCAGAACATGCAACCAGTTCCTTCCCTCCTGAGATTTGGTGCGATTCAGGCAAACGGCTGGACCTGCTTGCTCTCCTCCACCAGCCTGTATCCTCACCACATGGGCCAATCCAGCCTCTGCGGAAGGAGCAGCAGCCTCACCCAAGCAAACCCAGGAACAGCCATGCTCTGCAATTGCTCTATCAACCAGGTACACTGCCCTCTGCTGGACAACCTGTTAACAGCTTGTCAAGCAAAAGCAAAGCAACCAGAAGGCAAACCACTGCCAAGTTAGAGCTATGGAACTACAGCTCAGAGCCACTGCCACAAGCAAGGCCATATTGTTCATTAAAATACAGGGAGAGAGTCAGAGAGAGTTTTGTTAGCTGCCAGAACAAGGTTGCTTAAGTCAGAGCACACCAGGGACTACTCACAATCATAGACTCTTGCCAGGCACCTCTGCAGAAGGGAGACCTGTCACTTTAGGGCGTTTGTATAGCTCTTCTGTGCACAGCTCCTCTGCTCCCTCGTGCTTGCGCTTCGGAGACGCCTGGTCTGCTTGTGACAACCTCACTGCTGCAGGGGAAGAGGAATTACTGCCTTTAGATCTCATTAGTACACCCTTAGCTTAACCTGCTAGAGAGCTGGGAGAAGGAAGAACATGCAGTGCACAAGCACAGGCAGATGTTGCCACAGCCTCCTTGAAAAGTTCAGAAAAAAAACCCCAAAACTTTGTTAGAAGTGGAGTAATTAAGTTTCCCAGAAAAAAACACAAAAGTATTCTCTGGCAGAGGATAGCTTAATGACACCTGATTAGCCCTACAGTGATCTGCACTTCTCCCTGAAGTGGCTGCCTATGATCCCATACAGGCAGTAACAACTCACTTTAATGAGCTCCTATTTTTCATCCCTTTTAGGAACGAAGGCTCACTAGGGACTTCTGAAGAAAGCCTAAAGGAAGGAGAATGGGGTCTCTGTTTCTCTAGCTACACATCCTCCTCTTATGAGAAAAGGGGGGAAAAAAAGCCTCGAAGTTGTTATGAAACTATGTCAGAAGCACACGAATTGCTCCAGCTCACCTGTACTGGTGCTGCAGCCCTGTCCTGAAGCTGAGTCTGTGACTGGGCCACTGAGCTCTTCCACACATGAAGGGACTGATGCCAGTAAGCCTAGAGAAAGGCAAGATGATCACAGACAAGAAACAAAAAACATCAAGGGGGGAGAAGCCTTTCAAACAGAAACACCTTAGTGATCACTAACCAGCAGACCCCTTTCCCAAAGGACAACTTCTCAGCTGCACTCACCCAGTTCTGGACAGAGACAGGGATGTAGCAGTGTCTTTATTTAGGATTTCTGCCTTGGGTTTTTTCTCCAATGTGAATGGTGGCATATGGGGTGGTGTTAAGCCACCAGCAGCTCTTATCAAACTTGACTCTTAGCTGTCCAAGAGCTCAGCAGAAACCAACTGAGCAGCTTCATCAGGGACTACTTCCTCATGCAAGGACTGGCCATATAGAAGTGCTATCTGTTTGAAATGGTGGGCCCTTGTCCTGCTACTTTGACCCCTGCTAAAGAAACAATCTTCTGCAATCGTGGGTACTTACAGAGACCCCGATAGCGTGACAGCTGCTGGTAGATCTGCTTCATGCGTTCGATGTTCAGCCGGCTGGTCTCTGCGTGGTTCACCATGGGTTTGGGGTAGTCCACCCCAATGATGCACTTGGCTGCCTTCTGCACAGACTCTGGGGCATTCCATGGTTCATAGATGTATCGTGAGGGGAAACCCTTCAATTTGGGCAGATACCTTCTGCAGCACAAGCATAAAGATGCACAAACACCGCTTAGAACCACTTCTAACCATTTCGGTTAGAAAAGACCTCTAAGATCATTGAGTCCAACCACCAACCTAACACCACCACAGCCATTAAACTGTGTCTCAAAGTGTGATGTCTACATGTTTCTTGACTACTTCCATGGACAGTGACTTCACCACCTCCTTGGGCAGCCTGTTCCAATACCTGACCACTCTTGTAGGAAAAGATGTCTGGTAACATCCAGCCTAAACCTCCCCTGGCAGAGTTTCAGGCCATTGCTTCTTGTCTTACCACCTGACACTGCAGAGAAGAGACTAACCCCCACCTCACTACAATCTCCTTTCAGGCAGCAATGATGTCTGCTGTCAACCTCCTTTTCTCAAGACTGAACGATCCCTCTTCCTTCAGCTGTTCTGTGTAAGACTGGTTGTCTAGACCCTTCACCAGCTTTTTTTGCCCTTCTCTGGACACACTCCAGCACCTCAAAGTATTTTTTGTAGTGAGAGGTCCCAAACTAAACACAGTATTTGAGATGCAGCCTCACCAGTGCTGAGCACGGAGGCACAATCACTTCCCTGCTCCTGCTGGCCATACTATTCTTGATACAGGTTGGGATGCTGTTGGCCTTCTTAGCCACCTGAGCACACTGCTGGCTCCTCTTCAGAGAGGTGTCAATCAACACCCCCAGGTCCTTTTCCACCCGGCAGATTTTCAGCCACTTTGTCCCAAGTGTGCAGTGTTGCATGGGGTTGTTGTGACCCAAATCTGGGAACTGGCACCTGGCTTAAAGTGCAGCAATGCAGCACTCAGAATGCACAGAGAGCCTCCTGCTTCTGAATGGCTTAGGCTCACAGGTGGGGCAGGACAGAAGCTTCAGTCTTACATCACTTACTTAACATAGTCACCACTGGGGTCTGTGCGACGTCCGAAGCCCACGGGGCAGTAACAGTGGAAGAACTGCTGGAAGAATGCACTGCACGAAAGCCACATCCAGCTGCCTGCATTTACACTGAAATCTGCATCCAGCAACAGCTCGTCAAATACCTGCAGTAATTAGAGGAGAAGGCAGTGAGAGCTTCCCCAGGTGAAACTCTGGGGCAGGAGGACCTAACGTGCTATTTCAAGTGACAGGCACCGAGCTGCAAGAGGAGCTCCCAGGAGCTAAAGCAGCAGCAAAGAAACAATCTGCTAGCTGCAGCCAGTTGGCTGGTCAACATATCTCACTTCCTGGTGTTTTAACATAGGGAGGCACAGGCTGCTCATACTGATAAGTGCTGGCTTATCTCTCAAGCAGCTACACACTAAATCACTACCCTAGTGCAGCAGCAAGCCTTGGGTGTATATGCCTGGGAGGCATAACAAGTGCAAAACACCAACCATGGGAAGCAGGCAGATGCTGCACAGAAGAACAAGCACTGAATCAAGAAAGAAGAACTCTGAAGGTCTCAGAGCACACTACCACTGAGAGGCAAACAGGTTCCAGCAGCAGCTGGCTCACACCCGTGCACAGACCCTGTGCTTTTAGCATCTGACCCTGTGACGCACTCTCAGCTACGCTCTGCTTTGTTACAGCTCTGTCACAAGATGCCCCTGCCCCACTTTTTGCATAGGGCAGTGTGTATGCTGGATAGCTTCAAGCTGTTTGTCCCTTCAGGTGGCCCAAGAGGAGGGGCTTTTACCTCTTTCCTTGAGATTCTAGACTCAGATTTCAGTCATGGAGCGCTCCCTGACCGGCACGGTGTTGAATTATACAATGAGGAAAAAGCACCAGTAACGAAGTGACATTGAACTTGCAAAGAAAACAGATGGACTGAGAAAACTTCTACAAAAAAAAATATTAAAAAGCCCCCAAAACCCCAGTCCTCATTTACCAGTGGGTTCCACTAACCTTTAGTTATGGTTACTGGAAACTCTTGATATTTTCAGAGCCTTACAGTAGAAGGCAGAAAGAAGTCAGGCTGTGACAGGCCAAGAGCCTGCTAGCAAATCCTCTCTTCCATACAACTTTTACACGTGAAGCAAAAGCCATACCTGTGTGCCCATCCTTGCAGCGAGTGCCAGGGAGACTCTGTTTTTTCTTATGGCCTCCTGCAAGCCTCTGGAAATGCCAGACTCACCCTGACTCCTGACTCCCAGCTGATCCAGAGGTCGCCCCTGGTCAGGAAGCAGGCCACTGCATGCCTGGCCAGGTGATGGATCCAACCTTCCTGTCTCAGTTGGGTCATGATTGCATCTATCCAAGGGAAGCCTGTCTTGCCCTCTGCCCACTTGGCCAAAGCTTCAGGGTTCCTGTCCCAGGGGATTTGGATGCAGATGGGGTTCCCCTCCATACGGTCAAACTTTGGGTTGTTTGTGGCTGCTGTGTAGAAAAACTCCCGCCACAGAAGCTGTCCATACAGAGAGAGGGGGGGTGTGCTGTTCCGCTTCACCTGTGGAGGAGGGCAGAAGGGTACTCACAAGCAAGAGAGGACTGGCTTCAGTAAGCTGAGCTGTAGGCCACCCGCCCACGCATTTACATGCCATTCCCAAGGTGGTTACAGACAACTGCCAGAAAGGAGATCAATTCCAGATCATCCCTCCAGAAACCCAGGTGGTGAATCACAGAACCACTGAGGGTGGAAAAGACCTCCGAGATCATCAAGTCCATCCCATAACCTAACACTATGACATCAGCTAAACCATGCCACCAAGTGCCACATCCAATCTTTTCTTAAAGACCTCCAGGGATGGTGACTCCACCACCTTCCTGGGCATCCATTCCAGTGTCTAATCACGCTTTCTGTGAGGACGTCCTGTCACTAGCTGCCTGGGAGAAGAGCCTTCCCTTCAGGTAGTTGTAGAAAGTGATAAAGTCTCCTCTAAGTCTCCTCTTCTCCAGGCTGAGCACCCCCAGCTCCCTCAGCCTCTCCTCATAAGAATTTCCCTCCAGCCCCCTCACAATCTTGTTGCTCTCCTCTGGACCCACTCCAGCACCTCAATATTCTTCTTTAAAGTGAAGGCCCAGAACCGCAGGAAGTACTCAAGGCGAGGCCTCACCAGTGCCGAGTACAGGGGCACAATTACATCCCTAGATCTGCTGGTGGTTAGTCCAGCTGGAAGTTAGTGTTCCAACTGTCAGTACACTGACAAGAGACTTGAACAACCTCAACTAAGAGCCAGAAGCTCTACAGGGCTCATGACACAAGGGTCCAGGCTCCACCACTCAGAAGAATCACTTCTCCTCACTCAAAACTCTCTTCTGTAGAGCAGCAACAAGCTTATCCCGACAGTCAGTAACTTTCACAACTCTTCTGGCATGCTGCCTGGGAACCAGCACCATGCTCTCTATCTCAGAATCATAGAACTGATCAGGTTGGAAAAGACCTTAAAGATCATTGAGTCCAACCTATCACCTAACATCTTCTAATTAACCAAACCACAGCACCAAGTGCCACATCTAGTCTCCTTTTAAACACTTCCGGGGATGGTTACTCCACCACCTCTCTGGGCAGCCCACTCCAATGGCCAATCACTTCTCCTGTGAAGAATTTCTTCCTAACATCCATCCTAAACCTGCCCTGGTACAGTTAGAGACAGTGTCCTCTTGTTCTGTCACTGGTTGCCTGGGAGAAGAGACGAACCCCCACCTGGCTACAACCTCCCTTCAGGTAGTTGGAGAGAGCAATGCTCAAAACCAAGCTTACTCCCTGACGACCCTTTTGTCTTACCTTCTTATACAGCTCCCAGAGACGATAGTAAAACAAGCGGCAGGACAAGCAGCCAAATCGCAGGTAGGGACTGAGTCCTGTAGGGCTGGCCAGCAATGAATTGGCGTTCATCCTTGGTCTTTCATAGTTTGCAACCCATGCCTAGACACATTCAGGAAAGATGAGCCAAAAAACCCTCCAAACTTGCTGGGTACTGCTGAGGGCATAGCTCTGTGCAGCTGGTGAGGCCTCTCAGGTCTGACACTCACTGCTGGGAGGTACCTCCAGTGAGAAATTCCAACCCTCACATCCCAATTCAAGAAATGCAAAACCCTTGTCTGAGGATTTAAAGCACTTAGTCGTCTGGGCCAAAAGAAGGATTAATTTTGCTTTGCATGCAGGAGCTGATAGCCTGAGAGCTCCTATGGGCACATGCTGATGTCATTGTTTATGCCCAGGTATTTCACACACTGAACAAAGAATTTGGGGAAATCCAGACCTTTTTGTGGAATATTACACTGACAGTTTACTCTCCCTTCAGCACAAGAATTTATGCTTTGATCTCTACAACTGCACTGAGCCACCTAGCATTAAAAAAAAAATACAAGCTGTTTAAAGTTGAGTCATGCCTATGCAGCTGGGTTACTTTTCATAGCTTTGAAGCTGTTTGCCTTGTGCGCTGTAATAAAGAACAAATGCTTCACAAAAAATATGTGAGTATTTCAGCAAGGGCCTCAAGGAATGCCAGCCAGTGAGATAACATTAACGTGCTGATATGGCAGGGGAAGGCATTCTTTTTGTGAGCATGAACTCACACCAATACCTCAGCTAAAGGAAGAACAAGATGGTGTGTACAGCGTGCAGCAAAGACTGAGCAAATGTGCACTCCTCTAAAGGAAATGAGGGGCAGAAACAAGGAAAAGAAACAGCTGCGCAATTAATATATAGCTCTGTTTCTTTGTGTCTGAGGAAGTCCAGGAGCTCCTGGCTCCAACACAGCCCAAGATCACAGGAGTACTTCAACAACACCAAACGACCTTTCCAGAATGTGAAGGCTGTGACCATGGCTAGGAAGAGCAGAGAAACAGAGCAATGGCTAATGCTCAACATTTTTTGTCTGGAGCCACAGCCTGCAGGAACTGCCACTTAATTTTGGGGGTTACCTTTCTTTCCAAGTGTTTATCCAGCCGTGCCAAGGCTTCTGTCTCTCCACCTTGCCACACTGCAGGGGCAAGACCATCTGTAGGAAAGCCTAAGGGAAAGAACTCTGTAAGTTACAAAGCCATGCCTAGACAAGAGGTATAGATGGGATTAAACATTAATAACAGCAAGACACAACTTACTGCAGTTGCCTAACATGGCTTATTTGCTGCTCTAGCCTTTCTACAGCAGGCAAATCATGTGGAACATGAGGAGTGCATGCTCCACACTGCACTACAAAGGCCTCTCCTACAGTGTTTCAGGCGGCTTTCTGGGGACTTTCCCCATTGCTCACCTGCCAGCACTGCTTCTGTGCTATCAGCACTACCCATAGGGCTCTGCTCCAAAGACCAGAGCAGGTGGCAAAGGAATGTATGTTCCACAGCTCTACCTTATAAATACTTTGCCACAGATGGGAGCAGCTTGCAAGAAAGCCTGGCTGCTCCTGGTGAGGCTCCTGTTCTGCTGAAAGCTGGAGAAGGCACTGGATTAATTCTGAAGCACTGGTGCAAAACAGGAAGCAAAAACATCATTCCCCTGCACTGCTCTGGGTTGGCAAAGGAGACTCCCCTGGCAGCAGGCAGAGCAGTGTAAGTTTGGAGGCAGTCTCACATTAGGCCAGACATTAAAGAAAGCAACCCTTAGGATATTCCTGTTCTGAAGCCTCTTGCTTTCACAAGACTGCTGAAACTGTGCCTTAAGGTACAAGTGATACTTCTGTGAAGTTGGTATTGAGCCTCTGGTCACACATAGACACTATTCTGCATTACTCCTGCCTTTCCTTGCACTTACATTAATTTCCCTGATGCAGACCTTGCATTCTTCATGCCTCAACTCTCTAACTAACCTCCTTTTCAAAGGAAAATACAGGACCAAAAGGCATAGAGGGATGAGTGAAAAAAGCTTCTGTACTATCTTTTGCCTAGATAAGCTTCCAAATGGGTGCTGTTTTACAACAACCATATGAAATGAGCTAACCTTGGTACACAATCAATTTACCTCTTCAGGTCTGTTATACAACATACCAGAGACAGCAGGAGGAGGAAAGCAGCTGGCAAGAACATGAAAGACTGATGCAGGGGTTACATTCTCAATACAGAAAAGAACGCAAGGACAGACACAGTGTTTCAGAGCAGTGCTGGAGGGGATGCTGTTCATCAATAGTAATGCAAGGGACAGCAGTCTGCTTTCAAAAGGTCTAGCATTCACTGAAAACATGAGGTTCCTTCCATGGCTAGAGGCAGCCAGACCACATGAGAACACTCTGGCACATGCCACACGCCAGCCATCAGAAACAGTTTCACTAGACCCATTTCAGCTGGCAGTTAACTACTGCTTTCACTCTTGACACATACCCAGCTCTTCCAGGGATGGGACACCATACACATCATCATGGTTCTCCTGGATGTCCACTTTACATGTCTCCATCTGTTGGCTTATTACAGTGCTCACTGGCTTCTTTGGGAGGTCCATACGGCTAATGATGGCCTGGAAGCGCTTGTAGGTGAGGGGTGGCTTGTGGCCATTCAGCTCAATTATTCTGGGGACAAAATAAGCAAGGTGAACCAGCACAGCCTGACTACCACAGGAAGAAAGAATATGACAGCCAAACTGTACCCTGCTGTCTCTGCTTAGGATAACCTTTCACTTTGGATACAGAAATCCTTATCAATCTAGCCTCCACTTTAGGCATCCCTCAAAGCACTCTTTTAAAATAAAAAACAAAACCTGAAAATTCTCAAAACACACCACAAAACAAAGATAAGTCATCCCCACAGGAAAAACAAGAAACAGCTCCAGATGAATCAGGCTTAGCATCACATCCCTCTCCCAGAGGTCCTCATCCCTGTATGAAATCACAATATTGCTTCCCTTCTGTCTCCACAAGATAGCAAATCCCAGACCTCTGCCTGCTCCCTGACATACCCTAACCTGACTCCGACCTTATTTCTTTCCCCATCCGACACAAAAAATCCCAGCACGTTCAGTGGAGGAGGGGTCACTACCTTACATGAGACAAATCCCTTTTGCGTCATTCCTCTCTCTCCCGTGATTAGAGGAATCCCCATCCTCCCCCATGCCATAAGGTCTCAAGGAGGCCTGCTGTTCACCTGTGTCAGAACATACTACGGACAAGGCAGCCACGATTCCCCATTCCCCTACTCCGCTAAGCATCCGCAGCCTGCCAGGGCCACTCAGTTTTATTTTTCCAGGTTCCGAGAGCTTAGAGAAGGGCCCCGGGCACGGTAAACTCTCCCAGGGAGCAAGGTGCGCGCATGGAAAATAAGGCGTTAACAGCACAGCAGGCAGCACCCGGATCGCCGGCATTACATAAAGCTGAGGCAGCCAAGCCCACAGCGCACACAGGAGCCGCAGCCCAGCGGCCTTCCCCACCCCTTAGTCAACAGCTTATGCAAGGGGCCGGGCTTACAGCCGAGCGTTCCCGCGGTCGCCATGTGCCTTCCCTTCCCCCGAAGCCACACGTGTAGCGAGGCGGAGCGACACGACCCCGGCGCTCCCGGCTCCGGGGCGGCTTCGCCGCACGTGTGCTCCGCGCTGCCTCCCGGGCACCGAGCGGCTGCTGAGGTTGTGAGGGTGCAGCCCCCAGCAGTTGCCGCTGCGCGTATTCGCCGGGGGAAAAGGGCAGTAATGGGAGAGCGGGGAGGGCGGTGGGGCCGGCCACAGAGTGAAGGGCACCGCACGTTTTCAGTGCCCGGCTAGAAGCGCGGAGGGGCACGGAAGTCTGCCACTCCTCCGCACTGATGCCCTGAGGGGACCAAGATCCTTACAGGCAACACGCCTGCCTGCCTGCCCTCCCACTCCTTTGCTTTCAGGCTCGCACTTTCGGCCAGCTAGCTCTGTGCACCAACCCAGAGCAGGCAGAGATCACCGCCTCTTAGGAATACTGCCCACCACAAGCTTCTCTGCCTTCTGCTCTGAGCACTGGGCCCTCCACACAAGCATGACGAGAGACGCTCATAAAAGCAGCACTGCCACTGGTACTGAAGCCAGGCTTTTCCTGCTAACAGCAACCCCAAAGGATCGCTGTCTCCAGAGCCGTTCTGAGCTTGGCAGAGAAAACGTGACAAGGCTGCACCGTGTTCACCCCGAGCTGCTCGGGCTGGGGGCAGGGAAGTAATTTCTGAACACTGCCATTAGTTTTTTTTTCTCCCAGTCCTCTTCCACAGCACTGCTGAGGCTGCAGCCCAACCTGGGACCCCTCCACCAGTAAACCACAGCTCAGATCTTCTGTGAACAGACAACATCTGGAGCAAATCGCTGTGACTTGCAAGTGGATGCCAGGGACTGCATTTGACATCCTCAAGAACATGACTGCGAGTGAAATTACTCAGTGCAGCTAGCTCCTAATCAGACAGTTGTCGGATCTGGGACACAAATCTTTCTAGTAAGAAAGAACAAGCTGCACATTTCACAGCATCTGACACTGGCATTATACAATAATAAGGGGTGATTCTTTCACAATATGACCACAAAAAGGAGTATTAAGTATTGGGCATTGTACAACACTGGATATTATACCATGCACACTGGGTACTGTTCAGCCTTCTGTATAAAGATGTTTATAGAATGTCCCTCAAGAAGTCTTTTCCCTCCTCCTAATGTCCTTCCTGAAGCAGAACAAAGATGAGTAAAATCACTGCCATACAACATCTGACCTTTCTGGTGCTGGTGAGCACACAGGAAAACGGCTGTGCTGCCAGACCAGCCATATATTGCCTAGCACCAGATGACAGAAGTAGCTTGATGGCAGGAATTCTGAGGGTCTTTTTGCATATTAGTCATACAGTCAGTGACACTTTAGCTCAAGAAAGCAGGCAACCAAAACTGAAGGCAGTTCTGGTGCTGCTGAGATTATAAAGTATCCTACAGTCAGTCACCTGCGACAGCAGAGTGCCTGCAGCCTTCGGATGCACACCGTCACAGGTGTCAGCTTCTGACTCACATCTCCACAGCAGTGCCCCAGCGGGATGGCTACTGGACTAGGGAAAGCTGCTTGTCTCAAAAACTTGACATCTCGGCTTGTTTGCAAATGATGGCCGGGTTCTGGCAAGGGACTGAATGTGCGCCCCCTTGCTTCCTTGTGTGAGGAAGAACTGGCTGCCAGCACTCTGCAAGCCGGCTGCTCAGCAACGCACCCCACTACCGATTCACACAGACCAGTTGGTTTCTTGCCAGCTTATGCAATTGCTCTGATCTGAATCCTCCCTCGAGAGAGCTCCTGTTGGGCTATGCATACATCAGACAAGAGACATTTCTACAGATTCAAAGAGAAGATGGAGAGAAAACCAAGAGATGTTGCATACAACAGACGCTGGACAAACAATTCAACATCCACTGAATCACACAAATGAGCAGATAAAAGATAAAGTGACTTGATGGCAGAAGAAAGATGAAGAAAGGACTTGATGACAGGCTGAGTATGAGCACAGGGGAAAACAACACTTGATACCAGAGCACCATGCAAAACAGATAAGGATAACAAGATCTGGCAGGCACAAGTTTGACTTAACCTTCTTGGATGAAGCTAAACCACTTTCCTGGCATAGTGTAATGGTGAACTGCAGAACCACCAACGTATGCCATGCTTCACCAGTGCTTGGTTCCTTTAAGTTAGTATGTGCTCCTGAGGAAACACATTTAGTTATCATTTCAGCCTTAGGCTGGAACATTTGAGGTAAAGATGTTCCTGATGCACGCTACAAGCATACAAGTTCACCATGGTCTTTCCTGACTTAAACCACTCACCATGGTCTTTCCTGACTTAAACCACTCCTACATAACCCAGGCCTGCCTTGGATGATGGAAACCACAACACTGAGCAAACAAGACTACAGAGGGTTTAGATCCTAAGAAGGGGAAAACAGGCAGATCCAGAGAAGAGGCAAAGCAATTTGTCATCTGGAAGTTGTCAGACAGCATAATTATCAAGTAAAGGCTTTGAGCAGGCTAAGCTGATACCCAAGAGATTCCCTACAATCTGAACATTGCTAATCTTAACTGGGGGGTCCTCGATTTTCTCAGGAGTATTTTTCATCACTGAGGTTGATTTTCTAAAGCCCTCTCCTTGTTTTGGGAGAGAGGAGGCAAAAGATACTCTGATAATGAAACAGCTATGCTGGCAGTGCCAACAAGGTGCATATTGTAATCTTCCTTCTGGGTAAAACTGGTCACATTCACAAGTTAACTGAAGAGGCTCTTTGCAAATATTTGAAGGGAGCTGATGGAGGTGGTACTGGGAATACACTGCAGGGGACAAGAAAAGGACTGCTGGAATAATTTGTGTAGAAGTGAAAGATCAGTCTAAATTGTTTAAAATCAAGCCTGACAATCTTATCAGAAACATGATTAAAGAAAGATGAGAAGTAAGATGCTACCACCAGGTTACTAATTATGTAAGAAGAACCACAGAGTGAGCAGAGGGACAACACATACCAGGAGTCAAAAGACTGGCTAACAGGACTGGAGAGAAATACACTGAGAGAGGCTTTCAGGAGAAACGCAGTATTAGAACTGAATTACCACCTGCTGAGAAATCTCAGAGATGCCAAGAACCAAGAAATGTCAGAGTAACTGGAGCCTTCAGCTGCCTCCACACAGGCTGAGAAGCTGTCACACCCCACTGCTTGCCAAAACCCAATTTTCTTGCTGCCATAAATGACTGCTCTATGGAATAATTAATTGAGAACCCACAAAGAAAGGTAATTCATTATTTGGTCTTAGGCAGTGCTGAGTTATAGCTGAAAATGTCAGTTATCACTTGTCTGCCCTATGACTTCAGCACATATCAATTAAACATCCTTTCAGGACCAACAATACCCATAGTGGCTTTTATTTTAAGAAAAGAAAGGCATAAAAATAAGGAAGCATGCTAAACAAAAAGAACAATCTGAGGCACAAAACCCAGACAGGCAACACAGAAATGATGTGAAGATTACATTGGGGAGGGGAATTCAACCATTGCACATAAACCATCAAAACATATTTCAGAAGGATCATAAGAGTCAAAACAATTAAGGAAGAGCAAAGGTAACAGAAGGCAAAATCCTTCTGAAAAATCACAGGATCACAGAATGTTAGGGGTTGGAAGAGACCCAAAGAAATCATCGAGTCCAACTCCCCCTGCCAGAGCAGGACCATACAGTGTATCTCAGGTCACTGAGGAACACATCTAGATGGGCCTTGAAAGTCTCCGGAGAAGGAGACTCTGCAACCCCCCTGCCCCCCCC
>VWZI01000971.1:220237-234542 GCA_013396835.1 Psilopogon haemacephalus
CTTTGGCAGGTTAAATTACAAACCACAAAAGCAGCCTCCTTGCACCTCTCAACCCAAATGAAACATTGAGAAGTCTTAAAAAAATATTTTTAAAAAAATGTGTTGGGTAGTAAAAAGTATAAAATAAATCTCCTTGCAGACATTCCAGGATATTTATAGGGCCAAGAGGTGATCACGGCCCTAAAAAAATCAAAACCCACAGACTCTTAATAGCACAGCAAAAACCCCTGCATTAATCTTTACATGTGTATTCATTGTGGAGGTATCTAGACAGGTCACAACTCTGACTCTTTTTAAGTAAATCTATCCTTGGATGTCACAGACTGGAAAGTCAGGAAGAAATGTCATAAAACAAAGCTATGCTTGAACGGCAACAGCCTGACAGGATCAGAGAGCATTCACCCAGGAGTTCTAAAGGACATCAAAGAAACACCCAACTAATAGCTGCTGCATTTAATGCTTGCCTTAGAACTGTCTGCATACTATGAGGGGAAAAAGGCAAATAGTACTCTAGATGTAAAAAGCCTTTCAAGGGCATCGGAAGGATGACAGAATAGGAGTTTGATATGTGCATTAGGCAGAGGGACAGAAAATAGTAATGGAATCAGTGCATGTCTAAGTATATGCAATATGCTGCAGGGTTAATTTGGCCTCACCAAAGAGAAGTTGTGCCTCCAAAATCTATTAGTGACATTTGAGCCTGGAGCAGGGGAGACTCATTTCATATACTCTACCTGGATTTCAGAATCCATCTGACTGGACCCCTCACTGAAAAAATTTAAAGAAACCATGATAAAGGAAAAGGGCCCTGCAAACACAAAAATCTTCAGAGATAGAGGACTCAGTTTTTCCAGCAGGAGGAGAGATCCTACACAGAGCTGAGCTAGGGCTTGTGCTGCTAAAAATTATTCATAAAACATCTAAGAGGAAAAAAAAGAGCAGGATGATTAAGTTCACTGACGCAACAAGCTATCTTGGATAGCTAAAGATGAAAGGCAACTTTACAATTTCCCTACATACCACAAGGCCAGCTGACAAAAATATCAAATGAAATGCAGTGTTGGTCATGTTGTTTCTCCATATGCATGGCTATGAAATCTTTTACTTATAGTAGCAGCCTCTTGAATAGCTATGACCATTCTGGAAGGAAGCCCTGAGACACCAGTTTAGCATTCAGCTGTGCTCAGAAAAAAGCAAAAGGAATGCTAGTGACTGTTAGAAGAAGACAGGAAGTACTACAAATATTCATGTTGCTCCTACATTTTGAACAGTAGCTACAGTTTTCACCACTGCTCTCTATCCCTAGAAACACCCAGAAGTATAAAGAAGGGTGACAAAACTTTAAAGAGATAAGGAACAGATTCCACCTGGAAACTGATGTAAACTAGGATCCTCCACCTCAGAGAAGACAAAGATGACACGAGGAAGGATGTGAGGGGCACCAGCACTGAAGATGTGAGAATGTAATAAGCATTCATAGTCTCTTCTAATGCAAAAATTAGAAAGCAGCATCAGTTCACCAGACGAGTTCAAGAAGAATCCCCTTCACTCCAAAGACAAACACTTCCACACAGCATGTGCTATCTGCAAAGTTCCTTCTCATAGGAGATTATAGATGCCAGAGATTTATAGAAGAAAATTTACTTTCAGCATTATTGGCATAAGTCAACCAAACTAAAAAAAAAAAAAAAAAGGGAAGCAAGGAACTTTTAAGAATAGCACTGAAACGTGGATGAAAGTCAAGCAAGCATACCTTAAGAGTCTTAGCTGAAAGGCTCTCTCCACTGTTTAAGAATCATATATGTATTTGGAGGTTATACATAAATAAATACGTAAAACTCAGCATAAAAGCAAAGCTCCCCCATAGCAAACACAGAACAAAGACAAAGCATTCAGTTAACCTGTTCTACTTCTTCCAGCTGTCCTGGCACATCCATCAGTTAAAAGCCCTGCCTTGATAACCTGCTTGAGATAATAGCTCAACCATCTTTATGACAATGAGGCAAAGAAAGCAGTCCATGCAGTGAGGACATGCTCAAGGAGAGCAATCGATAGGACACAGCTGAGCAACTCAAATGGCTGTCAAGTGCAGAGTTTTATAAGCTTGAGGCAACACCTTTCTTTCTGTATGTTCACGTCACTGTTGGCACTTTGACACGCTCTAAACAAAACTGTGACCATGCAGAGTAATCCTCTTGACCCTTTCTGGGCTCAAATGGGATCACAGCAACCAACATACAGCAATCTGCGTCACAGGGGAGACCAAAGCTCTCCCAGACACAACATTCCCAGCCTAGCCCAGGCAGCACCTCTGCCCTTGCTCTCCCCATACCTGTCCAGGTCATAGAGGGTGTGGGAGTTCTCTATCACCACCTCCACACCAGCCTCCTTGGCCAGTTTGACGATAGCTGCATCTCTCTCCTTACCAAAGGGCTCTGAGTCGTATTCAAAGGTGAGACGAGTGACTCCCCATTCCTGCAAGAAACACAATACACATGGCTGTCAAACACAAGACTTCCTGACCAGCATAATTACAAACCAAGGTTTCAGAACTCCTGGCATTGCTGAGCCCTGGAAGCTTAGAGAGGGTTCCTGTGAGGTTGGAGCCAAGATAACCAAACAATCACCAATGTATCAGCTCCAGCAAATACCACATCTTTATGCAAATGCCAGGTTTCAAACCCACGAGAGGAGATTTGAGTTCTTCTCTATTAATACCCTTAGGTTAGGGCTCAGTCCCCAAGGCTAACACCACCTCGTTTTGTTGCTGTCCAAATGTAACCCTGCCATCCTATTCCAGCTTTTCAGAGAACTCCTTCAATACAAGTTCTGCTCAAAGCTCTATTTTTACATCAAGAGTATCATTAAGTAAAACTAATACACTCCCCACTTTTTTCAAAGACCTTCACAAAGACCTAAAGCCATCACATAATAGAGGACCAATGTCCAACCCAAGCAGCAAAAAAAACAGGGTAATAGGAAATGCAGCACAAAGGGTAGCAACTGAGTGAACCCTTCTGGTCAGCACAGTAGAGTGTGATACTGTGATGTAGATTTAAATTAAAGTCCTGCTTTTGAGGAGTTATTTTACCCTTCTATAGTCATGTACCTATTCTGTATCTTCACACCTTTAATAGATCCTTCACAAATTACATGGAATAGGCTTTATAAAATAGCATTCAGCCTCTTCCAAGCTTTTCCAGACCACAGTTTGCTCTCAGACTATGGCCTAGTTTTCCTCAGAAAGCGAATCTTAAGAGAAGAGGTTTAATGGTTTCCACAGCGACCCTCCTGAGACATCCATCAAGCAGAGCAGCAGCCCACAGATTTGTTTAGCAAACACTTTATTCAAACACTGCCAGAAATCTATAGAGACACTTAAAAACCTTCCTTGCACAGCTCAGATATGAACCACATTCTCCAAGTAAGACACTTATACAGAGAGGACATTCTTTGTCACCTCAGAAGCAGAAATGAAGGTCAAAGAACTGATGCAATTAGTTTGCTAAAGGCCGTTTAAAAAATAATACCAGAGACTGGGAAGGGAATTTAGAAGCACAAAACTCCTGTACAAGTCCTTTGCTTTTCTAAACTTTCAGGCTTGATCCTAAAATTAATATTGGAAATGACAGAGAACTGGAACAGTTATGTACCACTGAATGTGCATTTCTAAGTGGTCCTCCACTCCTTTTCCAAACTAAGAACATGACAACATCCACAACTCAGAACAGGGGTCAAACAGACATGTTCCAGGCCCTATCCTGCTCCTATGTGATTTAACAGCTTTGTTTTGAACTTGTATTTCTTTTTTAAGGCAGTATCAGCTGGAAGGCTTGGAAAAGGTGGCTTTGGTCTTGAAGAAATGTGCCTTGAAAGGAAAGAATGGAACAAAAGAAAAAAAGAGATTTAAGGCTAAAAGAGATTTTAATAAGAGTACTAACTTTCTAATTCAGGTATTTCCTACAGTTTCGAGAATCCAAATGCAAGTGCTACAGCAGCACATGGGAAGCAGAGCACAACCAAAAGGTTAACTTGTGTGACAGTTGTCACGACTAACTTGTTCCTTAGTATCTAGCCTACAGCAAAGAAAAACCGTAGCGGGAAAAACCCCACCCCAAAGGGATTGTTAACAAATTACACACAGAAGAGGTAAAATTACAGATGTTTGTTCAGAGAAAGTGAGACACAAAAACCTCAGCTAACAAGCACGCTTCTCCTTGTGGTGCTCATGCATGATGGTGTCTTTGCTCAGATATTGGCAGCAAGAGCAGAAATTACATTAGGTCTGAGCACATCATTATCACATATGACATAATTCTGCCCTCCACAACAGCTGAGAGCAAGGCATGTGCTGCTGCTAATGCACTGCTCAATTCAGCAGCACCAGAGAGGCCTGGGTTCCCATGAAAGCCTTAACTTTACCCCACACACATTCTTCCCAGCTCTGCTGCATCACATTTAAGAGATTCATCAACTCACCTGTCTGGACAAAAAACAGGTCTGGCTGATTCCACAATCAGCTCTTCAAACCTCAGACTCTGCCAAGTATTTTTTGTTCTTTGACCAATGTCAGCACTTTTCTCCAACAAAGTTTTAATTAGCCTGTGAACACCCTGAACTAAAATAAGAAGGGCATGAACTAGCTGCAACTTACTTGCAGATCAAAAGGTAAAAATAACCCAGATTCTGAAAAGGCTCAAAGCAGCACATAGTTTGTATCACGTGTTAAGATGCAGAAGCCAAAATAATATGAGTGTCCTGCATAGTCCAATTCCCCACCCCAGCACTGTCCCTCCTTCAGAAAATACACATCAGAACCATTTACAACAGGAGGGTGAACAGACAAGTTTCTTTCTCCTTCTCAGCAGCTGGTCTATAGCAGGCTTTGGGGACATTAGTTCTGTTGACTATATGTAAAGTACTGCCCACATGACAAACCAATCTCATAAGGCTACTGTGACCCATGTTTTCTTTCCTTTAACTCTGTCAGTCCAGCAGGCACACTGTTAAAATCTTCAAAGACAACAGGAAATACAATTTTAGAGCAGGACAGAGAAGAATGATACTGCTTGAGAAACCTTGATATTCAAGAAGATGCTCTTGCCAGCTCTGCCTCTTTCACTGACTCTGCAGCATGGACATATCACTTTGGAAATGTACCCCACTAATCCATCATTGACCACTGCATGTTCCACCATTCTAAATAGTACATCAGCAGGAAGCTCGGACCCAAGCTGTATCCTACTGCTGGGATGTCTGACCTGCACCCTTGAGCAGCAGAAGAAAAGGACGGTGTAGCTAACATAAAAGCTTCTGACTTCTGAAATTTACCACAAAGCCCTATTTGCCATGCACATAAAGACCAATATGCTTTTCCAGATGACTGTAAAGGTGTATGGACATAGCAGTCTTTCCAAGTAAGAGCTGCAGGAAGAAAGTAGCCAGCAGAGATGAAGCTTTCAACACAGAGGACTCAATGTATCACAGTGCAACCCTATGAGATGTGACTTAGCCAAACAAAGGCAAAGACCACCATCCAAAAAGGGAACCTCAGCCATCCTGGTACTAGGTTACACCCTACTACTAAATTTCTTTGCAAGTTTGAGTTCTGGCTCCCAAAATGTCCCTTATGGATAGCAGGTTGTTAGCTGTAACTAAAGAGGAAAGTTTGTTATTGTGAAGAACTACAGATAAGTTGAAGGGATCTCTGACTAGCAAACCAGTAATGAGTGAGAACAAGGACAGCACCAGGATATCAGATTTTCTACACTATGCTACTGAAAATTCTTCTCTTACCTTAAAGAGCCTTGGGAAGACATCTGTTGGCTGCCCTCGCACAACAAACAAGCGAGAGTTGAGTTTCCTTAAACTGTTGTCCAGATCTTCTAGAGACTGGAGCAGAAATCTGCAGAGAAGAAACAACAGCAGTTAGTGTCAGCCAGTTCATCTGCTGCTAAAAAACAAACAGGGAAAATTTACACGGAACGCTGGCAAACCTGCATCACCAAATCAAACTGAAAGTCAGGACAAGAAACACAAAACAAGTATTCATAATCAGGCCTGATCTCTCTACCAACTGCTATGAGACTGCAGCACCAGGCAGCTTCCAGCTATTCATGTGCACATCTGCTTGTCCACATGCAAGATTTCCAGGATTTTCTTCTTCCTGCAACCTCCTTCCCATGTTCTCTCTCAGATTTGGTAGGACCCCCCTGCCAGTTGTTCTCTCCAGATTACTATGCATAAAAAAGCATAAACCTTCTAATTCCCTACAGTATATTCTTTCTTGGGTTCTGAGGCAGGAAAGATTTTGCACGTAGAAAGATGCTACTACTCCAAGGAAAGGAATTAATTACTACTACAAGAACCTTGCAAGTTTTATAGTTCTGGCTACAAATAGGCAACGCCACAGCAAAGAAACACACATTCCTAGCCCATCAGCAGCACGAGACTAGACTGAGCACCCAGTTCTCCCAAGGCAAGAATTATCTGTACTTAGGAGAGATGCAAACAGAACTGCAATTTATCTTCCACCCTCAAGATACAAGAGACAAGAGCTTGCTAGGACATTTGCCTATTCTCTCCCACCCCCAGATCTGTAAAACAGCATTTAAGTGCTTGTTGTATGTAATGCTGTGTCTTACTGATCGCCCCCACTACGACATAAAACATCATCGTTGCTTTCCCCATCCACACTGTAACCTCACCTCCTCTTGTCTAGCTCTGCAGAGACACCAGCCTTAAAACTTTAATCTCTGTGGCAGCACATGGCACTGCCGGCAACCTTATAACCCCTTGTGAGTGAATCTGCCAACCTCTGCCTCACCCTCATTCCTATACGCCCACTCTGCAGCGTGACCTGCAAGACATATCAGCTCCCTTAAGACTACACACAGATGATGAAAACTAAGCTACTGTTGCCCTGCAAAGTGGTGGTACCTCCTCTCTCCTCAGCTGCACCACCCACAGTGTGAATCACAATCTTTGAAAAAGCTCCCTCTGTGCTTCCTGAGGAAGAAAGGGACTCCTAGTTCATACTGGTGTCACAATACAGAAGACCCAGAACCGGATCTGCATAATGTAAGCAGACCATTCCCCTACTCCCAGCTCACTTTTCATCCATGAAATAAGAGTATCAATTTTGTAAAGAGTCATAAAAAATAATCAAAGGTTACTCCTACATGGCTCACATATGCAATTATCTGATACAGGACTTTCAGCATGATACGTTTCTGTGAGACAGGTGAAACACAAACTTTTGCTTTTGGAGCACAGAATTCTGAATAAAAGTAATTCCATGGAGACAAAAATTAATAGCAAAACAAAGCCAAGATTCCTAATGGGAACTAAAGGAACTTTGGTAAATAGAAGCAACCTGCTAATATATTTTAGTCTCCCAGCCAGCAGTGCTAATCTCTGACATCTGCAGTAGGCACACACCTCCAGGAAAATATTTTTCTTTTAAATTTCACCTGCTAGTATATTCAATGACTACAAAATAAATAAACCCACTACCACAATGTTGGTGGAAATAAACAAGGATTAAATGGATCAGGAATTAATCTTTTGGCCAAATGAGGACAGTTAGCAACAACAGCTGCACGTGAAAGGCCTTTCAGTCTGCTGCTGCCCGTAGCAAGCCTGGTCTATGGAAAGATCACTTCAGTCTGCGAAGATACTGAACTGTAACAGAATCCACACTCTTCTGCAATTCGAACAGCCTGGTAGTCTCTTCACATTGACGATTTTTAAGCCGTCCTCTGATGTGGGTTCTGGAAACGCTGAGGAAATCACCCACACTAGCCCCTCGCAGTAAGATGAAGCCGAGGCACGCAGCGGAGGCAGTCCTTTACAACTACGGCTCCTTGACACTCAGCCACCTGACATTTCACAGCGCACTGAGAGGATTTTTAGCCTGGTGGCTGTCCTATCTACCCCCCGCCACGGGGTGGGAAGGCAGAGGAAAAGCCACTCTGCTTGTATGCAGGGGAGTCTGGCAGAGGGGAATCCCTACCTGGATTGGGTTTCCAAATGTCGAGGCAGCTGAGACTTGACACAACAAGGTTATGTAATGTTACTAGCTACTAGTACATAAGGTCTCGCTCTCTGTACAGATATGACTCATGTCATACATTTTTCCATTTGTAGATAGTGGAAAAGCCCAAACAGCTTCATCCCTACCTTCCTAGCAGGGGCCAAGGCGTACCTCCACAACAATTTGAGGGATGGGAGGATGGCAGACTGTGCCCACGCCTACGCACACTCAGCAGCCAAAGGGCAGAGGGAAGGCGTGGTGCAGTCATGCAGCTCTGAGAACTCTTTGCGCTTGTCTCCAAAGACAGGGGAAAACTAAACGTCCACCGGCTGCTGCTCTTACACGGCCGCCCCGCTTATAAGCGGAAAGTCTAACGACATTACATAAAGTTGAAGACACCCTCCCACACAGTCAGGCAACACCGCCACGAAAGCGTGGCGAGGCCGACCAGACAAGGCAACCTCTCTCCTGCACGGAGCGGACCGAGAGGAGAAATACGTGGACCGGGCCGGACAAAGCAGCGTGGGTCGCTCCCGCTGCCACCGCGGCCTGGCACGCTTAAAGGCGCTCCGGCTGCTGCGAGAGCCCTCCCCACTGCCGGGCCGGCCGCTCCTACCCACATCCGGCGCCTCCCGACTCCCAGTGACCCACCGGCGGCCTGAGGGCCGAGCGCCTCCTCAGCCCAACTCACCGCCAGCGGTTGATGCCCACGGCGGAGGAAGCGGCGAACCAGGGATCCAAGATATAGATGCAACGGAGCGACGCGGCGTCCCGCAGCGCTTCCTGTAGCGCCGGGTTGTCGTGGAGGCGCAGGCCACGGCGGAACCAATGCACCGAGCGGCAAACGGTCGGGCCTGGAGCCCCAGGTCCCGCGGCGGCCGCCGCCATCGCCGCCGCCAACTGCAGCCGCGGCGCCCGCGCCCGTCCCACCCCGCAGCGATGACTGGCCCTCGCGGCTGCTGCCAATCATCGCAGCGCAGCCAATCATCGCGGCGAGGAGAGAGTGGGCGGCGGTGAGGCGGACTCCTATAAGGCTCTCTGCTGCCCCCCAGCGGCCGACCTCTTAATGCCCTTCTGCTGCCCCCCAGCGGCCATACCCATAAGTGGCCGAGGACAGGTGTTCCATGTCGTGTTTTCCCCGCCCGCCCCGGCAAGAACACGCTGCTATCGTTAATTCAACCCCTCACTGGATTCCGAAAGCGCCTCCTGTCTTTATTCAGCAGGTTAGAAGTCGCTATGTGCAAAATTAAAAACTTCTGCTCCGATTAAAAACAACAACATAATTCAAAGGACCCTAAACAGCAGTCTGCACCCAGAATCATGGAACAGGTTGGATTGGAAGAGACCTTTAAAGCTCATCTAAAGTGGTGAGCAAGGACATCTTCATCTTCATGAGATTGGTCAGTTGAATCCAACCTGCACTTGGAATGGTTTCAGTGATGGGACATCTACCACCTCACTGGGCAACCTGGGTCATAAAAAATTGTATTTCTCCATCTAGCCTAAATCTTCCCTTCT
The DNA here is from genome assembly GCA_013396835.1 of Psilopogon haemacephalus. Classification (NCBI taxonomy): domain Eukaryota; kingdom Metazoa; phylum Chordata; class Aves; order Piciformes; family Megalaimidae; genus Psilopogon; species Psilopogon haemacephalus. The sequence goes on from VWZI01000971.1 coordinate 229,791, forward strand.
AGTTTAAAACCATCACTCCTTGTACTGTCACAGGCCCTGCTTAAGAAAAATTGAGAGACTTTTTAAAGGCCTCTTTTCAGAACTGGAAGATTACAATGTCTCTCTAGAGCCTTCTCCAGGCTGAACAATGCCAACTCTCTCACCTTTTCTCATAAAGCAGAGGTGTTCCATCTCTCTGATCACCCTTGTGGCTTTCTTGAGGCCTGCTCCAACAGGTCCATGGCTTTCCAGTGCTGAGGACTCCAGAGATGCACACATTTGAGGTGAGATTTACCAGAGTGGATGGAAGCAGAGCAACAGAATCATCTCCCTTGACCTTTTATCTATGTTGCTTTTGGTGCTGCCCAGGACACAATTTGCCTTCTGGGCTGTGAGTATACATTGCCAGCTCACATCCAGCCTTTCATCCTCCAGTACTATGACATCCTCCAAGGGGCTACTCCAAAGAATGTAATCTCCCAGCCTTTATAGATATCAGAGATTGCCCCAACCCAAGTGTAAGACTTTGCATTTGGCCATGTTGAACATTACGAGACTCATGAGAAAGTATCTGTGATGATGAAACGTGAGGCATGAGCACCCCTCATATTAGACAAGAACACATTCTGGGGAGAAATGGAGTGTCCTTCTGTAGGACTAACCAGAAATCACACACTGGGTATGGTACATAATGCAGGATTCATGGGGCAGGGTGTAAAGCGGTCAAATCATCTGCACAGGGCTGTGTCCCTATAAAGGGAGTTTAGAAAGCTGGTGCAACATCACAGCTGACTATTGGATGTTCCTGTTGAACTCTGGAATCAGAAACTGCAGCACAGTGACCTCAGGCAGCACTTGCATGTAACCAGACTGAGAAGGGAAGGAAGGGACAGAGATTTCTGCAGAGCTAACTGTTCAGCAGCAAGTCTCAAGCAAAGGGACTGATCAAAACCAGGCTTTCTTGATTTTAAAGATTCACTGAACCAGCCATGGGTGGATGTTTAAAAGACACAAGCCAGAAGGAAAACTGCAAACAGCAGAGCAGATACAATGTAAGTATGGAACACAGGCCCCAAAACAAATCTAATTAGTGACAAAGTAATTTTCAAACACAAAACTACCCTCAACAGAGGGTAAAGTGTTCAAGTGCTGTAAACCCCATGAACTGGGATCTCCACGCTCCAGAAGCAAGTGCTTCAGATAACTTTTCCCCTCTGACCTGCCACTGAAAGAGGCAGTGTCAGAGCTCACTCCTCCTTAAGAAAGGTCCCTTGAAAGCATGCTCTCCCTTTAAGGGACACAGTTGCAGAGGGAATGAGATGTTTCATTTTTGATTCTTAGGATGATTTTCTGAACTAAGAAAACAGGTGGAGAGAAATACAGAAGAGACTTCAGCACGATGTGATACTGGAAAAGAGATTTGGAGGCACTGCTGCTGCTTAGACTTGTAGAGACCCAGAACGGAGGGACTCAATCTTTGCCCCAAACAGGGTAGCAGGAAGAACAGCCGTTGCCAGCTCTTCTTCCAGCAGAGCCTGTCCTCAACAGCCTGGCTACCTGCCTCCTCCTTTGGTGAGGAGGCTCTTGGGTTTTGTAACTTCAGACCACATTCATTCAGTTAATCCTAGATCCCTAACCACACAAACCTTTCATCCCGGCCTTTGTTCGCTACAGCACACACCCTCAGAGATGCAAATTGCCCAGGTTAAGTCAACAGTGACATCCATTTTACAAAATGGTCACAAAAAAACCCGATTACTCTCTACAGCACATGCGCTCCCCAACTCCAATACAGTGAGATCCCACAGATAAAACATGATCCAGTGGGCTCTTTGGCTCTGGTTCCTGACACAGTTCTCCGTACACTTTGCAGGCGATTTTTTTCCTGCTTCTTGTTCTTCTTGCCAGCAGGAAAGGTGCACCAAAAGTCAAACCCCTGGGCACAGAAAGAGAAGTACAGGAGCTGCCTACACACCAGTCTCATTTCTTTCACTGCTTTTGATGTTAGGATCTTCTTGCGCCTTTCTCATCTCCAGTCCTTTCACCCATGTGTAGGCAAAGGAGCCTCCCAGAACCATCAAGTTACTCGTCCACCACAAGAAGCTCTTTGTCTCCTCAAAGTAGATAACAGCCAGTACTGTTTGGGCACAGGCCTTGGCTGTTCCAGACACGTTGTGAGTGAGTGGGCTAGTGAACTTTATCTGCAGTCCAGTCACATATCCAATGGCAAAGCCAAACAATCCCCCTAAGACCATCATACCCCAAAACCCGAGGTTCCCCAGCTTGTCAAAGCGGTAGAGGGTGTGGAACTCGCCCAGCAGCAGCATCAGTGGAAAGAACAGGACACAAGCATTGACGTTGTTGTAGAAAGTCAGGCGCCAGATGCTACCATCCACCACGGGCAGCACCTTCTTGGTGTAGATGGCATTGAGTGAGACACACAGGCTTGCTAAGATCCCAAAGAATATGCCTGTCCATGACAAAGTGCCTTCAGCTCCTTCCTGGTCCACACCCAGCCAGAAGCCACCTGCAACCAAAGAAATCAGGCATCATATGAACAACTGCTGAGGACTCAAAACACGCAGTCAGCAATTCATCATCTACCTTAAAATAAACAACCACACGCAGAGACAGGCTTGAGGGCTTCCCATTCCTATTAAGTGAACCCACAAAGTGTCATGACTAGTGTCCTGGGAAGATTTATTTTGGGAGAGAGGGTAATTTACTGTGCTATCTTTCAATCTCTGACTATTCCCACACTGGAGTTTAGAAACTGTTATTCCCAGGGGCCATGAGCTAAAGTTAAAGCTGCTCTGTGTACACATCATTTTCAGGAGATCATGATTCTTTTTTTAAATTGAAAGATAGGTCAGCGAAGAAGATACAAAGATAGTAAATATATTAATGTATTAAGATGTTTGATTAAAAAAAAAATAAATCACAAGACAGAAAATGAGTGCAGCACCTTCAATATGTTAAACTTTGATGGGCAATGCATGCTTTACCAGCCTTCAAAACAGGAGCTACAGGCTTTTTGTCTCCAGGGCAGAAAGAGAGACCTCTCCCAGTCCAACTCATAAGCAAAACAAAAGGGGAAATGAGATGAGCTGTTGAAGGAGTACTACACTGCCTCTTCATTAGCTACTTCATGATGGAGGTTGTCTGGGAAGTTGCCTGCAAAAGCAGCTAAAGTGCTTAAAACTAAAGATCATGCTGGGGAGACAATCTTAACAGAAATGCTGTAAGGCTGGCAGATACCACAGTCCTGCACAATACCAGAACACAGGACTAGCTGAAGGCACTTGCTTGGATATCACTTGGATATCATGTCTTCTGCAGAGAGGAGATTCCCTCGTTCCATTTTAACCTTAATGAGTCTGTTTGTCTAAGTACCCAAGGGAGCACACGTCCATCGCCCACCTGGAAAGGAACTGAAATCAACACCTCACCATTCTTGGCAGCTAAACGGCCCTCCAGTGGCAAGCAGCATTAGCGATGCCTTTGGAATGAAAGGCCTGTAAGCAATTCCCGTTAAACCAGTCAATGCCCTGCCCTACACCTTAACCACATAACCAGATCTTCTGGTGGTGTTTTACACATGGCTTGATGGGCCAACCCTTCATCACAGGAATTCAGCCTGTGTAAACGGGATGGCTCCATTGTACGGTCCCAACGAGGTTGACAAATGCCTTTATTGTTACCAATGATAACGATCGGCAAACAAATGAGAACAAGAAGGAAGCCACCTGCTCTTTTATGGCCTTTGGGAGGGGAGGAGGGTATGGGGATGGAGATGGGACAACACACACACACACAAAAAAAGATAAGTCAAACTTCTTTAAAGAGTACGCTTAGTGCTCAAAGGAAAGAGGGACCCGTGGTCAAGTAAGAGCAAGTGCCCTTCTTAAGGAGCTACCTATATGCTCCAGCCGTATGCAGCTGGCCGCAAGAGGCAAAGCTCCCCACTTTACCAGGGAGCTGCCATGCGAGTGGGAATGGCTTCCCAAGGGGATGACACCTCAGCTCCCTCTCTCTTGAGCTTATGGGAATGACTGTGGGGTGGGTGCAGTCCCCTCCCGCTCCTCCTCACCTATGATGACTCCACAGGCCAGGAGGGCATAGAGGGAGGTGGTCTGCTTGAGGAGCAGATAGGAGAGCAGCACGTTGAAGACGGTGGTGAGGGAACGCCCCACGTTGTAGAAGGCCACGCCAACATGCTTGAGGCAAAGGTTGTTGGAGGTGACCATGCCGATGAAGACAACGGAGAGGGGCAGGACGCTGCGGGACACCTTGAGGTCGAGGCGCAGGGTGGGCAGGCTGGGACAGGGGGACCCACAGGCCGCCCCCAGACTGAGGCCCAGGCAGAGGGCGGCTGTCACGGCACACTGGAAGAAGGTGACAAAAAGGGGGGCATCGAGGCGCAACGAAGGGCTGTCCAGCAGGTACTTGTTGAGGAAAACCATGGCGATGGAGATGAACCAGTAGAGACAGACCACCAGGGCGATGCGCAGGGCTCGCAGCAGGAAGGGCGCCTGCTGGTCCCCGCCGCCCTCCGCCGGCAGCAGCGGGTCGCCGGATCCGCCCCCCAGCGCCATCCGCAGGATCCCCGTCCGCGTCAGCTGCGCCCTGGTCATGGCAGGCGGCGGAGCCGTCATCTGACGACCATCGGCGCACCGCCCGGCCCGCTCCGGCCTCCCTCCTCCCGCTGCCAGTCCCGCTCACCAGCCGCCGGCCCCGCTCGCTCGCTCGCTCACCCGCCGCCGCCTCCGGCCC
>VWZI01000971.1:234594-358534 GCA_013396835.1 Psilopogon haemacephalus
GGCGCGGTCCCGCCGCCCAGCCCCGCCCCGGGCAGGGGGAGCCGGGGGAGCGGCGGAGCCAGCTGGGGAGTGGGCTGTGTTGAGATGGACGGGACGGGCAGGGCTGCCTTCTTTCTGGCGCAGAAGCGTAGGGCAGGGGCGGTCGTGCTGCGAGGCGGCGAGAGTTCGTGCTGGCTAACGGCGGCGCGGCACCGGGCGGCGGCGCCGGGGTGTGAGAGAGGTAGCTGGGAGCAGCCCCAGTGTTGGGAGCAGCACCCGCTCCTCCGGCTCCGATCGGTGTCCCGAACGGGACCCGAGTCATGTGCGGTGTGGGTGATTCCACTGCCGGCCACAAAGTACGGATCTGAGCTTCGCTGTCTAAGCCTCTATTACAGAATCAAGTTCACCTTTTTGTGGAGGCTAATAAAACTTTCCTGGTATGACCTCAGTGAGGACAGTACGTGGCAGCTGCCTTATTCCTCTTCCTGCAACGTTAACTTTGAAATCTAATCAGGAGAATGCCAATGCCATTAGATACTCCCTTCCTGCGCCCAACTCCACACGTCCTGCGACATGGCAAGCGGTGCGGGAACTAACTGCTTCCACCGTAGCCTGGGCGCTGGTATAAGCTACGCATTCTCCTGCCAACGCGCTTTCAGCTGTTCTGCATCCCACATCACCATTCCGGAGATAAAGGACCCATCTGTCCACATTCACATGCCAAAAGGTTCCACCTTTTCTTAACGGTGCTTTATAACAAAGGAGCCTTTTCAACACTAAATTCTATTCGTATTGTGAATTCAAGCTGCTGGGCAAGACAAAATAAATTAATACCAGATTCCATGTGATGGAGGAGGCAACAGAAAGCTCAGAGTCAACCACTGGTCAGCAGGATCCCGGGCTCCTTACTTCAGCTGAAACTCCTGCAAAATATCTGGGCTGCAATCTCCTGGGGCTCAGCAATTTGGACGAGGGCACAATAAGGGGGTTGGTGTGGGGTGTTGGTGGCAAGGGCAGTGCTGTTAGTTTGCCCTCATAGCAGCTGCACTCTTGCAGTCGTGAAGGACAGAAGCATAGCAGGGGTCGTGTGAAGGGAAATGATGTATTTCATTAGGCCAGTTGTTGCAGCTGGAAAACGTTTTAGGCATAATGTGCTTTTCTTGACTCCCTGAAACCACGCTTGGTCCACCAGCCCCAGCTGGTTTACTAAAAGATGTCTCCTTTCCTCACAGCCCTTCCATTGTAACCAGCACTGAGGCACTGGTGGCAATCGTGTTCTCTCTTAACAGAGAAAATTGGAGCCTGGGTGTTTGCTCTGGAGTGCCCAAGTGCCCCACCATGTGAGAGAGAGCTCTGGGTACATCCTGAGCACCAGCTTGGTAGAGCCCTCGCAAGCTCAAGTGAATTTTTCCTTCCTCACCTTACCAGCATCCCCGCTCTGCCTGCCTGCACAGGCAGCTGGGAGAGTGGCAGCAGTGCATGGTGTGAGAGCTGGTGGATGCAGGACACCCATGGAAACAGCAGAGATCATGACTCTGCTGAGGGGCTGGCATCAGGGTGGGGAAAGCTACTATTGATGTGCTGGAAATTTCCAACTGGTGCCCCTCTAACTTAGCTATGCATTCATCCTGCTGCTAGAAGTGCACCTAGCACTTACTCATTGCAAACTTTCTATCCTGCATCCCTTCCCATCCACATCCCTCCAGCACCTGTCTCAGCACTTCTCCCATAAACAGCATTGTTCAGGTAAGAAAAAGAAAGCAAACAGCCTGGGTGTGAGACACTGAGCTGGTTCTAGAGGTTTGTAACACATACCTGTGTACCTGTGGCTTCAGCATCACACGTTTGTCTTGAGTTTCAAGGAAATGTTTAAGAGCAGGTTGTTTGGAAGACCAAGCTGGATGAGGCTTTGAGCAACCTGATTTAGTGGGAGGTGTCCCTACCGATGTCAGGAGCGTTGGAACTGGGTGATCTTTAAGGTCCCTTCCGACTCAGTTCTGTGATTCTGAATGACCTCCTACCACTAGTGTTGCAAATGCAGTATCACCTCTGGCAGAATCACTGCCAGGTATAGGTCTTCCCCTGCCACCTCTCCACTTGCTAGTGTAGTTCAATATGTCTTCTCTAAACTAAACACAGAAATTGGAGATGGTAAACCCCCCAGCCCTCGGTTCTCTCTTGTCCACTCATTCACCACACAGAAGATTGCTTTGTTTTGCCCAAGTTTGAAATATCTCAATCAATAAAATGTTCATTGCTTCTCCTGGGGGACTATTCTCCAGCCTTATCACACATGCATGGCACGTCTGCATGGGAGAATTAACCAGAATAGCTCTCTCAGCTCTGTCAACATAGCTCCCTGGTGTTGGCAGTGTATTCCAAAATAAAAATGATTTATTCTTGAATAATCAGGTAGTTCTTTGATAATTGTGCTGGTCAATCTGCCTAGGCAGAGCTTGTATACAGCATGGCAATGGTTCTGACAAGTGCTTTGAATAAGACTTGTCTAGGTGCTGAGTTACCAACCAGCAGAGTTACTTTGCCATAGCCATGCCTGCCTCCTTTCCTGACTTGGATGTTCTGATCTGGAGGGAAAGTGATTTAAGGTTGTGGAAATTTCAGAGTAAAGATGGTAATGAACAAGCTATGATGCTCAGTGGCAGCAGCTGGAGGGTGTTTGAATGCAGCTGCACCCATCTCAGGCACCTTCCTGGATACCAGAACGTTGGGGACTCATGCGGAGTCTGCAGGAGCTCAGCTGGCTAACTCTCAGCTGGATCCAAACCAGTTCTAAAACAGCATCAAAAATAGCACTGCCTTGGCTCTTCAGCCTCCACATGTCTGGTGCCAGGGCCCTGGAGTAGTCATGCTGACTCAGCTCTTTATGGAGGCAGTGGGTCCAATAGGACCTCTGCGTGGGCTCTGTGCCATGCCAAAGTATCCCTGGGCTTTGCAGACTCGAGGTGTTTCTGGAAACAGTTCAGGTGCCCCATCAGCTAATAAACTTGGCTACATCTCAGACTGTCTAGGGGCATGCTTACTCCCCAGTTTAGGTAATCTGACTGCACCTGAGTGGAAGAATAATGCAGAAAAAATAGTTAATCAGGATTTCTTCTGGCTGGCTTGCTCTTGTTCTCTACCAGTTTCCACAGGACTCCTCCCTTGACTGGGGAAATTGGCAGAGACCAGCGTTGAAGGCAGCAGAAAGTAACAGCATCACTATGTAGCACATCTATGACCGCGGATCCTTCCTCTGCCCTGCTCTCCTGGCCTGAAAGTCCAGCTCTGCCCGGAAGAGTCACACCTGCGACCCAGCTGAACAGCTGCAGCAGAGGAACTGGAGAAACGAGCTGTGTGATCAAGTATGGTTGTGGCAGAAGTGACACTAGAGGGCAGGGCTGGCACATGGTTGGAGCCTTCCCGGGCAGGGCTGGGACAAGCCTCAGGCTGGATTGGGAAAGACTGAGGCACAGATGGACAAGCCTGGGGTGAATCTGAGACAAGACTGGGGCTGGGAGGGAGGGGAGCCTTGCCCTTGCTGTCCTGCTTCAATTGCCCACCCTTAGCCATGGGAGGCAGAAGTGGGTGCACACCACGCACCAAAGGCTCTGAGCTCTGCAACCGCTTTTTGGGGTGTGTGAGGATACTATGGCATGGGGTGCATCTTTAGCTGCCCACGCTGGACTTTGTTGCTAAGCGCTTGGCCACTGTCACCACTCAAGAAGAGTACCACATCCAAGCCCAAGTGTCAGCTTAGAAATCTCACTACCACACAAATCAGCACAGATTATTATGCATGAGCAGGTTTCCTGCGCACCCACCATGATCCACCTCACCCCTGTGGGCTGCGGCAGCCTCTGCTCCCTGTGCTGGCTGGGACCTGTCCTCTGGCACAGTAGAAATGACTCAAGAAGGCAGGGTGAAAACTGGCAGCCCATGGCAGGGAAGTTATCAGTGAGTTAAGTGTGGACAAGCTGCTGCTTTGTGTCTCTGGCTCTGCAGAGAAGTGAATAACTTTGGGGGAAGGCATCCCTGTGCCCATCTCAGGGTGGCCCCTGTTTCTGGGATGGCTCTGCTTGCCATGGGCTGGGAACATCCAGGCTGCAGCAATGCTGAGCTCTCTGCTTGGGGCTGGAAATAGCCCTGCTGCCATGGCCAGGTCAGGTGAGGGAGCAGCAGTGCGGCTCCCCAGGAGCAGGGTGGGTAGGTAGCGGGGCTGTGATTTATGAGGCGAGCCCTTGGAAACTCTCCGAACCCAGCGCTTAAGTGCTTCTGAATGGCAGCATTAATTACTATTAAAAACACACATTTATATCTCTCTCAGCTGCTTTAAATCCTGTGAAATTAGATTCCCTACCCATCCCTTGCAGCCTCGGTGGCAGCTCAGGGTGTTTTATAGGCCTATAAAGCCCTGCAGTACCTGCTGTCTACATGGGCTCTTATTTACGAGGCCTTTAACAGGCTTCCTGGCTGCACCATCTGAGACCCCATATCGCTTTGTTTCCGTGTCCCTCAGAGGGAGAGGTCCCCTCTGCTGTCCTGCTGGCTATTTGTCCCCACGGGAAGCTGCTGATGAAGAGACTCAGCTACCAGAGATGGGAGGGAGACCATGCCAGGGGTCCTGATGATTCAGGAAATGGCTTCCCATTTCCAACAGTTGGCCCAGCCTCTCTGCTTTTATGTAGGAAAGGGATTCAGCGAGACAAGTGCCTCGTGACAGGGTTGCAGATGTCCTTGTTTGCTTGTCCTTTATAGCAGAGTCACACCAGGCGTCACCAAAAGTCACCCAGCACCTCCCAGGGCTGGGAGGTGAGCAGCCTTAAATCTACTGAGCACAGACACGGTAGTTTTGCATGTGTCTACAGTGTAGGTCCTACAAAAGAAGCAAATATTATTTCCATGGCTTATCCTTTCTTTTTGGGGGATGGAGGCGACGTGTGTAGATGTACCTTCAAATAGCCACCTTTTCCCTAATGGTCCTACAGCCCCTTTGCAACTTGTCAGTGCATTTTAAAATATACTGTGCCTTTGGACTGAGGTATGAACCCCATTTTGTTGAGAGCCCTCTTGTCCTTATGTCACAGGAGACAGGGTGGGGTGGAGGTGGACGCTTAGTTTATCTCCAGGGCTCTCTCGTATTAAATCTGCATTGCTGGCTCTGTCCCCCAGCACTTCTGGGTCCTCAGACCTGCTGGAGACTAGATGGCTGCTCTGGGGAATTGGCCAAATGTGTGCGCCTGTGTTAGGCTGCTGAGAAGGAATTGATAGATATCTCTGCCTTCTGACTCCCAGGCTAAGCATGTTAATTTATAGATTGGATCTGTCACTCCTGATAAAGGGTATCTTGCTTCCCTAATGCTGCCTTCAAATTGAGTTTTTAAGGGTAGGTCATGTGGAGAAACCAAATAGTGACTCTCCTTTTGCTTTGCTTGGGCTTAATTCTCTGTGGTTGGCCTGAAGCTGGAATTTCAGGCAAGAGATGGATGTGTGGTGGCAGGGATATCCCAGTGCCTTGATGGCCAACAGGCAGAATATCCACTGCAAATGAGGCTCCAAAGCCACACGACTGTCTTCCCCAGCTGTTTGGTGTGCTGTGACATGGTTTTGGAGAGGGTCAGTCGGGGCATCTCTGTCATCATCCTCCATCCTTCCTTCTCTTCTCTCTAATGACTCTTGTGAGTGCAAGAGCAGCTGGGTCCCCTGGGACAAGGCTGCCAGCATAGCAGTACCCTTTCATCACAGTGTCATGCTGGGTCATCTTGCCCTTTCTACCTCTCCAGAAAAAACACAGGTTCATGGAGGAGGATCCATAAGATCTATAACCAGAAGAGCCATTTCCTACAGCCTGACAGGGCCCTGGGCATATGTTGGTTGCACTGGTGGGCTCCAAAGGATCCCCAGTGCTGTGTCCCCTCTCTGCTGATGAAGATGAAGAGTGCAAAACCTCTGCAGGATGCACCCTGGTCTCTCTGAAGAGCAAGGAGTTATAACCCCCTTGAGTGTATAATGAGGCAAGGAGGCTGACTCACTTGGGCTTAGAGAAAAACAGAAGGTCTGCATTCCCTCCTCTCTGGTGAAGTGACCAAAACAAATTCCTTCTCCCAAAGCACTTGGAGCTATCTTGGGGCAGCTGGAGGAGCAGGCTCCCCACCATGCATGCTGAAGAGGGGTGTCCCAGAAGCCCAAAGTATCATGTCCCAGAGGTTTGTGGTGTGGCTCAGCTCTTGAACGTTTGGCTGGTGTAAGGCACTGGGCAGCAGAGCTGGAAGCTGCCTAATGGGAACTGATGGCTTTAGGTTTAAGCCAACAATGTGCAGGCATTGCTGCCAGGGGTTGGGGTGGCACAGCAAGGCAAGGGTAGTGGAGTAGGGGCAGCCTCTCCAGCCAGAAAGAGACATTTCCCAAAGGCTGAGGGGAAGGGTTGCAATGGGATAGTGACAAGACAGCTATACTGGGGCTGGGACAAAGCTCTGATCAGGCAGTATGAGACCAGATATCCTCATCTGTCTCAATCATCCTCATTCCAGGTCTCTTGCAACACTGCTGAGCTGCCTGCATACGGTCAAGGTGGGCCTTAGACCTTGCTGAGCAGGGTGTCAGAGCCCAGGCTTGCCCAGGAGAACAAAGAAGAAAGATTCCAGCCTTAGCTCCTGCCCACACCTGAAGCCAACATCACAGCCATTGTTGCTCTCCAGGGAAAAGTGACATTTCCCTTTCCCTGCATCTTTCAGGTGATGTCTGCCAAGCATTAATCTCTTCAGGGGGATGCACCTGAGCACAAGCGGAGCTTTGGTGAGAATCCTTCTCTTGAAGCAGAGAGGACTGTTTTCTGGAGCATATCCAATGGCTTAGAGCTGTACATACCTGAGCAGCTTTGTTCTTCCTCCAGGGAGCTGACTAACAAAGTTAAGAGTTGGCTGAACAGCCAGGATTAACTGTATCATTGCTCTAACCCTTCCGAGGTTACGGTGGGTAAAGGCACATGCATGAGCCCTCTTTAGCTTGTCACTATCAGGCCCTGCCCATTTTCTTGTTCCCCAAGAAGTGAGTTTGCTGCAGCCACCTCTTTATGCCCTTTATGCCTGAGTGTTTCTTTTACAACACAAAATAAATCAGCCCAGCCAATACCTTCCACAGGTGATGAAAGAAGCCAGTAATGCCACACAGAGGTAGGAACCTGCTGCTCAGGGCTAACTCCAAAAGCTAATAAACCATCATCCAAACTACACCACATTTGTGCCCCAATTTCTCGCAACCACAGCGGTCAAAATTTCCCTGTGCAAGCATCACAGCCATTCACAAATCCTACAGAAAATGGAAAGTGGAAAATGATAGAGCTGGGAACAATAGAGTGAATTTGAACTTCCAGTTAAAGAAACACAGAGGAGACTGGTGTGATTTGATTCAGATTTAATTCACTCCAAGCTTCCTTCTCTCAAGGTTTGCTTTTTATTTCCCCCCCACCCCCAGCTGCTGTGGACTCTCCCATCCGCTGCGCTGTAAGCTGAATTTAGGTCAAGCTTGCCAGGGAATACATGAGGCCTTGGCTATTATTACATGAATATAGTTTATGTGAAGACCACATTGCAAATGCAAGAGTAGATGCCAGCACCCAGCTCTGTTGTTCCTGAAGGATCCATGAGTGATGGAGGGCCTATGGGAGCTGGAGCACAGAGGAATGAACATGCTTTTGATCCATATCTCCCCAAACTAATAAGATGAAGCCCTCAGCCTTCTTATCCTTTGGGATCTTGGTACCAAGGATGCATTATTCCAAGCAGAGGAGAAAAATACTTGGTCAGAGGAAGCCAGGGCAGAGTGGAAGCTGACAGCAAAGCCCTCTCCAGCATTATCCTCCCCTGCCATTCCAATTGACTGCATTGGACTGTTATGCCCATAATCACATTTGTACTCTGGCTCCTGTTGCCTGTTGGAATGATGCTGTGCACTCACATGCCCAGAATGCTACCAAGGGGGTTGCAGGACCCGTGGGAGCCCACCACCCATGAATGAGCGGGAGGAAGTGGGATGAGGAGCCCTGATCGCCCAAACCGTGTGAAAGTGGGTGAGGGCTGCCCACAGCCAGGAACTGATGCTGGGTGTCCAGCTGTGAGCCCCAGACAGCCAACAAGGAGAAATGAGTTTGAGACTGAGAAGCAGTCTCAGGCTGGTCACGAGACTAGGATGGTGGCTTGCTGCTCCTGCTGTGGTGCAACCAAGGCAATCCCTTTCATCTTGCTGTGGTCACCAGCAAGGCAGATTCCCAACAGCAAGAGGGCTGCTGGCAGTGCTCCAATGTGCAGAGCAGGTTGTGCCCTGAAATTAATCCATGGATTAAGGCAGAGAAGGGCCTGTTTATGCCTCATGGAGGAGCCGTTGGCTCCTGTAACATCACCCAAGAGCTTCAGGGCTGCTCAGAACAGTTTGTAATCTGGTGATGGCAGAGAAGCATCTTAGGGCCACTGCCCTGTTCTGTGTGGGTTAGCACAGGGTCTGTATATTCAGCACCAAGTGTTTCTTCTTTTTTTAAAAAAAGTGATATTTGTATCCTTTCTGGCAAAGATTCCCTCTTCTCAGCAGGCATCCCTTCCTTGCTTCCACTTATTCCTCACAAGGTATAAAGACCCTTCCCAGCAGTTCGCTAGACAAAAGCACTCACGTTACTTCTGCCCTGAGCCCATGAGTTGCCCATCTTAGCAGACAGGATGAAGAAAAGTGAGTACCAAAGGCTGGAGGGGAGTCATCTCATGGGCATAGCCAGCCCTGCAATAACAGGTCCTATAGCAGCTAGTTCTGCTATAGGAGGCTGCAGGCCAAGAGTCAGAAGAGCAATGTCTGTGCCTTCCAGTGCACTGGGAGTGGCATCACCCCAATCTCCCCAACATGGCCAGCCAGACCCCTCCTTGTTACACACCCTGAGCTGATCTCCACATTCTCCAGCAAATGAGTCCCCAGCACTTCTTTTGTGCTAACTGGGCTGCTCTGACTACAATTGCTTGATAAATGCAATCGAGAGCTCTGGCTTACCTTGGTGTTACTACCTGGAGCTGTTGAGGGGAGTTAACAGTAACTGAAATGCAGCCTCCTGCCCTTGCAGCAGTACACAGGACTCCTGGGCACTCAGTGCTATGCTGTGGGTCACTCCCATGCTGCTGCCTCCCATCTAGGAAAACAGAATCATAGAATGGTTTCGGTTGAAAAAGACTTTGAAGGTGCTGTACTGTGCATTCCTGCTGTATCCAGCTAGCTCAAGCAGTCCTTTAACCTGCACCTTTTTGGTCGTGCAGAATCTTTCCTTCACTTGTACACTTGAAGGAGGCCCTTTAATGTGTTTCTGCTCTATTGTCTTTTTCAGTTTGCCTTTAGCCAGTTACACTGCATGAGGTCAAACTCCTGCACCACTTGCCAACAGCACTGTGTTGCTGCAGACAATTAGACAAACAAGCTACTCAAAGGATTCTCCGGGTAAGCTCACATCTCAAAGCCTGTTGGTAACACAGGAGACTGGAGCATCGCAGGGTTATTGCATCAGGCACCGGCGAGTGGAAGTCTGTGATTGCAGCGCCCCTGGCTTTGGGAAAGTGCTTGTTCTCCAGCATCCCAAGTGTCTACCAGCAGGATTAGGAGCATTACTCTGCAGCAAGATCATTTGAGCGTGTAGTTTGTTAGTCATCAAGCTGAGCAGCAGTCTTAAAATAAGGCGTGGAAATCCAGATCTCTGCAGAGAAGGGGCTGGCCTGAGGCTGGAGGAGCAGAGTGATCCCTTGCCGATGTGGAGCCAGGCACTGTGGGGTGGTTGATCAGCTCTCAGGGTAGTACCATCACCTCTTGGGGAGTATTCTGATAGAAAACCAGTGACAGCCACAGGGCTAGGGCTTTGGCAGCTAGTATTGTCCCCCTTTTTAATCATGAGCTCTTTTGTTTGAAGAAAAGAATGCCCACAGATGAATCAGCTAAAATTCATCTCATCCCACACTGAAAACATCCAGGGTGCACAGGCCATCTGGAACGAATCTTTTAATCTGTTTTATTGAACAACTGTTACAGATTTGGAGCCCCTGTGGCTTTCCACAGTCTCAAAATGCTCCTTCAGCCAAGATCTGTTCAGCATCAGGGCACTTCTGCTACCCGCCACCTCTCTGCCCTGCCTTATCCCAAAGTCAGTGCTTACCATTGCTGAATGAGCAGAGAGAGGTTTCATTTTTAGGGTGTGACAGCCATAGTGGTCCTTGGAGTTCCTAGTAATGAGGCTGGGGGGAATAATGGCTATAGCTCTGTACCCTGTAAGAGGAAAGAAAGGGGCTGAGGCTCAGCACCCACTAGCAGACTTCATGACTAAAGCCAGCCCCACACAACACCTGTTGAAGAAGCTCACAGTGGTGTGTGAGTGGCCTCATCGCTGCTGGCTCCTGCTTCAGAGCAGGCAGCGTGGATGGGAATGAGGAGAGCGAGCCCAAGCTTAGTGACTGCACAGAGGAGAAAGCTGGGATATGCCAGCTTTTGGGGAAAGGGAGAAAACAAGGCAAAGGAGGCTGATGCCCCCTTCTGAGAGCATTCGCTGTGGTGCCCAGTCTGACTAGCCTACACCCCCAGCACACAATGCAGCTGGGGCTGATGCTAACTGTGGCTCTCAGCATCAGCTACTGCCCTACCCAGCAACATCTGCTGCTTCTCTAGTCTCGACTAGACATGTGCTAAGAAGAAAAAGTCTTTTGGATCATATCTGGGGCTAAACTATAGCAACTATTCTATCACCTGATGACCCCTCCCCAGAAAAGAAGAGGAATCAGGAAAAGGAGAGAAAAAACACAGTCTGAAATTGAAAAGGATTGAATGAAATAGCCAAACTGGTTCAATGTCAATAGAAGATATAAAAAAGCTATATGCAGCCCAGCTAAGGTGCAGCAGTCACAATACCCACAGTATCTTGAAAACAAGAAAGCAATGAGGAGCAGGATGGCAAGGAGCTCAAGCAGAAATCTCTACCAGGAAGCTCTTCTCAGCAGACTTCTTCCTTTATGACTGTGATGCTCATGGTCTGGGCTACACCTGTAGCCAGGTCTGATGTGCTGTCCCAGAACTGCTCGTGGCCTGCAGCCCAGGGCTGACCTGGGATTCTGTCCTGGCAAAACAAGAACAGGACCATCCTTGCAAAGATGCTGTAGCACAAGAGCATACATGGCCCAGCACAGGTTCAGCTTTGCGCAGGATGAAGCCAGTGCCTGACCATGGTATCCCATTTCACCCCATCCCATCCAATCCCATCCCTTCCCCAGGCAGAGCAGGCTGTTGCTGCTGCTCCCATGGGCAGCTGTCCCTTTGCTGTCATGTCAAACATGTCCATGGTGCCACATCCCTGTCTGTAGCTCACACTGTTAGTGCTCAGATTCAGTCTCAGCCCAGAGCATGTCACATAGAGCCTCTGGTTTCTGGGACATGCAATGCTGAGAAGACCTTGCAGGGGGAACGTTGTGGGGTTGTTCTTCCCTCGGTAGGGTAAGCAAGGCTGGAAAGGCCTAAACAGGAGCACAGTAATTTCTTTGCTACTCAGCTTCCACCAGGCTATTTGTTCCCTGCTCTCTTTGCTGGACTTGACTGTCTCATGGAGCAAAGGCTCAGCTCTCAACCACACTCCCCCCCAGCCAAATGTGGGGGAGCGAGGAGGCAAGATGCAGCCCCTAGTCTGCAAACCTCTGTTCTCTCCCCTCTTTCTGCCTTACAGGGCTGGCCCTGTCCCCTCCCAGGAGGGCCTAGGCTCTCCATTTTGCTCACGACACACCTGCAGCAGCTTGGCTTGAAGAAGTCCCCACCTCTGTGGAAACCTCTTTTTTATTTAATTTTTTTCATAGAGGCCTTTGAAGATTCTTGTTGCCATGGAAACATGCTTTAAAGAGTGCCTTTTCCCTTCCCTTCATCTTGAGAGCTTCTGTTGCCATAACAGCCACATCTGACTCCTCCCTTATCCCCACCAGGTACCCCACTACAAGCTGGTACTGCCTTTGGGGTCCCTGAATACCCCCCAGCCAGGGTCAGAGGAGATATTTACACTCCCGTGGGTGGGAGTGTGATGTCCCTCCTCCTGCCCATACACGCTGGATGTGTGTCCTGTAGTCCACTAGAAGAGCATCTCTGAACCATGCCACTGCCTGCAAACTTCTTGCTTTATAAGGGCTCTACCCTCACTCCCAGCCCTCAAGCCCCAGGCTTATGACACTGGGTGGCTTTCTGCACCATTTATCCTAAAGCCCTTGACCGAACAATTCCTCTACAGACCACTGGGCAGCATCGTGGCTGAGCTGAAAGGAACATCTGCCATGAGGGTGGCTTTGATCTCCGTGATGGCCAGAGCTGGCCAGCCAGGACTCCCTTCTAGTCTCCTTAGATGGCAAGGTCCCTCCCTTGGGTGCCAGCCCTTCCTGGGCAGTGGTGCTGGTAGGCAAGATACACTTCCTCTGGGAATACCAATGTCCAGGGCACCCCAGCCTGTGACACCCAGCAAGGCAGGTGGCACAGGCATGTCACTGCTGCTGCCCACTCTCTGGGCATTCTGAAACAGCCCAGCTCATCTTATCGTTGCTGCAGGCAAACCACAGCAACTAAACTATTTATTTCCAGTTTATTTTGCAGCCAGCAGCTGCTGTGGCCACAGCCTCTGGTTCTTCCCAAGTCGCTGTGCAGCCTTGGACTACGCTGTGAATTCTGCCCTGGCAGGCTCAGCTCTCTGGGCTGGCAAGTCCCAGCTTATCAGAAGTGCCTTGAGATGGTGAAGAAAGCTGTGGCATCGCTGCTATAGCAGCTTGCCTAGGCAGACCCAGACAGGATCTGGTGTCACAGGGAGGAGGCTCTGAGGTAATGAAGAGCACCACCTGGACCAAATCTAGCTGTGCCATGTTCCTTCATCCTGCTCTGCCTTCAGCCAGCCAGGTCTGCAGTCATTCCTCTGCTCTGGGGGGGGCAAACTTTTGCCTTGGCAGTCCTGTGCTCCCCACTCATCTCCACTAATGCCCCTCACTCCAGGACTGCATCAGCCCCCTCTTCTCCCACTCACGTGTTGCCCAAGCAACATCTTCTCTTTGCATCAATGAGTCACCTGGGGACAGGGTGCTGCAACCACCCCCAGGGCCTGCAATACCTCTGCAGGCACGATTTGAGCAAAGGTGGGAGGAGAGGGGGCGAAAATGGGGGCTGCAGCTCTCTGCCCCCATCCCTGCTGGGCATGTATGTGCCTATCACAGATGGCTGCCTGCCTCCCAACCCATGGCTGTGTCAGGCTCTTGCATCTCTTTGGCAGGATGGTCCACTGGGATGAGATCCCCATGCACATGTCAGCAAAGCCAGTTCCAGTGCTGGACGCAGTACAGCCCATGCTGGTGTGGTGTGGAGCCACAGACAATGGTAGAGGTGCAGAGCACTGGGGTGGGGAGTGGTGTTCTTGCTTCTTTCCAGCCCTTGCCTAGAGCAGCACTGTAGCAAAATGAGCCCTGTCTCCTGACCCCCAAGGGTTTTCTGCTTCCCCTGCTAGTTGCTGCAGAGCCAAGACTAATGAAGAGCACATTGCTGGCTGCTGTCATCTCAATTAATGCAGCCCTGCTTGCTTTAGCAATTACCTGCCAGTGGCTTGCAGCCCACTTCCAGCTGGAGATCTCCTGTCAGCATTTACAGCTGATGAGAAGAAGTTGGGAGCAAATACGGAGGGTACCTTCATCCAGTCTTGTCTGGATCCTGGGTGCCCTGAGGACCACATATCCTCTCTGCTAGAGACACTTCCGTGCCTGGGACATGCACCTGGGACTGGGACAGGAACCAGCTGGCCACTAGAGAGCTTGAGGCAAGTGCATTAAACCCTGGCTAATAGCTTCAAGGAACAAAGTCACCTTAGCCAGAGAAAGTGGCAAGACTCTCAGCATGGGTGTGGCTACTGTGGCTGTCCTCGATGCTCATGGTGGAGCTTTCCATCAGAGGAGGACATCAGTGACAGTAGTGCTGATGATTTGGTGTCCCCTACAGACACCAAATGCTCTCTGTCAGGTGATAGCATAAGACAGCAATCGAGCACACTCAGGAAGGGGCACAGAGGCCACACTGGCTTCTTCTGCACTGGCACCACAACCCTGAATTGCCCAGAGGCAGCAGTCTTAGAAGAGAGGAAAGATATTTTCCCCTGAATCAGGGCAAAACAAGTTAGGAGATTGCTGGGCTTTTCCTTTAAATGTGATTTTTAAAGTCAGAATAGAAAGCACTCTTTTTATTTATTTGCTGCTTTCTGAGCTTTTAGGGTGCACTAAGGTCAGGTTTTCAAAGTGTTCCTCCAAGCAGTGACAGATAGAAGCTTATTTAAAAGCGAAGGGAGGTGGGAGAGAGAGAAAAGCAAGCCAGGCATCTTCTGCCCATAAAGAGATGGTGCTGCAGAAGCAACAACTCGTCCTGAGAAAGGCACAACAGTGGGGATACCCACGTGAGACCTTGATCCTGGGCAGATCTACACTTTGCAGCTCTCCAGCTGAAGACCTGGTCCCAGAATATTTTTCCAAATATGCTCTACTGCCTTGCTTCCCCACCACGGTTTGCCCTGTGTGGCTCTGCACAGGATGTAGCACAACAAGCCCTTCCCAAAACCCCTTCCTTGCCTGGAGCTCAGCTCTTCAGTAGCCCTTTCTCAGCTGAAGCAGTCACACAAAACAGAGTCACAGAGACGAACGTTACTCCAGAAGAGGGAGAAGCATCACCAACCTTCTCCAGAGGGCAGCAGCAGCAGCAGCAGCAGAGATTTAAACGACCACAATGCAATTTCCGCAAGATAGGGAAAAGTGTTACCAGGCTTTGCTTCTAAACTCATTAGAGCTCTTTACATAGCATTAGTGTTTGCTCCACACCGCAGCAAGGTCTCTCCACGCTTAACTTGATCAGTGAGGTTTTGCCGTTGGCTGTGCACACCTGGGGGCCATCTGTGCGGACGCATCAGCACCCAGCCAAACAAAACACCTCTCTAGCTAAAAACCAGAACTCCTTCTTGCTGCCCATGGCTTACAAGTTTGATACTTGATCACCGTGACCAGGGAACTTTAAATAAGAGGTTTAGAGTGCCCACACATCCCAGGATGCCCCTGTGCTGTGGCATTTCACGGTCTTTGAGCCAACCTGCAGGCTGGGGAGCAGCTGAGAGCAGGCTGCTGATGTGCTGTCCTACTGCTGTCATCAGGCAGGGAATAAACTCCAAGAAATAGCTGTATTTTCCCTCAGTGCTATCACAGGGCCATTAAGCAACAGCTCTCCGAATGGTCACACCCATTAACTCTCCTTGGCTTTATGGGAATCATAGAATGCCAGGTTGGAAGTGACCTCGAGGATCATCTACTTCAACCTTTTAAAGTAATAGTATAGTTTAAATATGGTGGCCCAGCACCTTGTCAAGCTGAGTCTTAAAACTGTCCAGTGTAGGTGAATCTATTACTTCCCTTGGGAGATTATTCTGATGTCTGACTGTTCAAATGAGCCATCACTACAGTGGTGGTTCTACTACCATGCATCTCCTTTGGAGTAGAGGACAGTGAGTGATGGGACTGACTGTGGTCCTGCAAACAGCCATACTCTCCTCAACCTTGTCCTGGCCCACTGATGAGCTTAGAAGCTCCACCTCTGACTCTATAGGAGACATGGAACCAGCCTCATAGGTAGTACTGGCAGCCTGCTTGTGAGCCTCCTTGTGAGCAGCTCCAGCTTCCTCCATCCCAGCTGTTTTGGCCATCTACAACACAGGCACTTGTGCCAGCCCAGGCCTTGGCCATGTCTAGGGGACAGACAGTGCTGTGAGACTGTCTTTAACTTCTTTGTGTGTGAAGCAGTCTGGTCATCAAGCAGCTGCTTCGCTCTGCCACTAAAGAGGCTGGAGGCAGTACTGGCCCTGGGGTTTCTGGGCAGCAGTGGGGGTTTGTTTAGACAGCAGCTTGTCATGTCCCCATGCAGGGAGCTCTCAGCCACCTCCTGAGCAGTTGCAGCTGAATCACAGAATTAATCAGCTTGGAAAAGACCTTCAAGATCATTGAGTCCAACATATCACCCAACACCATCTAATCAACTAAACCATGACACCAAGTGCCACATCTAGTCTCCTTTTAAACACTTCCAGGGATGGTGATTCCACCACCTCCCCAGGCAGCCCATTCCAATGCAAATCACTCCTCCTGTGAAGAACTACTTCCTAACATCCAGCCTAAACCTGCCTTGATGCAGCTTGAGGCTGTGTCCCCTCATTCTGTCACTGGTTGCCTAGAAGAAGAGACCAACCCCCACCTGGCTACAACCTCCTTTCAGATAGTTGTAAAGAGCAATAAGGTCTTCCCTGAGCCTCCTCCAGACTGAACCGCTCCAGCTCCCTCAGCCTCTCCTCACAGGGCTGTGCTCCAGCCCCCTCACCAGCCTTGGTGCCCTTCTCTGGACATGTCAAGCACCTCATCATCCTTCTTAAATGGAGGGGCCCAGAACTGGACACTACTCAAGGTGTATCCTAAGCACAAGGAAGCTCATGAAGGGATGCTGCTGGTGTTTGCTATGAGAAGTGAGCACCACCAGTCTGAGGTGCAGCAGCTGGAGCTTCCCACAGCATGGTTTGGCTGGAAGACCCAGGAAAAAAAACAGTTTACACAAGCACCTGAGTGCTTTCCTACCAAGGATTGTACATACCTGTCTTGTCCATACACAGAAGCTAGACCTAAAAGGGGAAGGCCAACTTTGTCCATCTCTGAGGAGTTGATGTTTGCCAGTACCAGTGCTGTATAAAGTAGCCCCATATATTTTGGGCACCGGGACTGCAAGGCACCAACTGTAAGGCATCGCAACTCAGGCTGGGGCTTGTTTGGTGCAGAAAGGCAGGGTAGCCAGCTGGGCTGTTGAGCTGCATGAGGAACACAGGACCAACCATGCCAGAGCCAGCTGTGGCTCTGAAGAGGCTTGTCTCCTCCTTGGTTTCTCACATCTCTCCTGCTGAGGATTTTCCTGGCCAAACAGAGGTTGGGTCTTGGTGTTGCTGCCTCAGGAAGTCTACTGTCCAGTTCTGTGTGCCTGAGATGGAGCTGCCGCAGGTCAGGAGGAGGACCCGGTGGCCATGGATCTGCCCTGACAGCCTTGCTTGGCTGGCTGCTGAGTGTGTGGTTGCGTGTGACAGGCCTGTGCTAGCACCAGATTGATGTCCTTTTTGTTCCTGATAAGGATCCGAAGTCTCCTCTGGGTTCCAGCAGCAATTCTTTTATCCTTCCTGATTGTGGCATCCATGCTCCCGGAGTCCCTGGAGATGCATCAATCGCAAAGCTGCAGGCGCTGCGGCTGCTATCGGCGGAGATGATGGAAAAGCTACAGGAACAGCTGTCATTTCTCCCTGCTTCTCTTTTGTTCTCGGCCTATCAGTAGGACGTTTTCCACCAGACACCTATCAATCTGCCACCCTGAAGCTCAGCCTTTTCTGCATGCCCACTGCCAAAGCCTGCCCGCAGCCCCCCTGCCCATGGCCAGCCTGCTTCTGATCCCTCTCCCCTGGTTGGCAGATGCCCAGACTGCAGCCCTGCCGGCACATGGCTCTGTCCCACTGCCAGAGGAGCAGGCATGGCTGCAGGATGCAGATGGAGACCTTCACACTTGCAGTGGCCCCCTCACCTGTCCCCACGTGGCACTTGCTGCTCCTCTCCTCAGGGCCTTGCTTCAGCAGCCCCCTGCTGTGGGCTGGCCCAGGAGATGAGAGAGATGAGGGTACTGGTGTCTGACCTGGGGCAAATCCATCCCATCCCTTGGCTGAGGAGGAGCAGAGGGGCACCCTGGTGGGTGACAGGGCAGCCTAAGTGCCAAGCTGGATGGTAGCCCCCTAGATAAGCACTGCAGAGCCTAGTGTTAGGGCTGGCATTTAGGATGACACTGGAGGTTGCTCCATCCATCCTTTGCCATTTTGGGCTGCCCCCGGAGTGCTGCCGTGGGAGGAGCTGCAGCCCCAGACAGGGTCAGCCAAGCCTGTCCCCATAGCACCAGGACTGATAGCACTGTGGAGAGGAGGTTACAGGGACATTAGTGGCAGGGGACACCTGAATGTATTGAGGTAGAACCCCTTAGATGAACAATATTTGGTTTGATATGCCTTGTGCTTCCTCAAAGTCTCCTGAATTTCCGATGTTTCCTGGAATAAAGAAGCTTGGTGATTTGGATTTTAATAAGGCTGGGCAACACAACCTAAAAATACATTTAATTTCATCATGGAACTTCCAGAGCACTGTGGAACAAAGCAGGATGTGGGTCTGTGATGCCCCCAGCTCCTCATGCACTCTGCTGCTGGCATTATCTGCCTTCAGGCCAGCGAAGGGAGCAGCTCCCAAGGGCTCAGTGCTCAGTATTTAGCTCACTACCCTCTGTGATGGCTGAAGACAAGATAAAGACTGGCACAGAGCTCCATTTAATGCCACTCTCTGCCCATCACTGAGCTCACAGGCTATCTTGCCTCATTACTTAAAACCCTCAGGGCAAGATGACCCATCTGTCCTGCTGCTGCCTTATACAGGAGTCACCACTGAAACCAAGCATCTGCAGAAATCCAAGTCCTCCTTCACAAGTGGCCAGGGAAAGTCACTGTTGCTGCTTTCTTCAAACACCCAGAAGAATATGTGGTGCCCTTCCCACGGCCAGTAGGCACCTGACAACCAGAATAAGCATCCCTGTCACAGAATCACAGAATTAACCCAGTTGGAAAAGACCTCTAAGATCATCGAGTCCAACCTATCACTTAACCCTTCTAATTAACTAAACCATGGCACCAAGTGCCTCATCCAACCTCCTCCAGGGATGATGACTCCACCACCAACCTGGGCAGCCCATTCCAATGCAAATCACTCCTCCTGTGAAGAACTTCTTCCTAACATCCAGCCTAAACCTGCCCTGGCACAGTTTGAGGCTGCGTCCTCTTCTTCTGTCACTGGTTGCCTGGCAGAAGAGACCAACCCCCACCTGGCTACAACCTCCTTTCAGATAGTTGTAGAGAGCAATAAGGTCTTCCCTGAGCCTCCTCCAGACTGAACCGCCCCAGCTCCCTCAGCCTCTCCTCACAGGGCTGTGCTCCAGCCCCCTCACCAGCCTTGGTGCCCTTCTCTGGACACATTCAAGCACCTCATCATCCTTCTTAAATGGAGTGGCCCAGAACTGGACACAGTACTCAAGGTGAAGCATAACCAGTGCTGAATTCAAGGGAAGAATGACTTCCCTGGTCCTGCTGTGCACACTGTTCCTGATACAGGCCAGGATGCCACTGGCCTTCTTGGTCACCTAGGCACGCTGCTGGCTCGTGTTGAGCCAGCTGTCCCTCCTCCCTGTCCCACTGATACTTCCACATCCTCCTGCACTGGGCTTTACCCTCTGTATAGTGATGCTTCCTCTCTCCCCAGCTCCTTGCCATTAGTGCCCCTTACCAGCTCCTTACCATCGGTGTCCTCCACCAGCTATGCCCAAGCTCAGGTCCCAGGCATCTGATTGCTCTGCCATCAAGTCTGAGCAAATGTCCCGTTTCCTTCTGTAAGGCTGGCAGCACCTGACATGGCAAACATTTGCACACAGACATTTGTGGCTATTTTATGGTGTCCTCACATCTGTTTGTTGTTGGTATGTTTGGCAAGTATGACTGCATAGCAGGGCTGTCAGTGCCACCACAGGGCAGCTGGGAGCATGCTGTAACCCCATCTAGATGACCTTGCCCTTTCAGATGGAGCTGTGGCAGCTCCTGGGTTCCCTCCAAAGAGTGTCCTGGTGTCTGAGCTGGCAGGTGCCAGCTAGCATATGAATGTTAATCTACACACCTCTTCATTCCTGCTTCTGGTTTGGTTGGGGGGTTGTCTTCAGGCAGAGACAAAACATCCAAGACACCAGCTGGGAGAGTAGACTATGCTTAAGACATGTTGTTTCTTTCTCTTTGGGTTTGTTTTTGGGTTTTTTTTTAAGCCTCATTTAACTCAATGGAGTGACACATGCTGCTTTTAGTGAAAAACTGCTGTTTTCTGCTGCCCCTGGGCTGGCATTGCAGGCTGCCACCATGCCCCCCAGCTTTTCTTCCTCAGACTCAACCACCTTCTGTCAAAGCCAGGAACTGTCTGCCCTGCTAGGTGCCACACTGGAAAGCCTCTCCTGGCTGCCCAAGCTGTCCCAGTGTTCGTCTGCAGCCTGTTCTGCTGGCACGCCCAAACTCCAGCTCCACATTAACCTGACTGCCCAGTGAAGCTTTCCAAGTGCCATCCAAACGTGTTTTACAGTGGTGCTAATGAAACAAATACATCTCAATTCCCGTGAAAATCTACATGGAAATCCTTGTGATGCTTCACAGCAGGCTGAATTTTAGCAGTCATCTCTGTAACCTCTTATGCCTCCTTGGAGGGTGTGGGCTGCATGGTCAATGAACCTTAATGGGGGCTGAAACCTCCCGAGCTTTCCCGCCTGGGAGGCAGCACTTTGGCTCTCTTCACACCCTGCCAAACTCAGCTCCTCCTCATCCTTACCTCCCTGCACAAGACTCTGTGCTAGGGCAGGGACTAGTTTCTCTAGGCACCTCATTGAGTGAGCCTTGCTTTTCACCCTGTGCAGGAGCAGGAGATCAGCTAGGACAAAACCTCCTGGTGAGAGGTAAAGGCTGAGTGGTGCCAGTCAGGCAGAGACCAGGGACTCTGGAACAGTGCATGGCTTTTGCGTGACACAGCCTGACTGTGCCACTGAGCCTCTGATTTTCTTACGATGCTAATTTCCTCTCTTCTCTTCTGCAACAAATGAGTAGAAAAGAGAGACACCTGTTTGGCCTGTTTATAGACTCAAAGTAACTAGGAAAGTTGCCTACCTTTGTTCTGAAGACAAACTTCTTGAGGGACCTCATTTGTGCATACCAAACGCTGCTGTGGAAGCTTCCTGCCAGTGCTGCCAAGGCGCAGGCCACACATGAGCTGTATCAAAGGCAGTGTAACGTGGCTGAGATGCCACAGGGGGTGTTATTAACTACAGCAGTGGCATTGTCGTCCTGGGGACAAAAATAAAGAGTGAAAAAAATCCTGCTTAAAATTACTCCCTGGAAAGATGAATTTGCAAATGGGGCTGATCACAGAGGGGAGTTTTTAAGGGCACTGACACCTGAGCTTCTATCTCCTCCCTCCTTCTTCTCACCAGGGCTCCTCCAGCACCGGCAGTGCTGGGTCCCCTGCTTCACCAGCTCAGGGCTCGTTAGCATGTAAATTGTCCCCACAGATAGAGAGCTGGAAGGTTGAAAGGCCAGTGGGATGTTGCTGCTGTTCACCTGCTCAGCCCCCTGGAGAAGGGGACAGTGGCTGGCTCCTCACCTCCTGCCATGCCACTCCAAGCTTTCCCAGGCTCTCTACCACTTCCATCATTGCATTTCTTTATCTCTCTGCCTGTTGCAGCCTTCAGTCGCCCAAGCTGATGGTGCTCAGTGCACTTCCCCTGGCCTGACAGCCTGTGCTCCACCTTGTGTCCCTCCCATGTGAAGATATGGAGGACCCAAACAGCCATGGATTCATCCCCCTTGCTCACATCTGTCCCTTCCCATGCCAGATAGTCCCCTTGTACCCATATCTCCTCCAGACAGTTTCTCACTCTTCCATGGGAAGAAAGGTTGAGCTGGCAGCAGCTATCAGCCACGCCCCAGTGCTTGTTCCCACAGTCAAACCAGCACCAAGATCAAAAGCACAATAAGGGCCATGATTCGTAGTGGTTGTTACCCTGCTGAGGTGTCCAGCCTGTAACCTGCTCCCTGGGAGAGGCAGATTTTCCCTCCTTTTACCCTGTTTTCAACTCAGCAGCTAGGAGCCAAGAGATGCATCAGGAAAAGTGTGTCCAGCAGGTCTAGGGAGGTTTTACTTCCCCTCTACTCTGCCCTGGTAAGACCACACCTGGAATACTGTGTCCAGTTTTGGCCTCCCCAGTTGAGGAGAGAAAGGGACCTGATAGAAAGAGTCCAGCAGAGAGCCACGAATATGACTGGGGCACTTGAGCATCTCCCCTATGAAGAGAGACTGAGAAACCTGGGGCTGTTTAGTCTGGAGAAGAGAAGACTGAGAGGAGATCTGATCAATGTATACAAATATCTGAGGGGTTGGTGTCAAGTGAATGGGGCCAATCTCTTTTCGCTGGTCAGCAGCAATAAGACAAGGAGCAGCAGCTACAAACTAGAACATAGAAGGTTTCACCTCAAGACGAGGAGAAACTTCTTTGCAGTGAGGGTGACAGAGCACTGGAACAGACTGCCCAGAGAGGTTGTGAAGTCTCCTACTCTGGCGACTTTCAAAACCTGCCTGGATGCATTCCTGTACAAACTATCCTGTGTGATCCTGCATTGGCAGGGGGGTTGGGCTTGATGATCTCTGAAGGTCCCTCCCAACCTCTATAAAGTTCTGTGTTTCTGGGAAGTTTCCATATGTCTGCACTGTCCTGGAGATTTTGATCATCAGCTGTGTGTTGTCTTCTCCATCTGGGGCTTAGCCTGTTGTGGCAGTGGCTTTGCAGTAGAAGGCATCTTGTAGGAGAAAAACCTGTGGAAGATGCTCCTGCACCCTGGCATGGTGTAACAGTGCTGCTGATCTGCTTGGGTCCTGGAGATATTTGCCAGAGCAGGGTGAGAATGGAGTCAGTACACCCACACATGCCAAACCTGTAGTGAAGCTTTGCCTTGGCTTCTGCAACAGGACTAGCCTGGTTAGGTCCCAGTTTAATGAAGTATAACTGCAGTTAAAGTCTGTGTTCATGCAAACTGGGAAGGGAGCCCCATTTGGAGATGTTGAAACCATCTGAGACAGCATCATTGCTGCTCTGCTGAGCCAGCATGTCCTGCTCCAGGCCATATCCTGCTCCTAGGAGTCTCTGTTGTTATGTCCCAGGCATGACACAGGTCCTCTGGGTAATGTGGGAGCCCAAGTGTTTCCTCACATCCTTCTTGCCTCCTCGTTATAGCAAAGCAAAAGGCATTTTACCTCCTTACTGGTGAAGATCTCCTGAAGTTTCATACAGAGAGGCACTGTACAGGGTTGCAGCAGGCAGAGCTTCATTTGCGAATGAGCACATGTGGGGCAGACCACCAAATGGCATCCACCAACTCCTGCAGGAGCTGTTGCCTTCAGACATTCACACTGCCACACAAAACTGTTAATTCCTCCTGCCCTCCTGGCACTGGCTGGAAGTAGACCTATGGGCATGAGGCTTAGAAAGGTCCTCTCTCTGGAGAAGGCAATGCTCTTGCTGTCCTTCCTGGGAGTGCAGCTATTGCTGCCCCTTTCCCCTTGTCCTTTTCTGTGCAGCAGCTGGGTCTTAACAGCAGTTAACTCTGACAGGACCTTCTCCTCTCTGGGCTGGGGGGAGAGGTGATGCTGGTGCAGGTGGAGAGCAGCAAGGCTGCATAACTCTGCAGGCTATCCAGCAGCTGGGGCAACCTGAGGCAGTGACCTGAGAGAAGGGATGAGCTCTAGCATGTGCCTGCTGGAGCTGCAAGTGAGATACTGAGAGGTCTGGGTGAAAGGTGGCCCAGGGTGCAGAGTTTGCATATCCAGTGCACCTGAGCCAAGCATGTTGGAGACCTTGCCATCGGCAGAGGTCATAGAATGCCTTTAAAGGTCATCTAGTCCAACTTTCCTGTATTGAGCAGGGACATATTCCAACTAAATCAGGTCAGTTAGAGCTCTGTCCAACCTGACCTGGAATGGTTCCATGGATCGGGCTTTGTTGTGGAAGGTTAATAGGCCTATTAGATGTCCTGGCTTGCCCCAGCCTTCTGCTGTTGGGGGAAGCAAGGATGGGAGAAAAACAAAGGCCTGGGCCATTATATCCCCTCCCAAAGTGATAAACAGGTGTTTATGCACTTGTGAGTATCTTGCCCAAATAAGGGTAAGCAAGCCCTGGTTTCACCTAATATGGTCAGTTGCAAATGCCATTCTGACTGGTGAATCTCCATGGCCAAAGAGCCATCACGCTCAGGCAAAAAATGTAAATGGAGCTAAGTTGCAAGCAGTGGAGCTGCCTCTGCCTCACTGCTCTGCCTTAGTGTGTGCTGCTCTGCTCTACCTTCTGCTCTGCTCAGACAACATGCTCTGCCTCACTGCTCTTGGCTTGGACAACATGTTCTGCTCTGCCTCGTGGTTCAGACCAGCTTAGCCCTGATGTTTTGGGCTTGAACTACCTGGAAACTTAAGTGCCTCAAGTTTACCAGGAGAAGGCATTAAGTGCCTGACAACATGGTGAGAAGTGCCACCGACATCGTGCTCTCTGCACATCTGCAAGAGATACTGCCTGTACCTCCTCAAACCTCAGTGCCAAGAGGAACCAGGATCAGGTCAGAGATCGACTGCCTCTTTCCCAGCATCCTGCTAGAGCCTGGGAAGTTCCACACTGAGCAGTTCCAACACTGACACAAAGGAGCCAGGGACTATCTCTGAATTCGATTCCACTGCTGTGAGTAGAACAGACTTTCCCTAGGGCTCCAGGCTGCCTATTTGTAAGTGGGGGAAAGCCATTTTGTGGCTAAACTTTTGTAATTTTCCAATTCTTCTAAATTAATGAATTGCCCATAAGCATCCTTGTGAAGATTTTTCCCGACCGAACTACAATCCAAATTTAACTAGTTTGTATACAGTTTGTGGGTGGGGCTTTTTTGGAAATAAAATAACTACGTATTTTATAATTCTTGTCTTGTTAATTGGCACAACTAAATCAGGCTTCTACAACCTCTCTGAGTAACCTCTGCTAGTGTTTCAGCACCCTCAGTGTAAAAAACATCTTCCTTATATCTAGTATAAATCTCCCTACTTCTAGTTTAAAACCATCACCTCTTGTTCTGGCACAACAGGCCCTGCTAAAAATATTGTCTCCATCTTTCTTATTGGTCCCCTTTAAGTATTGACAGATCCTGGTAAGGTCTCTTCTCCAGGTTAATCAATCCCAACTTTCTCAGATTTTCTTCACAGCAGAGGTGTTCCAGCTCTCTGATCATTTTTCTAAGCCCCCTCTGGATCCTCTGCAACAGGTCCATGTCTTTTTTTTTTGTGCTGGGGACTCCAGAGCTGAATGCAGTACTCCAGGTGGAGTCTCACTGAAGCACAATAGAGATTTCCTTGGGCTTTTTCCTAACTAGCCATCAAATTGCACAGTCAGCCAAGAATGTGGAATGGGAAGATAGGTGGGCTCCATCCCCTCTGTCTGCATCCCACTTTCCTGCTCCCTCTCAAATCCACCCTGCTCCTTTGCATCTCCGCCTTGTACCACAGCTAAGCAGCTTAACGTCTCACCACAATCCATGCTCTGGAGCAATTAGTCAGTGCAAATGGGGATTTTAATTGCCCCAGTGATTTATTGAGCCTGGGCAGTGTAATTAAAATTCATTCTCAGACACAGTCAACGAGCCGTGGAGGAACATCATCTTATTTGTGTGACTGAAGGACTCATTGTGGCTGGGAGGGCTGCCACCCTCTCTGTGCCTCATGGCCCCCCTGAGCATAACTGCCCTCCCAGGAGGGATGCTGCTGTGGCATCCTCATGTAGTGCAGGCTGATGGTGGCTGACCTTGGGCTCCACCAGGCTCCTCTAACTCCATTCTTTGGCCTGCTTCGCCCCTTTCAGAGCAACTGCTATCAAGGCACTAGGATTGTGGGTCCTGAATCACACCATTTCTCTCCCTTGCTCCTCATATTTCCTATGCACTGGTAAAGGCAGGCTGCAGGCTTAGGATTTTCAGTCTCCTCTCACTCCTTGGTGGCTTGGGAAGCTGTCAGCCATGTGTGCTGGCTTGCAACCCTGTGCTGACTGAGAGCAGCTCTGGAGCAATTAGCTGTGATGTGGCAGCTCCTTGAGCAAAAACTTTGCAACCCATTGCTGCTATGCCTATTGCTGTGTCAGTAGAACCCCTCTGAGGAGCAAGACCTGCAGCATTAGCACCAGTGAGGTTCACCCCTGCCTTGCCCTGCTGCCATGTTGCTTGTTGTAGGAGTATGGATTTTGCTCTGGCATGTACTTCCACGATCTATTAAAAGAAAAGCAAACCAGAGCAGGAAAGTGCCAGGTTTGTGCCATATTGCCACTTCCTGCAAACCAGAGATTGTGCCAAGACAGCCAGGGTTTGAGCAGGAGCTCAAGTGGCTGCTGGGCTCATGCCACCCCTCCAGCTGCAGCTGTCTGGGAACAAAAGCAGCAGTCGTGGTGATGGTACCTTGCTGCTGCTCTGCACTGTGCTTACAACAAGAGCAGGCTGTGATGAGACTTAGTGATGAACCATGCAGGAGCTGCGCTCTGCCCTTTCTTCCTCCTCCTCTCATTGCCACTTACCTCTCCCTCCTCATGCTCCAAGTAAGGAGCTTTGTCTCTTGCCAAATCCCCCGTCTGTGTTGGGGGATTGGGGTGAGCCAGGCGTAAAATGAAAATAAATCACTAATTCCTCCTAATAATGCCTGATTTCCTGATTTGATATCCCACATTAATTCTAATTACTCACCCAGAGTCAGGGCATTAATCAACGTGTTAAAACTTCTCCTCGCTTAGCAACACTGATGTGCCAGGCATCTGGCATGGCTGAGGTGCTGGGATTTGTCTGTCACACCAGCCCCATCTGCAGCAGTGCTGTGAGGGGGAGCAAGGAGGGGGCCCTTTCCTGGCTGAGTGCATCAGGGGGCACAAGGGTCTTGCTGGAGCTTTGGTGTGCATAGGGGTGGTGACAGGTGCCCAGCGTCCTGCTTCCCTCCTTATGAAGGTGAGCATCGCTTTTGCTCATGCCACACTAGCAGGCATCCTTGGCCAAGGGTAGGGCCAGCAAAGTGGCTCCAACCACTGTGTGGCTTCCTCCATTACGTGGGAACACCCTGACAACCCATCTCTCCTCTTCAGAAGCACAGATAAATGATCTGCTCAACTCATAATCTCTTTGTTGTTGTTCCTTTGTTTGTTTGTTTATTTGTTTTTGGTTTTTTTTTTAGCATAACCTATATGGAACACTTTTGCATGGAGAAGGGTGAAGAGCAAACACAAAACAGTCACACCTGCCACAATCCCTGATCTGTTACCACCATTGTCATCTTTCTGAGCAGAAAGGATGAACAGATTTCAATTCAGGTTGATCTAAGTCTGTAAACAGGAAGCCTTTAAATAATCACTCTAATCTTGTTTCACTTTTGAACTACTTTGCTGTTTTCCCAAAGCAAGTTGACTGGTTCTGGTCAGCAAAACCCAGCCCTTGTTCTGGTTTTCGTTTTTTGGTTTTNTTTTTGCCAGCTTCCGTTGTAGTTAAAACCAGCTTATTAGAGCTATTATGCAATTAACATTTATTCTGATTTTTTTTTTCCTTTTCACTTTGTGTTGAGAGGCTTAATATTGCATTTATTCACTAGCTAATTTTTTTTTTCTTTAATTCATCAGTTGAATAAGCTTTAATTTGGATGGTAATTAACTGAAACATGTGCAAACTCAGAATCTACGCCAGGTTTTATAAGCCTGCCTTACCTGTCCTAGATACAAGACAAAAAAGGTCTCTCAAAATAAACCAGTACAATTTATTAAAGGCAGCCTTAAAGGCAGCTAATGAATTCGACTTGGTTTCTGGCTATGGGGTCCTTGATGATTTTCAGCAGTATAGATTTCAACCTTGCAGATGTCACTGCTAGGACAAGGGTGGAAAACGACACTCTCTGCTTTTTGGGGTTTGCAGCTTCTCAAATGCAACGAAGCTCATCCTTGAGCTGAAGACAGTCCTTTGGCTGCACTTAGAGAGGTCATTGCTGTTGCCAAAGTCTGAGTTTGTGTTTCCTTCCAGGTTTTGTGTGTCTCCTGAGTTGTTGGCTTAGCATTAAATCTTGAGCCACAAATGTGCATTCAATGAGCACTTACATTTATGTGGGGTTTAATAACCTAGGGTAATTTTGCACTTCGACTTAGAGTTTCAAATCAAGAGAGTTAATTTTTAGGAGGAATACAGACCTAAAATACTCTCAATTAGCAGTAATATTTAAATATATCCTGCTCCTAGAGCTCAGGCAACAGCAGCCATCTGAGCCCGGGGAAGAAGCAGTTCTCCCACGCTCAAACCTAAAACTGGATTGTTGCCTAATGGCATCAAGCAGCACTCACTTCTGTCCCCCGACCTGAGCTGTGACCCAGCATTGTACTTCCAGCAGTGACAGCCACTGGTGGCCTACTGACCAAGCCTGCTGAAATTTTCCTTTAAAGAGAAAGCAAATCTTCATGGTGAGAAGAGAAAACAAAAACTGTGCTGTAGACAATGTGCACTTGGAACCCACCACATGCTGAGCCTGCCCACTGTCCCTTAGGCTGATTCTGGCATCCCAGGGACCACACAGATGGTGCCAGGTTTATAATGGCAAGCAGCAGTTTTTAAACTAATAGCCTACCCTGGCACCTGTAGTGTTGCATGGCTTTATCTGGGTGGAAATTACAGTGCTGCCCTCTCCTTTCCCTGCTCTACAAGCTGCAGGTCAGTGGTTTACAACTGGGGGTCAATGGATCCCAAGAGTGCTGTGGACTGTTTCTAAGTGTAACTAAGAAAAGTGAGCCCCTTGTCAGCAGCCTTACAGTTACTTTTACAGGAATTTGTGGCTCCATGGGACTATTTTTAGGAGCTATACAACTGGGAAAGTGCGCCAAAGCTCAAACCAAGATGGATGCGTTCACCCAGGAGAGTTTTACAGCCTCCGTGTTCAAACTCCTCTCCATCCCCTGGGTAGCACACAGAATTAATTACACTTCAGTGATGCCAGCATTGCTCCATAGCAGCTCAAGTCCCATCATCCAGCCCGGCTGGACAAATTCGTACCCCAGAGCCTCTCACCATCTGCAGAAGGAGGAACTGTGCTGCGTCCCACCAGGTAAAGAGGAATTGAGGACTTTAGCTATGCCGCTGCCCAGGAGACAGCAGATGAGTACTAACAGGGACTTCATTAATGTGCACGGCCTCTCCCTGCCATCTCCAGGTCTCTGTGTGCCACTAAATCATCCAGTTTGGAACAAATTCACTGGGAAGAGCTATAGCAAGTCAAGCAGAGGTCCTGGGCACAGAGAACAACGGCCCATAAAGCAAACGTGCAGCAGTGTGCTCAGCTGCTGGAGATGCTGCCGGCACATGTGCTCACAAAGATTAATATGCACCAAGCAACCAGGAGTGGGGAGAGAAACTCACAAGGTTCCTCTCATTAGCTCATCGTTCCAGCTGAATTAATGACTCACAAGTTTTGCCCAGCCTTTGCTGGGTCTGCTATTAAATGGCACTACGGATTAGTGGAGAGCCGAGTGCGTGTGTATGTGAATGGGGGCTTAAAAGCCTCTTAGACCCTCATCAGGAAGGATGAGGGAGGGATCCATTCCCAAGATGCTGGG
Organism: Psilopogon haemacephalus; assembly: GCA_013396835.1. Lineage (NCBI taxonomy): Eukaryota > Metazoa > Chordata > Aves > Piciformes > Megalaimidae > Psilopogon > Psilopogon haemacephalus. The sequence continues at coordinate 263,950 of VWZI01000971.1, forward strand.
ATCAAGTGCAGAGAGGCAGAAAGGGAAGTGTTGTACTCTGTCAGCCTCCTTTGTTTCTTCCTTCTCACTTATGCAGGGATGGAGCAGGAGGGTCTGGGTGCTGGAAGAAGAAATCACAAATTAGTTCAAAATGAATGTACTGTGGGCAGAAGAAAGATGAGCTTGGAGGAGAAGATGCGCATAGAAGCAGGGAAGTAGTATGGGAAATATGGGTAGCAACATCTGTCGCACTCTCTGCATGCACCGTGGGACTTTTGAGGTCCCGTTATCAGTGGCACCATACCTGCCACCAACTCCAGCCAAGGGCAAGGTCCCACCAGGATGTCAGCAGCCCTGCTGAAGATTTCATGTTCCACTGGTGTGGAGACGCACAACAGGGGAGCAAATGGGGAGAACCTGGGTGGACACAGCATACCTGGAAGGTTCAGCCAGGCTCTGATATTAAGATACTTCTGTTGAGGCAGAGATGAAATCAAGACAAAGCAGAACTGAGATGAAATGGGCTTCTGCAGAAGGCTCTGGAATGTTCATTGGGCAGCAGCTTGGAGCTGAGCCAAGCGGGAGGGAAGGATTACTTCTGTGAGGGGTACTGTGTGCCAAGGATATTTTTTATACTAACAATCACAGGCTAACCCAAGGAAGGAGCTCAATGGGGATTAGGAATAATACATTGGCTTTGTAAGCAAAAGCAGCGTGGGGCAAGATCCTGCTCCAGGCCTGCTTGGCAGGTACTATCTGGGGCCAGCGTGGGTGTTAATCCAAACAACCTGGAGCATCTCCTTATCTGAACAGTTCAATCCTCATGGCAGTCTCTGGTGGAAAGCATTCCAGGTCAGGAGCTGGGAAACACTGGCAGAGGTAGCTCCTGAGCCAAGAGAGCTGGAGTCCCTGGAGGGTGGGCTGAGGTGGCAGCACAGAGCATAGGACCCTGTGTCAGGAGCCTGAAGCCTGGTGGGAGACCCTGTGGGTGGCCTTGCACAGCATTACATGTGCAGCAAGGTGCTCCCACAGAGGTGGAAGAGGGGAAAAGCCAATACCTGACCTGCACCAGTGGAAAGATTAAATCAGCTCATTCCTGCACATATTGGCTGAAGGGTCAAATCTTGGCAAAGCCACCTGGCTCCTTCAGCCCTGCCCTTCCTGGTCCTGCTGTCTGTTGGTTTGACAAGCCCCTACAGGGCTCTCCAGCATGTCCCAACACCCTGCAGCCCCTCTATTCAACTTCTGCTCACTATTGCTCACCTCCACCCACTCAACCTTTGCTTTCAAGCACCAGGTAACCAACTTTTGATTGCCTCCTCCCACAGCCCAGAAAGAACCAGCCCTACGGAAGAGCTGTGAACAGATGTTCTCCCTTATCATCCTCTCTGATGTTTCTTTCCTGCTTCATCTCCCCCACCTTCTCCTCCTCCTTTATTCTTTGACTCAAGAGCTGAAAATGAAAATACCTCCTTCTCCAACAGCCCCTGATAACAGCAGGAGGGAAACCAGCTCCATTCTATTGATTTACAAAAAATGAAAAAAAACCACAAGTAACCCGGAGAAATGTCTTGATAGCATTGTATCAAAAAGCTGGTGCTGTGCCATGCTCAAATCTCTCAGGAGACTGGATCTCAGCTCCTCTGACTGTTTGAAGACTTGCTGAGTCTCCAGGGATGTTGAAGGCTCCAAAGCTGCCACAGCAAAGTGAGAAAAATCAGACACATCCACAACTGGCAAAAGCTCCATCCGTAGAAATCAAAGGAGGCATCCCAGAAATGGTCTATATTGAGTATGGCCAAGGAGCAACAGGACTCTGAGGGGAAGATTTGGAAGTTAAACTGCTTAGGAGCAGGACTGGGGGAAGGCATGCCTGTGGGTTTCATACAAAGAACAACTTGGAGGGAGGAGGTAAGGACAGCCTTGGCTGATCAAAGAACTTGGATAACCAAGTTGAGAGCAAGAGGGAAAGCCAAGACATCAGAAACCTTGACCTCTAGAGGAGGGAAGTGGTGAGCTGCATGCTTCAGAGGCACAGAAATAAGCAGAGATGCTGAAATACATTGTGATGGTAGATAAGACAGCTTTCTTGCTCCTTTGCACCATGCATTAAGATAATTCCCACTGGCTGCACTGTTTTCAGCACATATTTTCGTATTGTGTTTCATGGCCTTTGAGAAGACGGTGACTGAAGGACATCATTACCCTGATCCTCAGATTTACAGTGGCCTCTGGACAACTTCACACAAAGGTACACAATCACCTTGCAAACAATCCAGGACAACAGGCCCTATTCTCTGTCTTATTTCTGATGCTCCCTACACATTCTTCCTCTGTCCAAACTGTAGTTGTTCATATTCAAGAGCTCTTGCTAGGATTTTCCTGCCAGAGAACAAAGCCCTTTCCAGTCTTCCAGATTCCTCATGCTTCTGACCTTTCCTGGGCTTAGAGCTGAGGACAAAGAGGCATTAGATGTTTGAGCAGAGCCTTGTGCCACAGTCACCTTTGGCATCCATATGCTCAGGAGCACATCAAGAGTGCTGACAAGTGCAGGCTTGCCTTCTTAGAGAAGGATTGTAGGCAATGGGAGCACAGGAATTTTTGAGGGAGGATTAACCACCCTGATAAAAGTTTTTCCTCATTTCTTACCCAGTGAACACAGGCATACCAGACTGGGTGAGCTCAGGACTGCTGCTGGAGAGCTCCTGGCTTCTGTGTTGCTAGTGTGCTATTTTCCTGCTCACATGTTCTCCACTCCACTTGTCTCACCTTGTTCCCATGAGGTCAGCCCAAAGCAGACATTTTCAGAAGTCAGATGAGCTATACTCCAAAACCAATTTTTTTTTTTTTTTTCCTGGCACTGTCTGTTCACACAGATTAAAGAGCTGGTAGAGAAGTAACAGGCAGGACATTGCCAGGGTCTTCAGGAGGAAGATGATGGGACCTATTTCACACAGATTGGGATTGGCACTCCAGTGCTGCTTATGGCATCAGAAACTTGCTCTCCTCAGTGCCTCACTAGGAAAAAGGATGAGAGAAATGGGTTAACAGGATGCATCTCCTCTCCTAGAGTGGCTGCAGTGTCTCCCATCCACTACTGCTCAGTATGGGATGGAGAGTGGCCACACTCACTGGGAGGGGAAGAAAACCTCTCTCTTTCAGTCCTGGATAGCCCCGGCAGGTAATTCAGGATCAAGGCACAAACAGATGGAGAGAAGGAAGAAGACAAAGATGTGGTGGATCTGTCAGTCAATATGAGACATAGGATTGCTCCTGCCTCACTTCCGATCCCAAGCAAGAGACCAGTGAAGGATCAAGCAGGCAACATGGGATGCTCACTGTGGACCCCAGGAAGGAATCATCCAGCTGAGCAGGAGAGAAAGTCATGCTGTGGCTCTCCAGATGTTTCCTAGCAGGTGGGCTGGGAAATGGGCTCATCAAAGCTCCCTGCTATCTCCCTGGAATAGTCTCTCCTTTCTGAAACACACATAGCAGCTGCAGAGGGGCAGAGGCAGAACAACTCCTTCCCCACCCGGCTATGCTGCTCTGTCATACTCCATCTCCCAGATGGACCACTGGACCATATCGTGTCTCACTCAGCCCCGAAGTGCAGGGACCTGATGGTTCTGCTATCTTTGGGAAGGATTGATGCTAAAGGTTTTCCAAAGCACTGCTATAGTCACCTACCATCACGCGCACGCTGTTACTGTATTTACAGGCAGGAGCATCAGGTAATCAGCCACATTCATTAGGAGCTCATTAGCTTTACGGAAGCTTCCTCCTCGCTGCGGATTCGGTTGTGCCTCCTCACAGACAATCCACAGCGTTTGCTCTGCAAGCGGCTCCAGCAAAATCAATATGAGCATTCCCATGGCAAGAGGCTTTGTGCAATGAGGGAAGGTGTTGCCGTCTGGGCAGCTGGAAGCACAGCACAGAGCTGTCGGCTGGCAGGAGCGCACCCCTCTCGCAGTCGAAAGCTCAGTCCCCAACATCTCACCTCGCCGCGGTGACGAACTCAGCTACTGCTACAGGGGCAGCAACGTTCCACAAACAACACACCGAGTTCCTCGCCCTTCTGCACTGTACCAGCTGCAAGGCTCCCCTTGCTGTTTTCTAAGAGATTCGATTACATCTTCTTAAGATTCCCTCCAAAGCTGCTGTAAGACCTCAGTTTTAAACAAAACACCATTCTCTCTAGTGCTTTGATCCTCCCATCGCTCAGCTCTTTCCAAAGGGCTCAGGATGCTTCTCCCTTTGAAGCCAGATGCTTTTAGCTTTCATGGGTATGCTGCAGCAGCTTCCCCTGGACCAGTATCCTGGCTGCTGTTGTCCGCCTGTCTTCTGAGGCCTTAGAGCAGACTTTGCAGCCTGTAATGACAGAGCTGAGCTGTCAGGGGTGATACTCCCTGTGACTCTGGGGGCCCTGTCTCTCTCTGAAAGCATTGCATAGTCTCTCCTGCTCCTACTGCAAAGGTTGGGTGTTTGGGGTTTTTTTATGTCCAGAAAATACCTAACATTACATAAAAGGGAGCTGGGAGTAACCTGAATCCTTTGCTTAGCTTTGTAGGCTCCAAATTCCATACTGAGAGAGCTTTGCTGATGCTGAGAAAACAGAACAGTCTGGCTTGTGCTGGGGCAAACCAGAGGGCACAACCAGAGAGGAGCCTGGATGTCTCTTGGGGATTTGCCCTGGCTGCCCAGGGATTTGCCCTGGCTGTCAGGAGTGGGAGGAGAGAGAGGGAAAGATCCACTGTATGCTCCAGTAAGCTGAAAACAAATCCTTTCCATTTTGACGTATTTGGGACAGGGTACAAGAGACACATTTTGTACATATTGAGAAATTCCTCACCTTTCTACTGGTGAGCATGGCAGAAGCTCCCATACCCCCTGAGCTACAGCACTGATAGCTCTCTCCCACGTACCGCAGCTCGCCTCCAGGTGCACCACACAAATGACAGCCTCTCTGGGTAGCTGAGCATCCAGCTGCAGGAGACCCAGGGATGCAAACCCAGGCTGGTGACATTGAGTGGGGACAATCTCAGCTAACTGCCATCAGGTAAGTCTGGGCTCAAGCTGGAAAGGCAAGCCAGTGGGTCAGGGTGCATAGGCTGGTATGGGCACAGCTGCATCATTGCCTGGGTAGGAGACAAGAGCTATGCTGCTCCCAGGGCAGCCCTCTGCCTCTGATCTCCCCTCTGCACCAGCCCCATCATGGCCACAGCAGACAGGGGGGACAGAGTAAAGCAGGGGGGCATGTGGGAGGCTACAAAGACCTGGCCATGCCCGGCATGGATGCAAATCACAGAAAAATTCAGGTTGGAAAAGACCCTCAGGATCACCAAGTCCAGCCTATAACCCTACTCTACAAGGTTCACTTTAAACCATATCCCCAAGCACCACATCCAAGCAACTTTTAAACACATCCAGGGTTGGTGACCCAACCACCTCCCTGGGCAGCCCATCCCAATGCCTGACCACTCTCTCTGCGAGAAAATTTTTCCTAACGCCTAGCCTAAACCTCCCCAGTTTCATCCTGAAGCCATTCCTTCTTGTTCCATCACTATTTACCTGTGAGAATAGGCCAGTAAAGGGCAGCAAAGGAGCCAGCTGCCCTCAAAGTCACACGAGACACACCTCATCAACACACCTGGCTGGGTGTTTGTCCAGGAAGTGCTGCCAGACACAAAGCGCCATCATAAAACACTGTTCTCCCTAACACAATTCACTCAGTGCTGCTATATCAGCATGAGGAGCTGAGGTGGGGCTGTCAGCTGGCAGCCATTCAATGGTCTGCACTCACGGACAGGGATGCCACAGGGCAGCACCACAGGTCAGGTCTTCCTGGGGCTGCAGGTGGGAAACTCTTTCCCAGTCTGTGTTGGTTTGAGCTAATTGGAGAATTTGAGTGAGAAATTAGACTATTGCCTGTAAAATTATTCTAATAATAATTTTACAAGATATAACAGATATTTACAGAAATATACAGTAAAAAAAAAAANCTCTGAATTAGTTCAAAGGCAGAGAGACAAAGGAAAGAAGCTGCCGAAGCCAGCAGGGACCTAGAGCAGACTGACTGCACAAGCACACTGGCTTATCTGCATGTTTTGGGAACGTTCTCAAAACAATCTTCTTTCTTCTCTCTCAGTGAAACTGGGTGAAGTGACAGGGTATGTTTAACTCTCTCTCTCAGGCAATAGTCTAATTTCTCACTCAAATTCTCCAATTAGTTCAAACCAACACACAGTCCCTACCGATAGCTCCTGTTTCTCATTTGCTGGGCCAGGTCGCCTTACCTCTGCCCATCATCTCCCCGGTGTGAGGCTGGGGCTGGCTTCCAGGCGGTGGCCATGGCCCCGTGCTGCTGCCGGGATGCTGCCCGCACCGGACCCCCGCAGGCGAGGCTGGGGCTGTCCCGGCTGCCGCCGCTGCTGTTGTTATTTCCCAGTCTCTCGATTTTTCCAGCACCAGCATCGCCGCTGCTGTTGTTATTTCCCAGTCTCTCAATTTTTCCAGCACCAGCATCGCTTTCCCTGGTGTTGCCATAACAACTGGCGTTAAGAGCTTGTTGACATTGCCCTGTTGCACTAATTGCACAATTTCCTGCCACCGTTACATGCCAGTTATTTCTTTCAAAGGGCTGAAATTGCTTTCGGCCACCTCCTCCTCTGCCTCGCTGCCTTCTCGGGCCTAGTTAGGGAGCTTGAGTGAGGGAGCAAATTATTCTAAAATGCCCCGGGGAAGTGTCATTTCACCCCGTCCTGAGCAGCTGTCGACTCTGCAGCTGACACACAGGTAGTTGCTGATTGTTTGCCTGTGGTGGTGCTTTCACCTTTGTGACACCTGCAGCAGCAGCAGGAAAATCTGGGGGTGGGCAACTGCCACATGCAGAGCTTGGGTAACATTTGGTGAGTCCAAAGAGTGGTGAGATACTGGAACAAGTTGTCCAGGGAAGTTTTGGACGGCCCCTCCCTGGAAATGTCTAGGGCCAGGTTGGACAAGGCCTTGAACAACTTGGTCTAGTGGAAGCTGTCCCTGCCTGTAGTTGGAACTTATGATCATAGAATCAGTCAGGGTTGGAATCGACCACAAGGATCACCTCGTTCCAATCCCCCCTGCCATGGGCAGGGACACCTCACACTAGATCAGGCTGGACAGAGCCTCATCCAGCCTGGCTGCAAACACCTCCAGGGATGGGGCTTCCACCACCTCCCTGGGCAACCTGTTTCAGGGCCTCACCACTCTCATGCTGAAGAACTTCCTAATATCTGTTCTGAATCTCCCCACCTCCAGCTTTGTTCCATTCCCCCTAGTCCTATCACTACCTGACATCCTAAAAAGTTTTCTCGTAGGCCCCCTCAAGATACAGAAAGGCCACAGTAAGGTCACCTTGGAGCCTTCTCCTCTCCAGACTGAACAGCCCCAAATCCCTCAGTCTCTCCTCATAGCAGAGGTGCTGCAGCCCTCTGACCATCTTCATGGCTATTCTCTGGACATGTTCTAGCACATCCACATCCCTCTTGTAATAGAGGCTCCAGAACTGGATGCAGCACTCCAGGTGGGTTCTCACCAGTGCAGAGTAGAGGGGGAAGATCACTTCCCTTGCCCTGCTGGCCACACTTTTCTTGATGCAGCCCAGGATCTGGTTGGCTTTCTGGGCTGCAAGAGCACACTGCTGGCTCATATCAAGCTTCTCATCCACCAGCACCCCCAAGTCCCTCTCCTCAAAGCTGCTCTCCAGCCAGTCACTGCCCAGCCTATACTGGTGTTTGGGAGGATCTTTAAGGTCTCTTCCAGCTCAAACGGTTCAATTAACATGTCATGGCTTTCTCCTGCCAGCACCACTGCCCTGGGCCAGGAAACTCATCTCAGGAAGAAGCAGCATGGATGCAATGTCCTTATCCCAGTGCTGGGATAAGCCATCCTGCACTGCTCTGTGCCAAGACGTGCAAGCTCTTGCACACCATTAAGGTGATAGAGGGGTCCCAGAGGTCCCTATCCACCAGGGAGGACTTCCTTCCCCTGAACTGGTGTCCCTGGGACAAAGTGGCATGCTGGGCTGCCTGTGAGCTCAAGGGTTTTGCTCTGTGCTTTGACAGAGAGGAAATGATTAGGAGGATCGATTGCATTGATCCAGCCCAGTTTTCAAAGGATGCTCAGGTCACCTTGAGATGCTTGTTACCTTAGCCTGTGGCAGCCCAGCTTCTCTCCAGTCAGAGCTCCTGTAGTTGCTCTCCAGTCTCACAGGGACTCTTACTTTCCTTGTCTCCAGAAGATATTGCAGGATGCCTGGAAACCCTTGGTGATCCCAGTCCACAGTCTCTCACAGCGCTTCATGGCTCACAGCAGACAGTGACAGATCGGCCTCTCTTGCACCACTGTGGGAGAAAGTAGCTTAAGTTTGGTTGGGAAAAGCAGGGAGCCATGCCTGTATTCCTGTCAGCCCCACAAATACAGCCATCATCCAAGGAAGTTAGACAACGGGCATAGGCAAACTGGATGCAAGAGGAGCTCCCAGTTGCCATTGGGCATTCCTACACCAGCAGCAAGGCTGCCCTGTTGTGTTCCTTAGCAATTTATCACCAAGACACTCGCTTTATAAATATTAAATGAAGGGCTCCATAAATTTTTAATGCAGAAATAAAACTACATTTGGTGGAGAAAAAAAACCCCAAACACTCCTCACCCCTTCCTTTTGTCTTTCTTCCTTTCCCTGGCCTCACAAATGGTGGAAAACAGCTCTGCACTTGGCCCCACAGCTGCTAATGCAAGGACAGAGTTGATATTTCTGCAGGGTGCTCAGTTTCATCTGTGCAGGAGCACATCATTAGCACGCTTGCCCAACTTGCTGGGTATCAAGGAGGTCATACTGCAGAGCATCAGCTCTCTCTTACATTGTTAAATGTAATAATAAAAATGCTGTGTCCTGAACTAGTACCATCCAAAGTGACCTGGCACAACTGCTTGTGTAACATCCGTGCCCAATACCATTCCTCAGTACTTGCTCCAAGACAGCTGACACATTTTGGGACCAAATTCAGTTTTGTATAGGAGTAACCAACCCCATAAATGTGTCTGACCCACACACCTAGCACACAGGTGTGCCAGAGAGTCTCCACAAGATTTTCTCAAGGGATTTTGAAGGGCTGAAAGTGTCTGGTCGTTACGCATTTGAGGCATCTCTGAGTCCCCCTTGCAGAGTTTTTTGTTTGTTTGGTTGGTTGGTTTTTTTACAAGTGCTCAGATGCCTCCAGCTCCCTGAGTCACTCATCTTGGACTTAGCAAAATCAGCAACAAGAGCATTGCTGTGGGTTTCACACTGTAGCTGCGGCCACCACCTCGGTACTTCAAGCTCCACACAGGGTGGAGCATCAATGACCATGTGAGCTACCTGCATCACTAGGAAGAGCCATGGCACTGTTCCTCAGCATGCAGGCCAGCAGGGCACTGCCCGTCATCAGTTTCTGATTGCTCTTTCAAGCTAGGGCTTGCTCCTGGTGTGCTGCCCCCGTCAGCGTGGCTTTCTACTGGACCTCCCTATTCCTGCTCCTGTGGCATGGAGGAAGCAGAGGTGGCCACTGCTGACGGCAACCACGGAGGCCAGGGAGCTGTTTCCAACACATCCCTTTGCAGGGGCTGCTAACGAGGGGCACAGTAGTGTGAGCACAGCCTGCGCACTCCCGGGAGCTGCAGAAACTCTCTCACCCCTCCCTGTCAGCCTGCTGCGATGAAGAGCACGTCTGGATCATTAGGACAAGTGCTACTACAGCCCAAGCGCAAATCAGGGAAGATTGGACCTTCGGAAAATAATTGCTCTTTGCTCAAGTGTGCTACTCTTCTGTATTCAACTGTGGCTCCCCCTGCTCAGCCGGGGGATGTGCTGGGAAAGGGGCCACATTGCCACCCCTTGGGTGGCACACATGCCTCTGCAGTCCAGCTGCAACTCAGTCACAGCCAACAGGCAGGAAAGGAGTGGCCAGTGGTCAGAACGAACGCTACGTCCCACCAGGCACTGCAGTGTTGCTGTATCACTGCACTGCTTATCTGCTTGGTGTCACAGAAAAAGGAACATGGCCAGGAAAGCCTGATGCCAGATTACACCATGCCTCTTGTTCTCCCTGCACTCTCTGCGGGACCTGCTTTCTCCCTTCCTGGGCTCTCTGTGAAATGCAAATGCCAGCAAATCCCTGCTCCTGCAATCTTCAACTGCAGGGAGGAAAAAAACATGTCAGCTGCTCTCTGATCAGAGTGGATCAGGTGGACTTTGCCTGGACTCCCCTCAGTCAGATGAGATGGAAGAAGAATCCCACAGAGCTTTCTTCTTGCTGCTGAGTGCCCTGAAAGAGTCACCTTTGGTCCTACACTGCAGAGGGACCCTAACTTTGCAAAAACACCTCTAAGAGCTCATCAGTGCTTTGATGATCTCCAACATCTTGTCAAGACTTTGTTGCTTCTCTGCATTCAGTTTTGGACTCCCCAGGTTAAAAGGGACAGGGATCTGCTGGAGAAGGTCCAGTGGAGGGCTATGAGGATGATTAGGGGACTGGAGCAATGCCTTATGAGGAGAGGCTGAGAGACCTGGAGCTTTTGAGTCTGGAGAAGAGAAGACTGAGAGGGGATTTAATAAACATTTATAAATATCTGAGGGCTGGGGGTCAGGAAGAGGGGACAACAGGCTCCTCTCACTTGCTCCCTGGGATAGGATGAGGACAATGGATGGAAGCTGCAGCACAAGAGGTTCCACCTCAACACAAGGGGGAACTTCTCTACTGTAAGCATCATGGAGCACTGGAACAGGCTCCCCAGAGAGGCTCTCCAGAGACTTTCAAGGCCCTTCTGGATGTGTTCCTCTGTGACCTGATCCAGATTACATGGTCCTGCTCTGGCAGAGAGGTTGGACTTGATGATCTTTTTGGGTCCCTTCCAACCCCTGACATCCTGTGAAATGTCAGAATCAATGCTGACAACACCACATGGATGCAAAAAGATTAATTGCCCCTGAGCCCCTAGTGAGCAAGTTAGAACTGAGAGATGCACCTTTCCCTTTGTGCCAGAACCACTCTATGCTGCACTCAAGATCTGGGGAAGCCAGTAAAGCAGGAGCAGTGCCTGGATATCTTCCAGGCTGAACCAGGTCCTTGCACCTGCTGGCCTCCCTTGCCAAGCCCTTCTCCCCAGCCCAGCCCACCCCGAGCTGCCATCACCACAGCAGCTTGTTTTCCTGGAGCATCATCCCCATGAGGTTGGACTCAGTGATCCCTGGAGCTCCCTTCCAACCTCTAAAGTTCTGTGATTCTGTGAGGACAGGGAAGAAGGTTATGCTGGATAGTGATGCCTCACAGTCCAGCAGGTAGAAGAGGATTCCCAAGCTCCCAGCTGCCAGTCTGCACAACAGAGCCAGGCATTAACCAAGTAAAAGTGATTTAAAAAATAATACTGGCAAGAAGTTATTAAAATTTGCACTCAGCTGGGCATGTGGCTTATTGAGTATTTTCCTGGCTTTTCGTCATACTGTGGGATTGCCCCAGACACAGGGGTAGGGTGTATGACAAGGAGAGACAACGATCAATTTTTAATATTGCATATTTAAGCAGGCTTGGGCTCCAATCCATCATATCCCCCGGCTTTCCCTAAAATTAATCTTCAATAGCTTATCGAGAACTTCAGAAAATTAATATCCTAGCATTTCACCTTAGGGGAACAGCACTTTCTCTGCCTGAAGATGTGTGCTACAGCGAAAGACGAAGCACCTCCCTGCCAAACTTCACTTTCAGAAGACAGCTTTAGCAGAGCCACCTACCAGCTCTGTAGGCCTCTGGGCCTGCAGGAAAAGCTGATGGGAGAGAAAGTAGTGGGATCTACTGGAAGCCTGTGCTGTCCCTACCCTGTGGTCCTCTCTCCTCCGTGGCACTTTCCCCCACTGGGGACTGGGAGACAGCGTGATGGATGATGCAGAAAAGACAATGTGGGACACTATTTCTCTTCTTCCGGTCCAGACCCAAGGTGATTAAATCTATCCTTAGAGTCAACCCAGAGAAGCATGAAGAGGAACAGGAACAGGTTGTTTCTCTGTTGTCTGGCTCCAAGGAGCTGAACATCTGCGCTCTCACTCCCAAATTCAGCAGGGGGTAAAGGCTCCCGCTGGGAAGCTGTGGGGCATGGCAGCGTCCAAGCCCCATTGGCCTTTCTGAGGATGATGGTGGGAAGCCAGTAAGGGAGTACAAGTTGTCAGTCAGACATGGCCCCTGTCCCCAGAGGAGCATACCACTTGACCACATGCCTCCCAGGAATGGCTCGTTCATGAATGAATAGCTTTTACAACCACAAAGGAGGATCAGAGTTCCCCATAGGCTGGCAGCAACGCAGCAAGCCCTGGAAAATCACCAGAAGATGCAGCCAGCACCCCCTGGCTGAGCTATCGTGGATCCCTTGCAGTGATAACCCATTCCAGAGGAAGATTTTGAGCAGCAAGATGCTCACCAGGTACCCAAGAAAACCACTCAAGTAACCCTCAGTAGCGTAAAGGTGTATCTGCACCCTCAGGGTCAACATTTCCAACCCTGCTTCCCTGGAAATACAAATGTGAACAGCCATGTGTAAGTGTAAGCACCATCAGGAGGGATGGCTGTGCCTCCAGCTACTCAGAGTGACAAGGACCCAGGCTGGGTAGGCTGTGCTCTGCTCTGGCCCCAGGATGGGGGCTCCTGCTCACTAGGAGGATGGCAGCGAGGTTGCACCACAGCACAGGGTGATTGCTTTCTCTTTGCCCTACAGAAAAAGAGAGGCAGAGTATTACTTCTGGCAGAGAGCAAAGTTCTATCTGGGAACTGACTTTTATCACTCATTTAGAAGAACTCTGGACACATGGCAAGGGCTTGGTGACCAGCGTCCCTTCTCCCCTACACCCAGTGTTGGCCCTGGGGACACAGCTGGAGGTGCTTGTGATTTGCCCACGCATGGCAAATCAACCTGCTAAGAGATTATGCACCACAAGCTCACCTTGCCTTGCATCAGACCTTGGCTTGCACTAGAAACACAATGGCCAGCAAGGACAGGAGGTGATCATGCCTCTGTGCTCAGCAGAGAGCACCTCAAACACTGTTCAGTTCTGGGCCTCTCACTACAGAAGGGCATCAAGGTTCTGGAACATGTTCGGAGAAGGGCAACAAGGCTCATGAAGGGCCTGGAGCACCTGGCCTGTGAGGAGTGTCTGAAGGAGCTGGAGTTGTTCAGTCTGGCGAAGAGAAGGCGGAGGAGAGACCTCATTGCTCTCTACAGCTCCCTAAAGGGAGGCTTGAATGAGGAGAGCGAAACCTCTTCTCCTTGGTGTCAAGTGACAGGTCTGGAGGAAGCGGTTTCAAGCTGCACCAGGGGAGGTTCAGACTGGATGCTAGGAAATACTTCTTCACAGAGAGCATTCTCAAACACTGGAATGGTCTGCCCGGGGCAGTGGTGGGGTCACCGTCCCTGGAGGTGTTCCAGGAGCCTGAGAGCCTGGTGCTTAGGGACATGGTTTAGTGTTGACCCTTTAGTGCTGGGTCAAAGGTTGGACTGGATGATCTTTGAGATCTCTTCCAACTGGCTGTTTTCTGTAATCCTGTGAATTTTATAATCCAAATTCCCTTCCAGCAACCTCATTACCACTGCAGTCTGGGTGCTTTTCCATGCACCAGCCTCCCACCCAAAAGCCAGGGTATGAGGATGGTCTGACTAACTCTTCTCCTGCCCACTGTGTCCTTTCCAAAGCAGTTGCTTTGGATTGCCTTGCAGTTGCCTGCTAAATATTTCTGGAAACCAGATCCCTCTTCCCTATCTGCCCCTTGCGCTGGGAAATTGAGGGTCTCTCTTAGCCAGAGGAGAGAAAGGAAAGCTAGGAAGAGGCCACACAGGAAGAAAAGAGGTGTATTGGACCTGGATCCATACCAAGCAGGAATGGGGGAGGCAAGATGAGTAGACAAAGAGCTGGGGGCCAAGGGGATGCCCCAAGACATTTCACAGGAGCCCTCACCGGCTTCCCCATTAAGCGGGCTCCACAGCAATAGGATTAAGGTATCAGAAAGCATGGGACCACATCTGAGACTGGATTATCTGGAAGAGAATTAAATGGAGATTATCTCCAGCCTAGCACGCACTGTCAGTGCCAGGTCGCTGTGCTTGTTAAAGCTCCCTCTCCGGCAGCCCCCCGCAGCGCTGTTAGCCCAGGTCCCTCATTGTCACAGGGGCTGGATTTAACCCCCCCTTCCATGTCTCTTGCCTTGGCCCCATAGTGGGGACCCAACAGGCTACAAGCCTGTCTGCATCAGAGCAGGGTTGGAAGGATTTGTTATTAATAATTAAGCACCCACAGAGGATAATCAAAGGAGAGCAGCAGCACCCCACAGGACCTGTGTCATCCCAGGAGCGCACAATGAAGCACATCCTGGAGGACAGCAGTGTCGAGAACATGGCCAGTGAGCTGTGCCATTGGGCTGTAAGGGGAGGGACACTTGGGGCTGGAGTGCCTTGGGGACACAGATGCAAGGCTGGGATGCACCAAAGTTTTTTTCTGAGTGGCAGAGGCATTGCCAAGTCTGTGAACAGCTGGGAGAGGGATCTGCCAGGCTGGAACCTGGCCCTACAGGGAATGTGCCCCAGGTAGCAGAGCAGCTCTCTGGCCAGATGCAGACTCCCCCCATCCTGCTGTGTTTCTTGGCTTTGTTCCGCCATTTCCTTAGAGGAAATTGTGTCTCTTCAAGGAGACATAGCTCACCAACCCTCTCCCTGTGAGCCACCTCCATTCCACATCTCCATCCCACATCTCTGCAAAGAGGGCACTTAGGATATGATCACCTTGCCCAGATCCTTCTGTCTGTGCTCTACAAGCTCTAATTAACTAAGTCATATACCTGGAGCTGTGGTGGGATTGGTGTCTGCCTGCTATGGTGAGGAAACCCAGAAGGGATTATACATAAAAGGTTTGGCCGCAGACTCCAGACTCCTGCAGCTCAGTTCAGTGCTTGGGGTTACTCTAAAATGGAGAAATCAAAACCTCACCTGGCAACAAGAAATTACAGCAGGTAACAAGGAAGGGGGGGAAAAAAAAGTGAGCCAAAATGGATTTCTGCAGAGCAGATTGCTAAAGGTGTAAAGACAACAAAAACCAACAAGAAAACAACCTCTATCTCCCCCCTCCACCCCCACCCCCCCAAAAAAAAAAAAAAAGGAAAAAAGAAAAAAAGTACCCCAAACCAAACAACAGATAGTTGGTAGCAAATGTTACACTGGCAGTAAAAATGAAGCCTCCAGGGGTAATTTGGGGAATTACAGATCAGTAAATTGCACATCTGTGTGCACCAAATTGATTGGAATGATAATTAAAAACAGAACATCTCATAATACAGCCCAGTGTGCCTGTCTCAGAGGAAAACCACGTCTCGCTAATATCCCAGGTTTCCTTGAATGTATCAGCCCAGCGGTGGGTGCAGAACAACCAAGTGGCTATTTATTTAGAGCTCCTCTGACAAAAGATTGTCCAGACGGCTGCTAAAAACCCTAATTAGCTGGGGAGCAAAAGGCACCATCTTTTTCCTGCATGGGAAGCTGGCAAGCGTTCCCAAAGATAGAGAGGATAAATAGCTGGGGTTTATAACAGCAAAAGATTAACATGGAGAAGCTGGGATGTGTGCTAGGCTTCCTGCTGCAGGGGGATGTTATTAATGGTCTGGATGGTGGAGCAGAAATAGGAGCAAAAGCAAAGTTCTTCAGGTGATTCATGAGCACAGGAGACAGCAAAGAGCTTCAGAGAGTCCCGAAGGTACCATGTGGATAGGTACCACGAAGACAAATTGTGTTGATGCTGATAAATGCAAAGAAATGCATTTTGCAGTACAAAACTTGCCGGTTTTGTAAATTGGGAGGGTTTTGGTAACATTCCCAGAGGAGGCTGTAGCTGTCCCCAAGAACAGCTTGGTCCATGCCCTCAGCAAAAGGCACAGCAGAAGCCAGTGAAGCCTTGATACAGCCGGGACAGGTTGAGTGACATGTTCCAAGTAGCATGAGAATAGGCATGGGGCCACAGGGGTGTGGGTGTCACCAAGAGCAGCAGGGATCCCAACTGTCAAGGTACGAGGCAAACTTGTAAAATGGATGAGGCTTTGAGCAGCCTAGTGTAGTGGGAGGTATCCCTGCCCATGGAGCTAGATGACCTTTAAGGTCCCTTCCAATTCAAGCTAATCCATGGTTCTATGAAAACCCAGTTTTCCCTGCCGCCTAGCAGGAGAGCAGGAGGCTGTTCAGTGAAATGCACGGATGAGACAGGAAAATGCCACTTCACCTGAAATCAGATGAAACAACAGTGGCTTGTCCCTGAGAAAGAGCTGTCTGAGACCAGAAATTCAATGAAATTCAGCACTGGATAAGATACATACCAATGAAACCCAGAGTGTGGCTATTACTGGTGACATTTTGTGGCAGGAATTGGGAGCCCTGTGCTTGGGGTCCTGGCTACCCTGTCAGCCTGCACTTCTCCTGCCCCAGCCACTGCCAGGGTGTCTGCATCTATCCAGAGGCAGAGAGATGGGTTCTGCTTGCCCAGACCTTGCTAGCAGGAGATACTGAATGCGCTAATGAATGTCCAATGGAAGGGTGGCTTAAGAAAAGCTCTTAAGGAGGAGAGTTTTTCTTCCTGGCATGCTGCACTTGTACACTTTGGAATCTTAATGCTCCTCAGCACAGAGCAACCTATAGCAGGGGAACTGCCCCAAACCTGGCCCTCATTGCCCTATCTGCATTATTGCAGCCTGTGCTGGTTGGGATGCCAGCTGCACACCCAGCAGCCCTCCTGGCAGCACCAGCCCTGCCGAGCCCCAGCGGAACATCTTGCTGGGGCTATCCTCCATCAGCACTGAGAAGAAACCTCCCTGCGTGAGAAGGCGGTGGCAGCAGGCTGCAGCCCCTGCACCTGATGAAAAGGTTCACAGTTGCACAAAACTGGAGAAAACCTTCAAGTGGACACGGAATAAGAAGTGGAAAGCCTTAAGGAAGCATTGATCCAGAGGCTCCCGTGGCAGCTGCAGCTCCAGCCGGCTCACACGCAGCCCTGGCATCCTAGCCCCTTGGCTGTGCCTGCTGGTTCCCAGCCAGCCCCAACACATCTCAGCCCTGACCTGCCACTCTCCTGGTTTTTCTCTCCCTCTGAACCCTCACAAGAGGTGGCTTTGTTTGAGGGCATGAAGGGTTTTCGATGTCAACAAACAGAGCCTGTGTTAAGTGAATGAACCTTGCAGCCACCATGCTGGGGGAAAAACCCAGGCTCAGAGAAGGGCTTGCAGGGATGAGAGGCGACTGCATTAGCCTTTGGCACCTTCCCTCTTCCCCCTCTCCTCGCGGAAGGTCAAAAGGCTCCTGGCATTTCTCTTTGGTTGCTATCAGCTTCAAAATTATTTCCCATTGCAGCAAGCAGATTGTACTTTTGTTTCTTCCTTGCCTGGTGACACCAGTCCCAAGGCTCACCTTGCCAAACCCAGCACAGGACACAGGTTATTGCACTGGGACTACACTTCTCAAACCTCCCCATACTCCTTTCACATTAATTTTTAATCAAAGAAAGAATCTACTAGTGCCCTATGAACACATACCTTACCCCTTTGGCTCTGTATCATTTTAAACATAAGCTCTTCCCCTCCACTCCCTTCCCAAATTCTCTCTCTCAGATCCATCATCATTAGCAACTATAAACGTCAGAGCTGCAGCCATTAGGCTGCTATTCCTAGATAAATAACGCTTTTCATATTTAATTTACAAGTGGTTGCAGAGCCTCTTTGGGGTGCACGGGGTTAATTAAGAGCTGAATTAGATGGAAATGCTTCTCCCTGAGGAAACTCAATTAAACTATTCTGGCAAAAAACACAAGGATGGTCAGGATTGCTCCCCAAACAGTGATGCTGAGCCAGCCACCCTGAACGCTGCGTCTCCTCTGCCTGGGGAGGAAGCCTCTTCCCTCACCTGATGCCATGCACAATGTGTGTGCCAACGCTGCTCACGTGCAAGATTGGCTGCCCCTGACCCCCACGGGAAAGGGAACGGAGTCTCAAGACAGCAGAGGTAAATAAAAAGCAGCCATAAGGGAGAGAAGTAAGGACCACCCAGCACCTGAGTGGGACTCACATTGTTAACAACTGCTTTTGAGTCTGAATATTGAGAGTTTGTTGTTTTTCGTTCAGACATGCCAGCAATGATGCCCATGGTTAATCCTTCCTCCTGCTGCACAAACAAGTTGCCAAATGCTGCTCAGTAAAGAGATCTCCAAAACAGGAGGTATACCAAGACTTTGATATGCAAGTGAAAGAAGGTCCTGGCCTCCTCCTCCCAGACATCTGCCCACCAAAGAAACACATGCTGTCAATTGCGAGCTACTACGGGCCCCATTCAAGCTATACATTCTTCCTATGGTGGTATACAGGCAGCAGCTCTTTTCCTTCCCTAGGGAAAGAGCTATGGACAGAGTAGTATTGCTAGAAGAAACAAAACAGAGAAGGAAGGGAGGTCTTTTGGCATGACAGGAAAGTTTGCTTATGTCAGCTTTTCGTTCTGATCCCAGCCAACTGAGGAAGGCAGCATGTCAAGGAGCACATACCTGGCTTGCAAAGACAGGATGAAAATGATGAAAATTGCCTGCTTGTTGTCCATGCACAAAAGAGCAGTCTAAGGAAGTCTTTGGTAGCCCACATCAAGAGCTCCTCAAACTCATGGTCATTTGAGCCTACTTTTACTGTTCTGCCTGTATCCTTTCAACAGCCATATCCAAGAGACACTTCTATACCAGCCCACCCTGCATGGCTTCTACTTCAAGGAGCTAAAGAATCACTACCAAGTGCTTGATCTTGGGGACCTGTGTGCCCCACAGCTCGTTCTCTGGAGTTCCACCTGGAAGTGGTTCATCTGTTCCGTTGACTCTCAAAGCACAAGGAAGATGAACACCATGTGATCCTTTCTAATATCAGCCTCAGTGTTTGATGCGATTACCTGCTGTGTTCACTTGGCACTTGAACATTCAGACCTATCAATTTTATCTTAACTGTGAGCTTAATTCGATCATTTTGTTGTTCCATCTCTAATTGGCTTAGAGGAACCTGACAGTAAATTTGCTCTGTAATGCGCTCAACTTAAATGTATGTTTACTTGGTTGACCTTTGCATGAGAGGCCAGAGCACAGAAATCAGTTTATTCTGTTGGCTGGCAGCATGGATAATGAACTTGGGGGGCAGAAGTCCCTTTGCTAATGCACTCTGCATTCAAAACAGAGCTCCTGTACCCTACAAAGACTGCCCCATCTTCCCTCTGACCATGGTGGGGCTCAGGCAAAGCTGCCTGCTGCTGATCCAGGCAGTGTCAGTGATTCCAGGTAGAGTTTTCGCAGCTGAGGTACTGCATCTGTTTCTGTTCAGATATAGTCACTTCTGCCAAAAGCATTTCCAAGTGTGGCTGGACAAGGAGAAAGTCAGGCATTTGCTACATCTCTAACAACTCCTTTTTCCCCCTTGGTCTTTCAGCTTGTCTGCTGCTTAGCAGCCCCTTCCAGTATCCCTCAGTGTCTGACATGCCCTAATTGGGAGGATGACAAGAGAGGGGGAAAAAAAAAACAAAACAGGCTCCAAGAATTATTTCAGCACTTTCCTGCAGAGGCAAATCCTCACCTCCATGAGGCCACCTAGGTGAGGTTACCCACACAAATGCAGCTTATGCAGAAGTAAAGGCTGAAAGCAGGAGCAGAGCAGAAGAAATCTCAAGCATCGCATTTCTCATCCCAGGATTTTGCAAAGCCCACAGAGACTTCCTCCAGCTTCACAGCAGGGAAACCAGGTGCCTGCTGGAGCAGTCCTACCTGGCCCAGACTGCAGTTAAGTGGGTGAGTGAACCCAATTATCCCAGCTCCCCCCATTTTGCTAACAAAAAGTCTCAGGAACATGGCAGAGGCAGGCTGCCAGTAAGCATGCTATGGCTGGACTGACAGGGAGAGCCAAGGATACTCTGGATTGCCATCTTCTCCATCATCCCCTGGGAGATTTTTACATTTAATTAGGGGAGAGTTAAGAGAAAGACGAGTGCGTGTGTGGGAGTAAACCACCATCCGGGTAGTCGATTTTCTCCTGCAGGAGACAGAAGCAAAGGAACATTTAATCTTGCTGGCTGAGCATGGCCAAATGGAGATCTACAGGGACTTCTCTGTGCAAATGCCGTATGGCAACAAACAGCCTGGGTAACAGGATAAGCTTTATCTGAACAATCGGCCACTTCACTTCAGCCTTCCAGGGCCACCGGCACCAGCCAGCGAGGGGTTGCCTGGGGACAACTCCTCCAGCCCAGCAGGAGAGTCAAGTAGCTGCTTTGAGCAGCTGCGGAGCGGCCCGAGCCGCCGCCGAATTTGGACGACTTAGCCAAACGTCCTCCGGGAGCTCCCCCTTTGCCTAGAAACTGCCCCGGTACCCAGACCCCTCGCCAAAGCCCTTCTGCTTGCCACCCCGAGGCCGCAGATGCTCACCACCCGGCTGCACACCCACTCAGCCCCTCGCACACCGAAGCAGGGCTTCTCGCCTCGGCGGCTGCCGCCGGCCCTGCCTGCGACTCGCCTGCCTTCTGCCAGCTCTTGTGAGCGCGGGGATATTAATGATGCTGCCTTTTGATATGCAAACGGAGCTCTCATTACGCCTCTCGCCCCACATCCTCTGAGCTGTTAATTAAAGAGTGTGCAGCAGGCAGAAAATTGTCATCGTCGCCTGCAAAATAAACCAACAATGGTGGGATGGCTGCGCTCCAAACACCGCCCCCCCACCACACACAAACACGTGCAGCGAGCCCTGACAGCAGCAGGACCGACGGACAGATGGACCCACGGCTGCCCAACGCTTGGGTAGGCGAACCCCACATCTGCACAGTCACAGCCTGCAGCATGAAAAGCTGCAGCCAGGCTGCATTGCCTTAATTGGAGATAGCCGTGGCACATGGGACAAACGCACGGCTCCCAGGCTGCAAAGGCACTGGTGCCACCTGCCAGCACCATGCTGCTCTTTTGCTCAAACTCTCCAAGGCTCTAGGTCAGCAGGAGAGCTTATTTTCCATCAGCCTGTGTGTGTGTGGGGAGGGGGTTAATGGCTTTCCACTTGCCTGGCCCCTGCCTGGATGGCCACCACAGGATGACGGAATGGCAGGAGTTGGAAGTGATCTCTGGAGGTCATCTGGTCCAGCTCTCTGCTAATGCAAGTACATCTAGATTATGTTGCACGGGAACCTATCCAGGGCTCCATCATGCTCAAAGTAAAGATCTTTTTCTTTCAGTTCAAGTGAAAACTCCTGTGTTCTAGTTTGCATCTATTGTGTCTTGTCCTATCATGAGCTACCAATGAGAAGAGCCTAGACCCCTCCTCACAACCTCCACCCTTTAGATACTTATATGCATTTATAAGATCCCCTCTCTGTCTTCTCTTTTCCAGGCTGGAGATCTCCAGGTCTCTCAGACTCTCCTCAAAAGATAGATGCTCCAGTTCCCTAATCATACTCATGGCCTCTCTAGTAGTTTCAGTAGCAGACTTTCTTCCTGTCCCTCTTGAACACAGCACAGAACTGGACACAGTACTCCGGATAAGGCCTCACCAGGGTACAGCAGAGAGAGGAGAACCTGTGGCAGCAGAGAGAGGAGAACCTGTGGCTGCACTTTTAATGCTCTGCAGGACACCATTGACCCTCTTCACCATGCTAAAGCTGGAAGCATGGATGTGAACAGGTTATTTTAGCATTGATCTTTCTGTTGTTTCTGCTTCTTGGGGGAGAGAGAGACCCAGCTCCATCACAGCACTTTTCAGGGCAATGCTTGGGTACCCTCTGTTATGAGCCCTGGAGAGCTGCTGCTGCTGCTGCAGCCCAGAGGCAAGGTCAACCACAGCTGGTGCTTCGGCCTTGATGAACATTCCAATAAAGGAGAGACAAGATGGATGGGAACCAGATGGGAAAGATGAATCCTCTCCCATTGCTGCTCTGCTGAGGCAAGGGGGTCTCTTGAACCCATCCCCAAACTGCCTCCTTGCCCCACTCCAGCATCTTGCCTTGGAAAAAACAGCAGCTTTTTTGGGGCTCAGAATCCAGTCCTTGCAGAAAGAAGCAAGTGCCTGAAGCGATCACAACTGATCAAAGGGAAGGGTGGGAGTTGGAGCCCACAATTTCCTTCTGCTCTGAATAAATGAGGAATCAAATTAACCTGTTAGTGAGCCTAGCAGAGACTTCCCTGACCCACTTTCCATCTCAGGTGGATTCATGTTTAACTTAAGAGCATGCTGGCCACTGTGGCTCCCAGGGGCTGCTTCTCCCTAGTTGGACAGAGCTTAAAACATCCACGGTGATTCTCTAACAGAGGGTGATGCTCCCAGAAACTCCAGGTCTCAGTATGCAGCATTCCTCCCTCCTGACTGACCCAGAGAGGAGGATAGCAGTTTGCTCTGGGGTAGGTTTGGGCACATTTGTGTGTTCCTTGTCCTTCCACAGATTCTCTGTGGCTGAGAAGGGAGCCAGCTGCATGTGTCCAGGTGTAGGACAGCCTTCAGCTAGAGGACACCTTGGGTTTTTTCCCTGCCTTTTTTTTTTTTTTTTGGTTTGGTTTGGTTTTGGATACAGCCTGCACTTGTCTCTGGTGTCAGGAAACAGGGATTACTGTAGAAATGAGACTCTCCCACTTATTCCTTTCATGGTTCTGGTTAAAAATGACAGAAACAGCATTACTGTGGACAGTAATGGACTCACTGTCTCTCTTTGCCTTGACAAACATGATCTGATTTGTGACCCTGTTAAAAAGAGAGAGACCAAAAGCAGTCTCAGGAGCAGCCCAGCACTTTGGAGAGAAGCTGCTCCTTTGTGCTTTTTTATCAGTCAGAAGAAAAGTAAAGCCTCACTTAGGACTAAAGTTGTGCTGCATGGGAGCAAACACTACCTCTCCCTGTCCTCCTAGAACAGGCTTCAATTGCTGCTTACCTGTAAAGGCAGTTCAGGCTCCCACTTCTCCTCTTTCTCTTCCCAATGTCATGATGTCTCTGTATCTGCCTCTGTGGCAGAAGGTTGCTCTCTGCAGCTGGAGACAGTGAAGATGGAACAGGTCAGAACTGTAAGGCAGACCCTGACTCCAGTGTCTCCCCCATCTCCAACAAAGAGATGCAAGGAGTGGCCTCTAAGGAGCTTCTCAGATATTTCTACTGCCACTAATTGGTGCTGCATCCAGGTGCCATCATCCCTGAAGGAAATTAGGAGGTGTAGACCCTAAGGGAGTCTGTGCACAGAGATGATTTGCTATGCTCTACCCTGGGATTTCCTCCTGCCTCTTTCTCAGGGTTCAGTGTGGAGATGGCTGGGGGAGCTGGCACTGGGATTGATAACAGGTGACTGGGATTTGCCAGCTCTTCTCTCCCCAAAGGTGCTGCTTCCTGAAACCCCAGCACCTCAGCTAACCTGGCAATGGCAAAGGTGGCAATAACTCACCCAGGGGTGGAGGTCATGGCAGCCTAAATTTAGGCACCCTGGGGCACCAGTGGGCATAGGATGGTGGTATTGCTTCCTTTCCCATCTTATTCTGCCCTTTCAGGAGGTAGAAGATGCAAAGGTAATTTAACCCAAGTAACTCTACTTCTCCAGCTCCTCCCCACCTTGTGGCCATGCCTCTCCCAGGCACCTTCAGCCTCCCAGGTACTTCTGCAATGCTGAGGGTAACCCCTGCATCGCCAGGTTCTGCACTGGCTCCAGTAACTGCAGGCTGCCCCTGCTGTTCAGCCTCCCTCCCACTCCTCCTTGCAAACATTACAATCCATCTCCTCGTCTCTGAACTCACCACTGCCATCCATCAGCGACTGCCTGAGCACATTATCCTTCACTACTCCAGATAGCAGCTGAGGAAGGCAGCTGGGACACAGCAGTTACTTCACTGCATCTCAGACACACTCTCTCCTGGCTGGAGCTTTGGTGATTCAAACTCTCTGAAGGCCAAAAACGTCTGTGTTGCACCCAGCATCACGAGCACCACCTGGGATCCTTGGGGATAGAGGCTGTAGCAGACAGGGCAGTCTGAACACCGCTGTGCTGGACCACAGGCAGCTAAGTTCATCCTCATGGCCAAAGGCTGGCTGGCACCACCAGGGCTGCAGTATGGGTTGTACAGCGCCAGGAGGGGATGCAGTGCCCTGTCTTTGCCCGGGGTAGTGAGAAGGGTGGGAATGCCTAACCCTGGGACACAGGTATTCGAGAGAGGAGGAGGCTGGCTTTTGCCCAGTGCTTGAATGGTTTGGCCTGAGACCATAAAGTTTGTGAGGCTGAAGCCTATTCCTTACTCTGCAGCTTTTTCCAGATGTTCCTGGAGCTTTTTCCCCATCCTTGGAGTTCTGCCCAGCAGTGAGGTAGGACACAGCTTTGCTGTACAGTCCTCCTGCAGCAAGGTCAGCATGGGAGCTGCCCTTCTAACACCCTCTACCCACAGCCCACCCTTCCCTGACCACCGGATCCCCCAGAGCAGCTCTAGCCCCCACTGCCCACTGTGTTGATGGACACATGCTCCTGGGGGAAGAAGTGAACAAATGCCTGCTGTTGTGCCACATGAGCACAGTAAAGAAACCCTTACAACAGCACTCACTCTGACTGAGCCAGCATGAAAACGACAGCAGGGAAACCCCCATACTTCCACCTCTGAGATTTCCACAATAACACATCCTGAGCCAGCAGAGTGGATGTGCATGTGGGTTAGAGGTGATACTGTTATTTCAGAGCCCCCTAAGGATTTGTTCCCTGCTGACCCAGTACCACAGACGTATTAACTAGGGGGCTGGGGGAATCACATACATTTTGGAAGGCTAAAAACACTTAGGGCTTCTTGTGGTGTATTATTTACGTCAGGAACCAGCTCTGATAAATACATGTTTGAATGTGAGTCAGTAGTAATAGGTGCCCCCTCGCTGCATACTCAGGACACAGCTATGCAGAAATAGGAAGCACTTTGGATTAGTATTTAGTATAATGCCCCAGTCCTTGGTTGGTGCTGGATTGCTGCATTCGTGTGCATGCTGATGTTGAATGTGGTGTTTTGGGAAAGCAGGAAAGGATGAAGAGCCTTGGCTCTCAGATGGTGCTTGCTGGGCTGACTTAACACCATGCATAACTGCACCTGCTTGCCAGGGTTGAGTGCAGCCAAGAGTGGAGCTCTGCCACACTCGTGGCACTTCCCAAGGGATTAACTCCCCCATGTCCCCTCTGAGCAGCTCCCTCCTGTTGACAGACCTCTCAGCCAGCGTGTGCTGGCTGCCACTTAGCTCTGAGGTGCTGGTGAGTCATTGGTGTCACGAGAAAAGTGGAGTCCTCTAGAGATGCCAGTCAGTCCTTGCTGCCACTCTGCCCACGGCAGCCTGGGGAAAGGCCATGCCATGTGCAACCCCCATGGCATGAAGCTCCCTGGCAGCTTGCTTGCTCTTTGCTGCTCACCAGAGTGTGGGTGAGTGGGAGCTCATTTGGTGCAGATGGAAGGAACCTGTCCTGTGCCAGGGGAGATGAACAAAACCAGCAGAAAATGCACTGAAGACTTTGCCACTTGTTTATGGCTGACATTAGTTTTCCAGTAAGTTCTTAATGTGCCTGGCTTGTCAGCTCTGCTCAAAGCATGGCTGGAGCAGGCAGTGTGGCTGTGAGAGGGCAGGGTGGTGGTGGCAGCAGGAACAGGGGCCATTGCACTGCAGCAGGTGGTGCCTGTACATGTTGGATGTGCTGTAGGGCAGCTCGGACTGCCCCAGCTCAAAGGGAAAGCAATTGCCCTCCTGCCCCCAGGGCTTCAGGGGACCTCTGCCTGCAGGAAGAAGAAAGAGGTCCAGGTTAACTAGAGATGTGGAGGAGGCCACATCCCTGAAGACATTCAAGTTCAAACTTAATGGGGCTCAGAGCAACCTGATCTAGTTGGAGATGTCCCTGCTCACTGTAGGGGGGCTGGGCACGATGACCTTTGAAGGTCCCTTCCATCCCAATGCATTCTATGACTGTATGTGTGTCCAGTGGGCACTAAGCAATCCACAGGCTCTCCTATAGCACTGGGATCTCCATCTGAGTCCAATCAGGCAGCTGTTTCTGTCCCTTCCCTTGGAAGCCACAGCCATGATACTTCACAGAGCAAAGCAGCTCCCCAGTTCCACCTCTGCCTCCCCAAATGCTACAGGAGGTCAGCAGAAACCCTGCCTCTGCTTGTGCCATGGTGGTCTCAAATTCTATTGCCAGAAGGTTCCTGGAGGAGTTTCTGGGTCCCAGAGTAGCATGTGGGGAGGTGAAAGCCATAGTGAAATGAGTTGGCACGCAGTGCACTCCTTGGGAAAGGACAGTTTCATCAAACCCAAAACACCCTCTCTTGAATCCCACCAAACTGACACCAGTTCTGCACCAGTTCCAGCAGGATGTGGGTGGATTCTATATGAGACATGGCCAGCTCAAAGGACACTATTTAAACTGCAGCGGGCCCAAAGCTGCTGTAATTTACACTGGGGACTACATTCAGGCCTTTCATCTATCCATACTGAGGGGTTTGAGGTGTCTTCTTGCTTGCAGGGGTTAGCGGGGTGAGCGTTTTGAAAGGGAAGCAAAGGGATGGCAAAAAGCAGCATCCCCAGCTGGGAGCAAAGAGCAGCCTTTGTGGAAGTCATGCGAAGAGAGAAATCAATACAGCCTTTAAACAGGCACGACAAAAGAACAAGTGGAAAAAGCAAGTGGTCCACCAAAATCAAACCAAAAGGTGCAAGCAAGGAGCTTGACAGTTGTTTGGGACACCAGGACAAGCCACTAAGAAGCAAAAAGGATAGAGTCAGAACCTGAAACATGTAGGGCAACAATAGCACTCAAGACATAAAACTTCCAGTATTGAGTCCTCATGGTGTCCTGATGTGGAGTTCAAGCTCCTTCTCTCTACAGAGGTGTCCTGCAGCCTGTCTTGGAAGGCAGCAAGGTCTCCCATGCCCCAGTTTGCCTCTTCCTCTTACCTCTTCCTCTGTCTGTGACACTGTCTTCTTACCAGTTCCAGTACAAGACATCTAACTACAGTCCTCAGGGAAGGATCAGGTCCTGAGGCAGTCCTGAGATGTGCTACAGGGTGCTGAAGAACAGTATGCGAACATGAACCTACACTGCCACTCTCTTTGGCAGACCTTGAAATTTTCTGTGCCATCTTGTGGAGCACCTAGGCAGTGCCTGTGCAGAGCACAAGGGTTCTGACCCAGAGACCCTGCCTGCTCACTGCTTTGGGCTCGAGAGGCTCCAGGGTGTCTTCTTGCCTGTTCTGGGAAGGTGTCCTTTCCCGAGCCAGTGTCCTTTCTCCAGCCAGTGTGCTTGGCAGCTCCGGGCCCTGTGCAGGGTCAGTAGCCTGGGACCAGCTCTGGTGCTATGCCTGGAGGAGAAGCAGCACCAGCATGCAGTTGCAGCAGAGGAGGTGTCTCATGAGGATGAGAGCTGCTCCCTGGTTCCCCTTCTAGCAGAGCTGTCAGAGCAGCTTGTGCTGGAGGCTAAAGGATTGCAGCCAGGAGCATGGACAAGCCTTGAGCAGGGACAGGGGGAGCAGGAGGAGAGCTTGGGAAGTTAGGTGACCTTAAAAGTCACCTACTGAACCTGTATCATAGAGCTAATCTGGGATGTTGGTGCTCAAATACCAACAGCAGTAGCCAGCACCCCAGCTGGCATGCCTTGGCCCCACCATGGTGCCATGGGCTCTTTGGCTGCCTGGTGCCCACCCCCATGTGATCATCTAGGACTCCCTGTTGGCATCTTGGCCAAAGCCATGAGTCACTCGACCTCCTTCCCAGCCCAGTTTGCAAGGGAGGCCTTTGGTTACTGATCAATCCACATGCCCAGGAAAGCAGAGAGATGCAATACTGGAGTGGCACAGGCAAGGTGGGAGATGGCCCCGGGTTTGCAGGACTCGGGGGCTGTAGGGGTACCCCTGAACATGCTGCCTGCAGCCTGCTTACCTCTGCTGCCTGTGCTTGCAGGCAGCCCTGTCTTGGCTCCCTGAAAGGATTCATTGTTTTTGGTGGCAAAGACTGGAACACAGGAGGCATTGAGGACAGTGTGTATCATAGAATCATAGAATGGTTTAGGTTGGAAGGGACCTCAAAGATCATCCAGTTCCAACCCCCTGCCACAGGCAGGGACACCTCCCACTAGATCAGGTCGCTCAAGACCTCATCCAGCCTGGCCTTGAACACATCCAGGGAGGGAGCAGACACAACCTCCCTGGGCAACCTGTTGCAGTGTCTCACCACCCTCACTGTGAAGAATTTCTTCCTAACATCCCATTTAAATCTCCCCTCTGCCAGTTTAAACCCATTCCCTCTCATCCTGTCATTACAAGACCTTGTGAATAGTCCCTCCCCAGCCTTCCTGTAGGCCCCCTTCACATACTGGAAGGCTACTATAAGGTCTCCTCGAAGCCTTCTCCTCTCCAGGCTGCAGAACCCCAACTCTCTCAGCCTGTCCTCATAGCAGAGGTGTTCCAGCCCTCTGATCACCTTTGTGGCCCTCCTCTGGACTCTCTCCAACAGTTCCATGTCCTTCTTGTGCTGGGGGCTCCAGAACTGCACACAGTACTCCAGGTGGGGTCTGACGAGAGCAGAGTATCCTGAGGTCCTAGATGGTGGCAGGGGCTGGCTTGCCCTGTGCCCAGCTGCTGGCAGCCCTGACCTCCCAGGCCCCCATGAAGAAGCCAGTTTGTACTTCTGTCAGCAGCCAGAGCCACAGTAGAATGAGGCACCTGGCACATGCTTCTGGAGCTTTCACATGAGAGGAGCCTCTGCCCATACCCTGTTATCCTTCTCCACTGCCTGCCCCCCACCCCAGAACAGCATCCCCAGACTGACTTTCTTATGCAAGCCCAGTACCAGCCCCTTGGGGTGATGCTGCAACTCTGCTCAGCATGGCCACCACCATCCCAGTGCTCCTCAAAGTGGCTGCTGAACACTCCCAGTGCTCTGTTCTCCCTCCACTTGGGATGGAACTGAGGCAGCCTGTCTGAGGAAGCAGCAGTGGCAGGACTCCAGCTCTTCCTGCGGCTCTTGCAGCCTTCAGTAAACACACATAAGGTTTCTGCTGCCACCAGAAAACGTGCAAAACAGAGGAAGGAAGGACTCCTTCCCTGAGGAAACTGGCCCCAAGGCATCCGGAGATAAACAGCCGGCACCTGCGGCCACACGGGGCCAGGTTGGGTCCTACTCTGCAAGGGAAGCAAAGCCCAGGGCACGAAAAAAGCATCTAAGAGATAAAATCGCTTTTGTGGTGACCTGGCTGTGTGACCTGTCAGATGGTGAAGGACATTTTCTGTCCCAACCCTGCAGTCACGACATGGGCAATGCTGGAGGGGTCAGAGCAGGATGAAGCAGCTCCCTACCTTTGCCAGCACAGACCTGCTGAGGAGTAGGCTCACCTCTTCCCTCCTGGGGTGGCCCTGGCAAGGGATGTGTGTGTACCTGTTGATGGGGCAGCCCTTCCCAGACAAGTGGATACCCTGGTGGGGAGGGAGCGTGGGGCAGGTGCCCAACAGAACTCACTGCTTGGGACTTTGGTGTAGTTTTCTACACCCTCCAAGAAGTGGGTGGAGGAGACAGGGTGTCCCTGGGGATGGACAGGAACCCGTCTGTCCTTAGAGAGACAGACAGATGCTCAGGGTGTTTTGTGGGCTTGCAGCGTGAATGGCACTGATTCATGTGCATCCTGGGTGCCTGCAGGCTCTCACCGAGGCTTTGTGAACTTTGGGCTGTCCAGAACGAAATGAGAGACTCCACTGATGCCTCCTGCTTCCCCAGGGACTTAATGAGGGTTAATTCGAGGCTCTGCAGAAGCACAATGCCCACATCAAAAGGGCTTAGGAGGCTGAGCAAGGCACTGTGCGTGCCGGTGGCGTGGGTCATGCCTGGCAGAGGCACAGCTCCAAGATGCATGGAGTACCACTGAACTGGGCCCTCTGCCACAGTCCCTGCCTCTTTTGGTCTGGGCTAGGGGCACAAGGTGCCCTGTTGCCTCCTGCTGTTCTGTGGCCAGGCAGGCAGACCCTGCCCATGTGAGCACCCTGCTCCTTCATACCCTTTGGTGCCACTCACCACGTGTGAATCTCTGAGCTGGGGCAGAGGCACAACTAACTCAGGACAGTAGAGCCCTCCAGCCAGACTTTTCTCTAGTCTCAAGCACTACAAGCAGGACCCAGCAGCCTTTCCACCTTCCCTGAGGACTAGCCAGTTCCTTCCAAGGTCCCTTTGCTCTAAGGGCACCCCTATAAGGTGTGGTGGACATGTCCATACCACCCTCAGAGCAACTTTAAAAAACCCCTAAAGCACTGCATGTAACAATAAGAACAACTAGAACCATACAAACCTTAACACCTTGCATCCTTTTTTTCCCTAAATGGGAAGCTAATCTGATGCAAATCTCCTGGGTTCTTGGACAGACCTGCTCCAAGGTTCAGCAGATACTCCTCAACTTCCAGTGTCCCCCCCTGCACACAGGACATTTGGCATCCAGGCCTAGCAGAGGGCAGGCTGCTCTCCTACTCAGCCCAGGAAGAGGGATGGAAATATGAACACCAGTGTGGATGCTGGACAAAGGCAATCTCACCAGAACAAGGGCTGTATTCATAAATAAGGATGCATTTCCAGTTAGTCAAGCAGAGCTCCACCAAGCCCAGGTTTGATAAGCCCTGGCACAGACACTGTGTTAGCAGAAGACTCCAGACTTTTGTTAACCCAGCAGGAACATAATTGCAAAAGACAACTGTGAGCAGATATGCAAGAACAGTCCAAAACCCCAGTGCAGCATTGCCCAGCAAGAGGAATGAAGGCGTCACAGGTAGGATCCAGTGACCAGCATGCCCTGTCCTCTGGGTCACAGAGAACCTGAAGATCCCTTGGGGACATGCACCTCGGTGTTTGTTCCTAGGAGAGCATAAATGGGCAAAGGCAGCTTGCTTAGAGATTTTGTGTCGCAGTCACCTTCCCCTTTCAGAAGATATTACTACCTTACCCCGTGATCCAATGGCCCCCACTCTTGGGCCACTGAAGACACACAAGTGTATGATCACAGAGCACCTTTCCCTGGCACGGCATGGCACGAAGGTGGCACACATGGCTGACTTTGGTAGCTCTGTCATTTGTTGTGGGATGACAGCAACCCATGTACCTGATGCTACAAAGCAACCCTGTGAGATAACTTCCTGAGGGTTTTCTACCAGTGTGAGCTAGCTGGAGACTTTGGCTGGGACTGGCAGGGAGGCAGCAGCAGAGGACTGGAAGTGGATTGGGGTAGGGGGGGTATGCCCCAAAGACAAACTACTTTTTAATGGCTTCTAATCTCTGGGTTTCACTGGCACTTTCACATCCCCCCCTTTTCCACTCCAGTGAAACACAGAGCCCCTTAGTAGATACCCACACAGCCCTGCTGTAAATTCACAGTATGCGAATGTTTATTTTTTTTATTAAAAATACCAGAATCAGCATTAAATTTATTACTGTATTTTGAACTCCCAAGAAAATGGGACTACAAAAGATAAAGGCCACATAAAAGTGTTGAGTTGGGTACAGTGTGATTTATGGGGCATGTTAACACCACGGAGCTCAATGCACACTTCTAGAGAAGGTAACAAAAATACAATGGTATGCCAAAGTCCAACAAGACTTTTGATGCTGGCTTTGAGTCTCCATTATCTGGTGATTCTCTGATTCACCTCACCTCAAGGTAGGTGGGAAGAGGCCTGGGAGGGATGACCATGGCTTCATGGCTGGGGGGCTGAGCAGTGAGGCTGTGGGATAACTGCCCTGTGTCCCATTTGCATTGTTTTCTGTGCTAGGAGTAACACAAACTCCAAGAGCTTTTGAGGTCTGACCTTTTCCTGGGAGGTTTCTTGGGAGTAAGATGGGAAGCCAAGATGTCCATCTGCCCAGTCTGGTGACAAGACTGTGGGGATCACAGTGGGCTGAGTATAAGTGTACTGAGTCAAGGCAGGATTCTCAGTTGAGATGGGCAAGCACAGCTGCTCCTGCAGTCAGTCCCGGCATGCTCTCTGTGCTTGTGGGGTTTGTGTTTCCAAACAGGCATCAGGCAGGCTGGAGAGACTGGCAAAAATGATGAAAAGCCCAGAAACTCCCACTTCATCGTGAGAGATAAAGAAGTTTAGTCTATTTAACTTCTCAGAGAGAAGGTTAAGAGGTGCCTTGATCATGATCTATTAATACCTACACAGGAGAAATAGTTCAGATAGTAGATAGCTCTTTAATCTAATAGGCAAAGGCATAAAGCAATCTGGTGGCTGGAAGCCAAAACTCAACGCCTCCAGACTAGCAATAAGGGGCACATTTCACCACCAGCTCTGGAACAACTCCCCCACAGCGGTGATGGCATCTCTCCTGAGATGAAGGTGTGCCCCCGCCCTGGTGTTGCCTCCGAGGCAGGGATTGTTGGGCACAAGGCAGTAGCCTGTCACCCACGGGGGCAAGGCTGAACAGTTGCAGTGAATCTTTGTCCCTCAGAACCTGGGATTTGATAAATGGATAGTTAGTTGTATTTTGTTCTGTTGTTGATTTGTTGGGGGTTTGTTTGTTTGTTTGTTTTTAATAGAGGAGGAGAATCTACATTCTCCCACCCCCCTCAGGCTCCTCAGCAACTTACAGCTGATCTGCAGCCAGGCTGCTGTTAAGTATATCAAAGTAGTAATTTAAGACTGAGAGGTTGCTTTTGTTGTCACTCATTTCCTTTTTGTTCTGTGTTATACCGACTTGGCCTGGCTCTTTGGAAGGGATACTGAAAGGAAGGGGGAGTGAAGGGCTGGGGTAAACAAACACATCCTTGGCTACTTTACCCGTCCTGCACACACGGCGTTTGTAAGCTCCTCAGGAGAAGGGATTATAGCGTGAGCTGTTTATCACTGCTTCTGAACTACAGAAGGATGCCGAGTCTAAAGGCTTTTGTTAAAGCTTCCACGTGAAAGTCAACGAGAAAGGACATTTTCCAAAAGTCAGGCATCCCCAAAATGTTCCAGATTCTATCCCATGAGACCACACGATTGAGAAACTTGTCTGGTTTGGCACCATGTGGGCACTAGCAGACCTTGGAAACTCCTTGTGGGGAGGCTCACACCCCACGACACTGCAAAGGCACCCATGGAGCAGGGGCACAGCCTCCCACTGTTCTCACCCTTCTGCAATGTCCCTTCCAGAGCCAAGCTGCTGCCAAGCAGCCACCACCCAGAGAAACAGCAGCTCCTTCTCTGTCACCTTCCTCACCATCCTCTCTGCACCCTTGGCCCATGGGGCAGCTGCAAAGTTCTTTATCATCTTGACCCTGAGCAACACTTCCCTGCAGTACAAAAAGTTTGGGCCAGGCAGAGAGAGGACCTCCAACAGGGCAGAGAGCCAGACCAAGCAGCACACTCCAGGCACTGCAGCCCAGGCAGAGAGAGACTACTCTCTCCTGGCAGAAACAAATGTAGCATGCAGGTGGGTTTATAGACACTACCGTACAGAGTGACACCGGCTCTCCAAATTGCTGTGCTTAAGCACACCAAATAATATTTTCTGTTAGCCTGCCTTTAAATGTATGTGCCCAATACACTGATCTTTATGTTGACAGCGTTTTGCAAGATGTACGGGGGATGTAACGTGGCCAGATCATGGTGAAAATTGTAACTTTGCTCCTGACTGCATCCTGAGTGATTAGAACAGTAACCTTCATATCACCTTAACAGCCATATTGGTGTTTTATTACATAGATTCCCAAGCAGATTATGTTGTTAAGGTAGATTTTTCGAACCATAACCCAGGAGGAGAAACTACAAAGCCTTTGCAGAAATCTGTTGCTGGAGAGTGTGGAAATTGGATGTTTTCAAACTGAATTTCGGCTCAGATGAAAATTTGAAAAGGTGAAGGGTTTTTTTTTTTGACTCTTTGCGTCCCCAGCAGCCTCTCTGGTCTCCCACCTAGAGCCATGCAGGAGAAAAACAGAGCTGTTTAAAGAGAGGCAATTTTTTCTTGATGAGGTTGAAGCACAGCCATGGCAGGTGAACTGGCCACAAACACACACCACAGAGCCTAACTAATATCCTAACACTCACCAGTCAGAGACACAGATTGTACTTGATGATCTTAAAACTATTTTCCAAACTAATTTTTTCTACGATTTGATGAATCTATGATAATATGTAAACTTTCAAACATCTCTCCAGAGCAGCATCTCTCTAGACGAATGCTTAAAATACCAGTAAACGAGATCATGCCCATCTGAGATTATGCAAAGCACCTCTCTGCCCTTCAGCCCCACTTTTATTCTTCTTTTTTTTTCACCGTTCTCTCAAATCTCCTTCCCTCGTACAGGACAGCCCCTGTGCCCTGGTTTCAACACCACCACATTAAGTTCAGGGGTTGCATCTTGTTGGTGTTTGAAAGTTCTCCAAGCCCAAGTTCACTCAGCACCAGGAGGTTTGTGTCTAAGTACCTCTGGGGTTTGTCCAAGTTGTGGGGTACTCTGGATTTTTTGCAAACGGACTTTGGAGGTGCCTCAGTGTCCGGGCTCTTTCTGGGCTGGTGTCTAAGAGAGGAGAAAATCCTTACTCTTTAGAAAGGCTGAAGCATGGAGGTGCCTGTCGACTCCCACGTTCTTATCGTGAGCCCCTTGATTTCCTCCTGTCACTGGTCCCTAGCCTGGTTTATGTCCCTTGTGGCCAAACTTCTTGAAATCCTGCCATTTGTGCACTTCCAGTGCCTTGGCTCCAAATGGGAGCAGAGCACAGCCATGGCCACAGGCCAGATGGACATTCCCTCCCAGTTCCTGCCCACCGTTCACTGGGGGTGCCAAGCAAGCTCAAGCACACACAAAGTGCTCATCGCGGGCACTCAAAGGCCTGTGTGCAGTGTAGTGGTGGCAGTCACAGTTTTTGCAGATACACTATGGGTCCAAAAGTATGAGGATGGCAATGACATGGCAGGTGAATCAGCAGCTCTTGTCCACCGGAGAGGCAGGGCTGAGTGGGCACATCATGTGAGGAGTGCAGGCAACAGAAACTCCAGGGCCACCAGCACATCTCCAGTAGCAGCCAGTGGTATGCCTCTTCTCCAGCTCTGGGGAGAAGCTTCAGTCCTCGTCCTTCACAAGGCATTGGACAACAGACACAAGCGAGAGTGGCTTCAGGGCTTTCTTACTCAAAATAGGGATACACCAGTGCAATAGCACCGTACAGTGAGCGCTACGGTGGGGAGCTGTTGCTATGGTGAGGGAAATAATATTTAAGCACCAACTGTTTATAAATATAAAATCCCTACAAAGTTTTCTAAAATTAGCTGAAGGGGGCTAGGGCTGTCAGGATATTGTAAAAGACTTGAGAAATGACGGTATTTTTGGACACACATGCTCTGGGTACTCCTAAAACAGCAAATGCAAATCAAAAATGTTAAAACATCAAAAGTGATGACTCCTGTGTTGTACTTCCCAGGATTTAAAGGCAGCCTCATAGCCCTGAACTCACTGTCGCAGCCTGGCACGCCTCTGGGAGCGGAGGCGACACCAGCGTTCCCAGGGATTTATTTTTCTCTTGGCACAAGTGCAGCACAGGAACTTGGGCTCCACTGTTTCTCCTACTCTGCTTGCTGCTAAGCAAAGTTGTTCCAATCTGCCGATGAAGATGTTGGTGCACCATGGCCCCACAGCTGCACTCTGCAAGTCCTTGGGTCAGAGGTGGAGGTTTGGAATTCCCTCAGCTGAGGAGGCAGCTCCTTGAGCAGCTCAGGAGGCTTTTAGGAGCTGGGTGTTGCTCACACGAATGTTAAGAAGGAAACTCCAGCTATTCCTTGCAATGCCTGGGCACCACTAAACATGCACCAAGTACAACTAGGATTAAAAAAAACCAAACAAACAAAAAAAAAACCACACCAAAAACGAGTATCTCCTGTAGCAACTCCAGAATCACAAGCTGGCTCTTAAGGGCAGCTGCCGTTTCAGCAGAGGTACAGTTAAATTGTTATAAACGCAGCTTAGTTGGCAAGCGTTGGACAAAAAGGCAATATTCAAAGTTGCCAAAAGTCTGCAGGGTCGAACAGAAGCAGAAAGTGGGAGGAATGTGGCCACCAGACTGCAGCCGCCTCCACAGCCCCGACATTCCCTCAAGTTTCCTTTCCTCTGCCCCATGCCCACCGTGCCAGGGGCTCAGGATGGCACTTTCCCACCTCACTTCTCGGTATTCTGGCACCGCCAGGGATAGTTTTGGGCCCTGACCGTGGCGGGGAGCCCTGGCCCTGGCAGCGCAGGAAGGATTCCTGGCG
Organism: Psilopogon haemacephalus; assembly: GCA_013396835.1. NCBI lineage: Eukaryota > Metazoa > Chordata > Aves > Piciformes > Megalaimidae > Psilopogon > Psilopogon haemacephalus. The sequence goes on from VWZI01000971.1 coordinate 300,240, forward strand.
CTGGAGGACCAGTCCCCATGGCAATATTTTTCCTGATGAGCAAAGGGTACAGGAAAATGAACAAACAACCGCACACCGTCATCGTTACCGAACCCGGGGTGGGGGGCATGGCACTGGAGAGTGGGAAGGAAATGAGATATTCACACTTCGGCTCCCGGGTGGCCTGACCCCAGGAACCTCTAGGGATCTCCAGGGATCCCCGTGCCCCCTACACCACTCGGCGCAGGAGTGGGGGCACCGGACACACCTCTCTCAGGGGGCAGCCCCNCTTCTGAATGTTTTTTTGTGAGTGAGTGCTGGTGTCTTAATGAAAAATGGTTTGATAAAGGAAACAGATTTGTCTTGGATTACTTTTCCAAGTGTGGTGACCAAAAAAAAAGAAAGAAAGAAAGAAAAAAAAAAAAAAAGGAAAGGGAGAGTTTCCTGCTCGGTAAAGCTGAGGAGCGGCGGGGCCGGGCTGGGGCGGTGCGGAGCGGAGTGGTGCGGGGCGGGGGCAGAGCGAAGGCTCTGCTGTGCCACCGCCGCTGCGCTGCTATCTGCCCGCTCTATCTTCCTGCTCTGCCGGGCGGGCCGGAGCAGGGAGCGGAGAGCGGNGCAGGCAAGGCAGAGCAGGGCAAGGATGAGCCCCGGCGGCGCAGCCCGCTGAGCTCCGCTGCCAGCCGGGGTCTGGCCGGGCTGGACTCGGTGTCCCCCGCGCCGGGAACCGCGGCAGAGCCGGCTGGGGATGCGCGGGGGATCCCGCCGCGGCGCTCCGCCAGGTAAGAGGCGCTAGGAAAGGGGGAGCGCGGATCGGTAGCGGTGTCCGCTGGAGCGGGTTGGGGCTCATCCGTAAACGCTTTTCCGCGACATCAACTTTGCAGCGCAGCAAGACATCGCCCGCAGCGGCGGCAGCGACTTTGCCCTGCTGGTCCCCAGCGCTGGTGCGGCGGGACCCAGTCCCCGGCTGCCAGCGTGTGTCCAGCTGCCGCCTAAGCGGGCTGGGGGCAGCCTTGGCCCACTCCGAGACCTAGAGGAAGAACGGGCTGCGGCGAAACTTGGGCTGCTGTTGGGTGAGCAGCTGCCGCCGGAACAAGTGAGTAAGTGGCCGGGGGAGGTCGGATGTCCTGCCCGGTGCTGTGAGCCGCGGCAGCCGGCCGAGCAGATGCCCCGGCGCTTGCTGTCAGACCTTAAAGCGGTTCGGTAAAGCCGCCGTGAGGCTGGCGAGCAGAGCTCGCAGAGCGGGTCTGAGGCACGCCATGGCATGGAGCAGTCCTGCGGGAAAGATGCTCGGGCTTCTGGCGCGGCCGCGAGCAGGGCGCGTCTCAGAGAGCCTTTCGAGGTGCTGAATGAGCCCGTTCATCCCAAAACAGCCTTCCAGCTCCTGCCAGGAGAGCGCTCCAGGAGGGAGAGAGCATGCACAGCCAGGCTACTGGATGGCTCCGGGGAGGGCGGAGAGCACAAAAAGCTGTGCCGGGTTTACCCAGGCATTCGCATCCTTGGGAAGAGAAGGATGCGGTTCAGCAGATGAGGGATAAACCGGCACAGGTGGATGTGGTGGTAAGAAAACTCCGGGACTGGCTGGAGTTGGCATTACTTGATAGTGATTAATTAACTCAAAATATGTCTACTGAGTGTCGGTCAGGATGAACTGAAATCCCTGCTGAAATCTTGGTGATGATTAAAGTGCTGGTCAAAGTGGGCAGTAATCTGGTGGTACAGGACGTCTCGGTCCCTCTGAAATGCAGAGGGGGATTGGGAGGGGCATGCTAAGATCGGCTTTAAGCACTGCGCTCCCGTGCTTTGTCCTGGGGAAAATGCCCCAGGAGGTGATGTATGCGAGAGCAGAGCAAATCTTGGGGCATAAAGCGTCTGCACTCAGCATATAGTGCGGTGCTTACCCAAAAAGGGTGTTGAGCATGAGTAGCCAGCTGGAAGACAGAGCTGTGACCCGTAAGGAAGCTCCTGTCCTATACCACTGAAGAGGAGGTGAGGTGAAGGCTCTCCCCCACCCCACCAGGTTCTCATGTTGGTGCACCTTGCTGGAGGGGCAAGCCTGGGGACAGAGACCAGCCAAGCTCTTGAATCTGTTGCAGTACCCAAAATCAGACAGTGCCTGTGGTGAGGGAAAAGGGAGCTGCTCAGTGCTGCTTTTCTCAGCGGTTCCTCTTTCCCCTGGGGAGCAGGAGGAGCGGCAGAGTGCAGCCTGCCCGCACCCAGGGTGGGTGGGCCACAGGCGTGCTCAGCATCTGCCTGGCTTCACAGATCCACCAGCATGACTAAGCCACTGCGATCGAGTGGGATGCTTATCATTAAACCCTGTCAGGAGCCTGTCTCCCCTGCTTCGGTGGCCACAATGTGTTGTCGTACAACACAAACTCTTTTCTCGGTGGGAGGATGCTGGGAAGTGGCACAGTCTGTGCCAGTGGGTCCCTGCCCTTGCTCAGAGTTGTTTTGCAACCCTGCAACTTCATTTCTGTGCCTGGGCAGCGAGGTGGAGGGAAGGGGGGAGCTGGGCTGCAGGAGCCAGGCTGGCTGGGCAAGGAGGTACTGCAGGGTGCTGGTTCCAGCTGCCCCCTCCCTGGCCCACCCTTCAACAGGCTGCTCTGGCCTGGGCAGGGACACAGGGGAGTTGCTTGCCAGACAGGGGACAGTGATTCTCACCTGAGCAGCCACTGAAGTAATCTTTGGAAACTGTGGGTGATGCATGGGTCTCCTCGCCAGGGGACATAAAGGGTTGTCTGCGATGAGGCACGTTTTGGGAAGGGACCCCTGGTGAATGTGCTGTGGTGATGCCTTCCAAGCGCTGCAGTCACACTAGTGTCAGGAGAGGGGTTTTGCCTTAAAGCTGTCAGTGTGGGCTTCACCTTGCATGGGGTGCACCCTTGTACCCCTTCTGTGCTGGTACAAGTGTGCCCAAGAGGGCAGGCAGCCTTACCTGGTCCCTCTGCTCATCTACTGTCTTCCTAACACTAAGACCCTGTCACCGCTGCTCACAGTTGTGTTTTCCAGCTGGTCCCAAACTCCTGAGTCACTCTGCTGTTTCCATGGAAACAGGCTTGCTGGCGGGAATCAGTTTTGGGGGTAGAGGGTGCCAGTAGCTGGACTGGTACTGGGCAGGCCTCAGGGAAGAGCTTGCAGTGTGCAGGCACATCACCCTGGCATTGGGGTTGCGTTAGGGCTGGAGCAGGCACCTGCATTTCATAGACCCTCACACTCCCTTCCCCTCCCTCCCTGTCACAGCGAAGTGCAGGGAGATTTCCCTAGCAGTGGTAAGGGAGCCCAGGATAAGCTCAGGGCACAAGTTCTGGGGAGCTGTCAAGGGACAGCCTGGAATGCATCTGAAAAGAGGAGTTGTTTTTTTTTTCACTGCCCTGTGAGAGAGCTGCAGAACCAGCAACACCAGTATCAGTTACTGCAAGGTCTCCTGCCTAAAGCTGCCTTCACCCCTGTGTTGCCCAAACCCAGCCACCTCCAGGGAGCAAAAAGGGAACCGGCATGGAAGGCTTGGGGCAGGAGGCAGGACAGTCACATGCACAGAGATGCTGCAGGAGCCCCCCTCAAGTGTGAGAGTGGCACCGTGCCACGAAGCACTGCCTTATGTAGCACCTGACAGCTTTAAGAAGCAAAAAATTGTGCTGGTCCTGGCACCATCCCTGCCGAGCCCAGCCTGCCTGGCAGCACCTGAGCTCAGCGGCCAGTGCAACCTCTGGCGCCGTGGTCCTGCTGAGTGGCTCCAAAGCAGGTGTCGTTCCCATCAAACCTGGGAAGACGAGCCCTGAAACAGGAGTCCACCGTTCAGCATCTCCTCCCGGGCCTCTGCTGCGCTGCGGCTGACCAGCCGCACTCACGGCTCCCCGCGCTGGTGACTCACGGATGCCATTCAGCTTAATTCATTGCCTCCCTTCTCCCGGGTGCTCCTGGGCTGGCTCAGCTGGCTTCTCGACGGCTCATCTTCCCCGGTGCTTCTGGGCTGGCTTGGCTGGCTTGGCTGGCTTCTCGCCGGCTCATCCTCCCTGGTGCTCCTGGGCTGGCTTGGCTGGCTTCTCGCCTGCTTGTTCTCCTCAGAGCAGTACTGGGAGACAGGGGAGGTGGAGGAAGAGGAAGGCAGGTGATGATGCACCTGCTGCTGTTTTTGGGTGTGTGGGCTGGGAGAGGCTGCATTGCCTGCTCCTACCTTCTCTCTTCCACTGGGCTAAAGGCTGCGGGAAGTGGGTCATGGGAGAGGGGATGGTTGGCACCTTCCTTCTCCCAGAGACAGTGCTCCTGTCCCCATGCCAGGGGGCTGGTTGCCGGATGGCATGCATCTCCTGTGGGCAGCGTGGTCCTGATGTGACTGCAGGCAGCTGGATGGACTTGTGGGCAAGGCAGTGGAGCAGAGTCTGGCATCTTTAACCAGATTTTGGGTTAGGGCCAGGAAAGGAGAAGTGGTGACCCCAACAGCATGCAAAAAGAGCCCATATGCGTTCTCACAGGCTCCTGGCAGTGCCAGCAGTGCTGAGAGCAGGGCCATGAATAACTTATCCTCACCCCAGACCTCTGTTTCATAGCCCCAGCAGCCTGGAGGGACCTACTGGAATCAGCTCCCACCCTTAAGCTGGGTTTGCTCATCATCTTTGGTGGAGTTGCAGACAGAGCAGAGGGAGATTTCATCTGGGAACACTTTACAGCACGGAAACATCTGTGAGGCCAGCCAACTCCCATGGCCACAGCATATTCCATGGTCTAGGGTTCAGTGGCCAAACCAGTACATGTCCCACGTGGGGACAGCCCTTGCTCCAGGTGCTGTATCAGTGCCTGAAGATGAACGGGCCACTTTAAGGCAGTCCCTGAGGGCAAGGATGGGAGAGCAAGCAGTTCTCCTGCTGCATGTGTATAGGAGACATCCTCCTGCAGTACGCTGGCTGCAGCCCCTGCTCAGCCAGCCTGCTGTGAGCCGTGCAGAGCTACATGCAGCTCCTCCTCGGCAGGTCTTTCACACCAGCCTGGCTGAGTCTGACAGATGAGCAAGGGGGAGTGTGAGAAGAAGTGATCCTCCACCATGCTGGCAACTCCCAGGAGCCCCCCATGAGCTCAGCTGCCTCTGAAGCCCTGGGCTGGGCTGAGACAGAATCACAGCCCCTCGAGGACAGGCAGCGATGGGAGGAGGTGGGAGAGTTGGCCAGGAGCTGAGAGGAGACTCTGATTGCTTTAAAGACCACAGATGAGACATCAAGGAGGGAAGTCTTCTACCCAAACCTGCCCCTCCCTGGCTGCAGCTTAGCAGGTGGGCAGGCACATGTGAGGGGTGAGGAGGGGCAGTGAGGTTGATGCTGGGCTGTAGTTTCACACCTTCTCTGCCAAGGAGATGAATTGAGACCCCATTTCTACCCCTCCACAGCATGGTGCATTGCAAAGGAGTGTGTCTGGGTGGGTGTAGAACCCAAAACACAGCCAGTGATCCAAAAGGAATTGGGACCAAGGAGGCACCTAGGCTCTGGCTGCCTTTTGGAGGGGGCCTGCCAGCAGGTTTCTACCACACTCTGGGACAATCCAAGCCGCACCTGCATCCATCAGCAGTGCAGCAAGGAGTGGAAGGTGAGGCTGTGTGTGAAGGATGCAGTGTGGCTGGCCATCACTAGAGAGCAGGAAAGTGTTCCTGCTGCAGCTTCCACCTTGACAGCGTACATGAGCTGCCTGGGCCAGATGCTTCACTCCTGTCCTGACAGATCAGACCTGGACAAACACTTTCATCAAGGGAGAGAATATCCCACGTGGACATTTGGGCCGGGTCTGCGCTCCTGCAGGCAGGTAACCCCAAACCAGGAGCAGCAATAACAAGTATCTGCAAGTCTCTCATCCACAAGCCACAGCCACATCCCTGGCAGGCAGCAGCAAAGGAGAAAGCAATCCTTCTTTGAAGCATCCTTCCAGGTCTAAAGCACAGCAGGGACACGTGGGAGGGGTGGAGTCACTGTGCTGGAGCCCCTGCTCCTAGCAAGAGGTCTCTGGAGCTAGTAGCTCCTGTAGCCTTCTGCCTGCACTGAGCAGCTAGGCCAACTCTTACATAACAGTGATAACAATAATAAAAGAAAAGAAGGAGGTTTTTGACTCATCTGCAGGTCTGCGCAGCCCTCCTGGCATCACTTGGTAGATAACAGGGTCTCTCTGCAGAGCCAGACTTACTGAGTAGATGGGAACAACACACTGTACCACTGTACCAGTTGCCACAGGCTCTGCAGAGGACACACAGGAGCATTACACTATCTCAGGCCTATCAGAGATTTCAGCATGCTCTGGGCTTGGACAGGCATCATGTGCTGAAACTATTGCTGGGCCATTGGCCTCTCTTGGAGACCTCCAGCATCAGTAGTGGCTCTGACAGCTCCACTTGCAGTGGCCAGTGTGCCGGGGCCAAGCACGGGACCAGGAGCTCACCACACTGAGGACACGCCAAGAAGAGAAGCCATGACAGTGATGGTGCTATGGGAAAGAAGGGCTCTGCTGGATGCTGGATACTTGGGTCTGTCCCTTTGGCTTGCCCAAGGAGGGTGGGCAGGTGGCTGCAGAGGATGGGTAGCCAGGACAGCATGGAAAGAAGATGAGCCAGGGAAGACAGCTGTAGCAGAGCTTCAAAGCTCTGGGATGTCTTCCCTGCAGAAGGGTTTTGGCTTGTTTGGGGTTTCTGGCATGAGACTGCTATCTCTTGCCCTACTGGCCTTAAGGAGCAATAGTGCATGGATGTGAAGCCCTTCTGAATTGGAGTGCAGAAGGACAGCCTGTGAATGTTATTTTGGTAGTGTGCAGGGGGCAGATGCTGAGGCACCACCGCAGTTACATCCCCTCCCAGCAATGCTGCAGCTCCCCAGGCATGGCAGGGCTGCCCCTCACCTCCCTGCACACCCCACCCAAGCATCGTGCTCAGCTTCCCCATCCACAGGTAGCAGTAAGGCAAGGCTTAGCCCCATGAAAGTTGGCTTGCACAACTACAACTCTGCTTTTCCCTGCACCCACCTCTGCTGCTGAAGGCTACTGCCACTGCCGACAGAGGGTGAAGCTGTGGTTTCTCATCTTTCTCCTACCTAGTATGGCGTTCTCCATATTGGTGCTCAGGAGGGGAGGCTAAACCCAAGAGCTGAGCAAGATCTGGCCAGCACCATGAGGCTGGTGCTAGGGCCACATCAGGCTGGCAGCTGGGACACAGCTCTGGCTGCTGCTTATTCCCAGAGACTGTCAGACTGATCTGGTTTAGCTGTTGGACCTCTAAGCATAAAGGTTTGCAGCTCCAGGAGAACCCTTGCCCCTCACTGAAGTGGGATGCGTCCAGCAGACACGGTGGAGGGCAGGGATGGCATCCAGAGGGACCTGGACAGGCTGGAGAGGTGGGCACAAGTCAACCTCATGAGGTCCAACAAAGCCAAGTGCATGGTCCTGCATCTGGGTCGAGGCAATCCCAAGCACAAATAGAGGCTGGGCAGTGAGTGGCTGGAGAGCAGCCCTGAGGAGAGAGACCTGGGGGTGCTGGTGGATGAGAAGCTCAACATGAGCCAGCAGTGTGCACTTGCAGCCCAAAAAGCCAACCAGATCCTGAGCTGCATCAGGAGAAGTGTGGCCAGCAGGTCAAGGAAGGTGATTCTCCCCCTCTACTCTGCCCTGGTGAGACCCCACCTGGAGTACTGTGTCTAGTTCTGGAGCCCCTATTACAAGAGGGATGTGGACATGCTGGAGCATGTCCAGAGAAGGGCCACGAGGATGATCAGAGCACCTCTGCTGTGAGGACAGACTGAAAGAGTTGGGGCTGTTCAGTCTGGAGAAGAGAAGGCTCTGAGGTGACCTTCTTGTGGCCTTCCAGTATCTGAAGGAGGCCTACAGAAAAGCTGGGGAAGGACTTTTGAGGCTCTCAAGTAGTGCCACGACTAGGGGGAATGGAGCAAAGCTGGAGGTGGGGAGATTCAGATTGGATGTGAGGAGAAAGTTCTTCAGCATGAGAGTGGTGAGGCCCTGGAATGGGTTGCCCAGGGAGGTGGTTGGGGCCACATCCCTGAAGGTGTTTAAGGCCAGGCTGGATGAGGCTCTGTCCAGCCTGATCTAGGGTAGGGTGTCCCTGCCCATGGCAGGGGGGTTGGAACTAGATGATCCTTGTGGTCCCTTCCAACCCTGACTGATTCTATGATTCTATGTTGTTGACCTAGATGGCAATTCACGGGGTTGGGGATGGCCTTATCCTGCCAGCTGGACAGAAAGGATGGAGACAGCTCTCTCCAGGTGGCGCTTAGCACCATCCCCTGACTTTTCCATGCCATGGCTCCTGCACTGGCTGTTGAAGACTGAAGTCTTTGCTGGAAGTGTCTCTCCACGCTTGCCAGCATCTGCCTGGCCTTCCTCTCCTCTGTAGTGCACGCCTGGGGTCCATGTGGTTATAGCTGATGTACTTGCATTGGGAGGGTGTCTGTTGGATTCTCAGGTCCTCCTTGGCAGTTCCTGCTCAACCTGTGACTTCTTTGTTGGTTTGCAGACACTGAGACAACCTGTGAAGAAGCTCCATGAAGGTGACCAGCCATGCAATGTTCCTGGAAGGCTGTCCTCCTACTAGCCTTGGCATCCATTGCAATTCAGTACACAGCAATCCGAACCTTCACTGCAAAGTCTTTCCAGAGCTGCCCCATCCCCAGCCCCGTGAACTGCAGCCCGGGCCAGGACGCCGACGCGGCTGAGAGGCTGTGCGATGAGAGCCCTACCTTCTCGTACAACCTCTCCAGGAAGACCCACGTCCTCATCCTGGCCACAACGCGCAGCGGCTCCTCCTTTGTCGGGCAGCTGTTTAACCAGCACTTTGACGTCTTCTATTTATTTGAGCCCCTCTACCACGTCCAGTACACCCTGATCCCAAAGCTGACCCAGAGCAAGAGCACGACGGACAGGCGGGTCATGCTGGGGGCCAGCCGAGACCTGCTGAGGAGCCTGTACGACTGCGACCTCTACTTCTTGGAGAACTACATCAAACCCCAGCCTGTCAACCACACCACCGACCGCCTCTTCCGCAGGGGAGCCAGCAAGGCCCTGTGCTCACCGCCTGTCTGTGAGTCTCTGGGAGGCGTCGATCTCCACCTGGAGGAGGGAGACTGCGTGAAGAAGTGCGGGACCTTGAACCTGACACTGGCCACCGAGTCCTGCAGAGAGCATGGCCACGTGGCCATCAAAACCGTCAGGGTGCCTGAAGTCAGTGATCTCCGGGCCCTGGTGGAGGACCCACGGCTGAATTTGAAAGTCATCCAGCTGGTGAGGGACCCCAGAGGAATCCTGGCATCCCGGAGCGAGACCTTCCGGGACACCTACCGGCTGTGGAGGATCTGGGACGGCACTGGCAGGAAGCCCTACAACCTGGACGTAACCCAGCTCACCACAGTGTGCGAGGACTTCTGGAACTCTGTGTCCACTGGCCTCAACCGGCCGCTGTGGCTCAAGGGCAAGTACATGCTGGTGCGGTACGAAGACCTGGCCAGGAATCCCATGAAAAAGACCGAGGAGATCTATGATTTCCTGGGCATCCCCATGGACAGCAACGTGGAGCGCTGGATACAGAACAACACCCGAGGGGACAGGTCCTCCTCCAAACACAAGTACGGGACCGTGCGCAACTCGGCGGCGACAGCAGAGAAGTGGCGTTTCCGCCTGTCCTACGAGATCGTGGCGTTCACCCAGCACGCCTGCCAGCAGGTGCTGGCACAGCTCGGCTACCGAACCGCCAGCTCTGAGGAGGAGCTGAAGAACCTCTCCATCAGCCTGGTGGAGGAGAGAGACTTTCTGCCCTTCTCCTAAGGCAGCCCTTTTGGTTTTTTTTTTTGGGGGGGGGCTAGTTTTGATACAAACTGTTTGTAACTGTTGCCTTATTTTATTTTCTTTCGTTTTGTTTCTCCTCCTCCCCTCCCCCTCCCATTTGTTGTCTTTTTCTCTCCAAAATTTGCACTAAACCTTGAGCAGGAATCTCAACAGCTGAGTCCAGGGGAAGCTGTGGCTGCCCCTCAAGACATTTTGGATGGAAGAGGAGTTGTGTCTCTCTAGGCAAGAGGTAGAACTGTGGATGGGTAACAAATGTTTACAAAAACACACAAAACGTAAAAAGCAACCTTCAAGCTTTCCAAACCGAAGGGTACCTGGGGTACTGTACTTTTGCACTGTTTACTTTTACAATGTAAGAGGTAAATATTAATATAATTTATGAGTGGTGTCACCCCCTCCAGAGTAACTCCCCTTGCCACCATGATGGGCAGGTTAGACTGGAAGAGGAATGTGGAACAACCTTCTCATTTTTGATCTTGGTGCGACATGTCTGTCTGTCTAAGTCCTGTTTTGGGGCTGGGCCGTTGGTCTGCTGCTCCTACATGGTTGTTTGGTAACACCTGTAATATTTCTTTGTGCCAAAAACTGACAAAAAAAAGGGGAGGGAGGGAAGTGATTGGGTGGTTTGGTAAAAGCCTAACACAGTTAATACTTTATTTCTGTGTTTTCTGTAAATAAAAGTGCAATAAAATTGACCTGGGGGTGAACTTCAACTGAAAGACCACAGTGACTAAACCGGGATGCGTGCACCGATGGGCAAAGAGCAGCATTTCCTGGTCTGCCCAGTTCTTAGGAGGCTGGGGTGGGGAGGGAACTGCAGTCACCTCCTTGGGCATGTGTTTGCATCTCAAGCGTGCTAAAATGCAAGTAGGTACGTCAAAAGTAAAAACTCGTGGTTATTTACAGACCCAAGAGCTTGTGGGCCTGCATGGGGGACATAGGACTTGCCAAAATGCACAACCCCAGGGTGCTCATGGCACTAGCATGGTGAGTCTGGCCCCATCGGGCCAAACCAGACTTTGGCAGGCCATGGCCTGGAGAACCAAAGTATCCAAGTTCACGTCCTAAAACTGATGGAATGAAAGCCAGCATACAAGAAGACGATCTTGGCAGTGCATGAGCATCTCTTCACAAGCTGCCCACAAGTCCCTCACATGCAAGGCAGCTGTGGGCAGCGAGTGAGCCCCTGGCACACAAGGTCTGTGGGCTGAGCAGGGCAGCAAGCAGCTGGACAGGGAAGCCAGGCATACAGGGTGGGAATGATGCTGCACCACAGCAGAGCACACAGAGCCTGACATACAATGCTGCTGCTCTGCTTGATCCCTGCCTGCTGGAACAGCCAATCTGCCCCTGTGACCCCACTGGGACAGAGCCCAGCTGCACGTCCCACAGACCTTAAGCAGCTGCAGATGGGAAGCCACTGGGGCCAGTCCCCAGGGGTTGGAGAACAGTAATTCCCCAGCAGTTTCCCAGCTCTGTTGCTCCTGGAGGCAGGCAGGACAGGGACCCACAGCAAACTGACCACAGGTGGTCACAACTACCCACAGCTGCACACTCCCAGTGCTAGACCCACTCCTGGCACAGGGGTGTGAAAGCCACCCACAGCCCACTTACCTGGGCAAGCCTCCTCTCCAAAAGTCTCTTCTGAGGTGTGCTTGCACACCAGCTTCCGGCCCAAGCTCTTACCTGGGAGAAGGTGAGTGCTGGAGTCTCACACAGAGGGCTGGGACACACTGCCTGGTCAAGGCAGAGGAAAGCTATGACTACAAACAATTTTCCACCATCTTTCCCCTTTTTCATAGAATCATAGAATCAGCCAGGTTGGAAGAGACCTCCAAGATCATCCAGTCCAACCAATCTAACCAGACCATGGCACTAAGTGCTCCATCCAGTCTTTTCTTGAACACCTTCAGAGATGGCTACTCTACCACCTCCCTGGGCAGCCCATTCCAGTGCCAATCAATCTCTCTGTGAAGAACTTCCTCCTAACATCCAGCCTATACCTCCCATGGCACAGCTTGAGACTGTGTCCCCTTGTTCTGTTGCTGGGTGCCTGGGAGAAGAGACCAACACCCACCTGGCTACAACCTCCCTTCAGGTAGTTGTAGACAGCAATGAGGTCACTGCTGAGCCTCCTCTTCTCCAGGCTAAACAACCCCAGTGTAGAACCTCTCCTCGTAGGGCTGTGCTCCAGGCCCCTCATCAGCTTCTTTGCCCTTCTCTGGACACGTTCCAGTACCTCAACATCTCTCTTGAATTGAGGGAACCAGAACTGGACACAGTACTCAAGGTGTGGCCTGGCCAGTGCCAAGTACAGGGGAAGCATAACCTCCCTTGTCCTGCTGGCCACACTGTTCCTCATAAAGGCCAGGATGCCACTGGCTCTCCTGGGCACACTGCTGGCTCATGTTCAGCTACTATCTACCAGCATCCCCAGGTCCCTCTCTGCCTGGCTGCTCTCCAGCCACTCTGTCCCCAGCCTGTAGTGCTGCCTGGGGTTGTTGTGGCCAAAGTGTAGAACTCTGCACTTAGCCTTGTTAAATCTCATCCCATTGGCCTCTGCCCACCCATCCAACCTGTCAAGGTCCCTCTGCAGGGCCCTCCTACCCTCCAACGCATTTGACACCTGCTCCTAACCTGGTGTCATCTGCAAGCTTACTGATGATGGACTCAATCCCCTCATCCAGGTCATCAATAAAGATACTGAACAGGATGGGGCCCAGCACTGATCCCTGGGGCACACCACTAGTGACTGGTCACCAACTGGATGTGGCACCATTCACCACCACTCTCTGGGCCTGGCCCTCCAGCCAGTTCCTGACCCATTTCATAGTGGATCTGTCCAAGCCACGAGCTGCCAGCTTTGGTAGGAGCTTGTTGTGGCAGATGGTGTCCTGGACCTGAAGTCCAGGTAGACTACATCCACAGCCTTCCCCACATTCACCAGGCAGGTAACCTGATGGTAAAAGGTGATCAGGTTGGTCAGGCAGGACCTGCCCTTCCTAAACCCATGCTGCCTGGGCCTGATCCCTTGGACATCCTGTAGGTGCTGTGTGATTGCACTCAAGATGACCTCGCCTGGCACTGAGGTCAGGCTGACAGGTCTGTAATTTCCTGGTTCCTCCTTCTGGCCCTTCTTGTAGATGGACATCACATTGGCCAGCTTCCAGTCTTTAGGCACCTCTCCAGGGAGCCAGGAATGTTGCGAGATGATAGAGAGCAGCTTGGCCAGTTCATCTGCCAGCTCTCTCATCACCCTAGGATGGATCCTGTCTGGTCCCATGGACTTGTGAGGATTCAAGTGCCTCAGCAGGTCCCTTACTGCTTCCTCCTGGATTACAGGGGGACTATACTGGTCTCTGGCTCCATCTTGCCAGTTTGGGAGGCCAGTTGTCCTGAAGACAATCTGTCCAACTATTGACGATTGAGGTATTTTTAAAGACCTCCAGAGGGGCAGCTTGTTAGTGGTGTTTTGCACCCTGGCTTAACAGGGCAAACCTGCTCCAGCTGAGCTGCAGAAAAGCCAAGCAGGGGCAAAGCCTCTGATGGCCTCTCCTCAGGGCTTGCAGCTGGAGCACTGTAGTTCATCTGTGCCGCTTGCAAGCCAGCATGACCAGTGAGGAGGAAAGGGGTGACAGCACACACACGCTGTGGGATGGGAACTTCACTCATCTGCCTCCCCACGGCGGGCATGGGGGCAGCTTCTGGAGGAGATCCTCACCCTAGGCACCTTTACCTTCCCTCTGCTGCTCCTGCCACCAGCTCAGGTTCTCCTGAGCCACACTGTCCCAGCTGTGTCTGTGAGTGAACACAGGGGGGTGGGGCAGGTGGCAGAGGTGGCTGCAGCCAGCCTCATCAGCACACCACATGCCACTCTGACCATGCAGCTGGCAGCAAAATGTCATCCAAATAAATGGCTTGATTGCCCCCTTATTAGTCACTAAATTAATCCTTTTGTCAGCACTTAAATGTTGAGCTGTTGGCTCCTGGCCTCAGCTCAGTGAAAGGGACAACCTGTCTGGGGCCCAATCCCACACTGCCTGACACTGGCAGACCTCCCAGCGTCAGGGCTGTGTGTTCACAGACTCACAGATTGCATCGGGTTGGAAGGGACCCTCAAAGGTCATCTTGTCCAGCACCCCTGCAGTCAGAAGGGACACCTCCAACTAGATCAGGCTGCCCAGGTCACATCGAGTCTGATCTTGAATGTTTCCAGGGGTGGGGAGTTCCAGGGAGCATCAGGCAGCTCTGGCCTGTGTGAGAGTGCCCATGGAGTGCGTGAGGTGACCAGGGTGGCCAGTCGTGCCCCCGTCCAACATCTGCACTGCCCAGCAACCAATGGTCAAAGGCAGAGAGTCTGGCTGCTCTGGGTGGGGGGCAGTCCAATTGCCTTCTGCAGAAAGGGCAGGCAGCTTGCAGTGGCAGCAGGGCTGGCCCTTGCTTCCCCACTAGAAAATAGTGGCTACACAAACCTGTGTGAAGGAACAGTAGCTGTGAAGGCAAAATTTTCTGTCTTCAGCTGCTGAGATCCCACTTTGGAGGCTGGGCCAGCCATAGCCAGCCTGAAAGTTCTCTCATGCACCAGTCTTTAAACCAACACAAAAAACTGAGTTTAGAAGTCTTATCCAAACTGTTCTTACGATTCCAATCAGGAAACGTGCCTACAGCAAACTGGCTTTTGACTCCTGGTTGAAAGCCATGTCCTAGTTTAAGCAGGGACAGAGGTTCAGCCCTGCTTGGTGCCTCATGCAGAGCCCTTAGGGGAGAGATTTGATTTCCCAAGGAATCTCTAACATCTTCCTTCAGCTGTGCTTCCTCTCCTCATTTCCCCCCACTGGAAACAAGAGCCAGCGTAACCAAGGGTTTTATCCTCAAATTTTACTGTAATTAAAATACAGAGATGCAGAATATTCCCAGAAACACACTGCAAAACAAACCAAGCAAACAAATTCAGTAGGAAACCAATTACAGACAATGAAATGATAAAGAACAGAAGTGTTCTCCGGAGCCCAGTACCATGCATGGGACTGCATGGCCACAGTGACGGTATCTGGGTTGCCAAAGGGCTCCTTCAGCCCCTAGAGAAGCAGAGCCTGTCCCTGGCATCTGTCCCAGCAGCTCTGTGGCTCTCTCTAGCCATCTCCACGTTCCCACTCATGCTATTGTTTTAACAGGGATGACTTTGCAATGGAGACACAGAGATGACCCACCCACAGGGACATGAGCCAACAAGGAAACCCAGAGGAAAAGAAGTGGGTTAAGATTTTCCACACAGAAAAAACAAGGGGACAAAGAGGGGTGGAAGACAAGCATGTCCCTCCTAGCTAGGGGAGCTGTGGGGGCAGAGTTCTCTTCTCTGCCTGCTTGACCAGTGTGAGTGCAGATGTTTAACAAAGGTGTTGGTGAGAGCTTTGGAGAGCTCTGTCCAGGAGTATGGATAAAAACCAATGAGATGAGCAAAGGGAAAAGACAGGATGTGTCTGTGGGCTATCCTCTCAGCCATGGTACAAACTTGGGGCATGGGGAACATCCAGCCATGGCGGGGGACAGGTCTGCATGTACAGCCACATCTCATCTCTACCTTGGGAAAGACCCAGCCTCATCACATGGAGATCAGAGCAAAAGCCTACAGGATATCTGGGAAGGAGAGGAGGGTGGTGGTAAGGAGGAAGATAACATGCTGCTTGGACCATCTGTTGGGCACATTGATCTATCTAAATGGAAATCCTTGGCAATCATCACTACTATGGAAGCTGGGCACCAGCCAAGTGAAGACCACCACCGCACCTTCCAGCCCACGCTTATCCATTTCCCTTTCTGTGGTCTTTCCATGGACAAACTCCATTGTGTTAATATCCTGAGTCAGCACCTGAACTAAGAAGCAAATTCCCTCAATGCTCTCTTTTTCTTGCTCCCCCACTCATCTCCTCCTGGCACCACTTCCTCCTCATCTTCTCACTGTCACCTGAAAACTGGTGATCTTCTTTGTACTATCTCACTTTGATCCTTCCTACCACTCCAGTATTGTTCCCTCATCCCATTTGGTAGCAAGCATCCCCATCTAGTACCAACAACATTAATGCAATTAGCAGTGTAGGTTTTGCCCTTCTTGCCATGAAGGGGTGGTGGGAAAAGAGCTGCACCAGTGGCCCAGGTGCCTTCTGAGCTGGCTGGAGTGTTCAAAGTGGGAAAGATGGGTTGTCTGTCAGGAGCCAACAGCTTCCCCATATGACTCAGATCCTACCATCCTGCAACCAAAGCTGTCAAGAGGTGCCTTTGTTCTTACACTGGGATTACCAACCCTGCTTTTCTTCTGCTGAGAGTAGCAGAGAGAAGTAGCCTAGGGCTGGGTCACCTGGATGAACTGAGCTGGCCTTGCACACTGACAAGAGTCATACAACCCAGAGGCTTTGGAGTCTTGCACAATTAGGGAGCCCTGGACGTCTGCTAAGCAGTGCGAGGCCCTGGTTTTGCAGTTGATCTAATTTTCTGCCCCTGCCTGCTAATTTGACCTGTTCCGTTATTCATGATTCACAAGTTCTCTGTTAGCTGGGCTGTAAGAACAGTGGTTTAGGGTGTGAGTTCCCCTCACACCTCCTCTCCTGTCCTCCAGGCCATCCCACAAGAAAATAACCATCACAGAAAAATGGAAGCTTTACTCCATTTACTGCAAGGTTGCACAGAAGAAATAAAAATATGGAAATCCTTCAGGACTCCTACAGCTTTCCTTAATGCACCTTTATGCCATCTTCCATACCTGCTCTGCACACAAAGTGCCTGAAGATAACAACTTAGGAAGGGAGTATTGCCCCTCCTAGTGAGAACCTGTGTAGGACACCAGCTGGCCAAACTCATGGTGATCTTCTCATCACCTGCCCAAGGGTCACTGGTGAAGTAAAATCCCTTAGATACTAACTTCTCCTGCCCAAGGCCTGGTAAAGACAGTTAGGAAGAAGACTGTCTTCTGTCACAATTAAGAAACTATCTTTTTAAGAGGGCTAGTGACAACACAGCTAGTTATGCACAAGCAGCTTTTAGCTTTGGGGTTAGAGCTGGCTTCAGCAGCAGCCTGTGATCTGGAATAAGAAATGAGATGTGCCCAGGGAGAGCAGTGAGCAGAGATCCACGCATTGCAAACTGTCCTCCTGCTTTGCAGAGTGTCTGAGAGAAAAGAACAGACAAGACTTCTTCTGGCCTTGCCAACTGCCATGAGCATCCCAGCAAAGTGCAAGCACACGTCAAGGCTTGATCTTTCTACAAAGCCGCTGCCTTCAGAGACAAAACCGACACGTCTCGGTCAGCTTGGCCTTCACCAGAACAAAAGATACAAAGCCAGGAAATGCACACACATACCAAATGCTGTTTCCTCTTCAGAAACAAAGATGTGGGTTAAACCACTCTCATGCTATCAAGAACAACGCTGTGGAGATCAGCAACTTCTTGCCACTGCAAACAGCAGGGACTACTCAACAAAGGGTACGGAGAGAGACTAACACTGGTGCAACTAGCACAGGGACACAGTGACTTATGTCAGCCCAAAACGAGGATCTAATGAAGGTCAGAACAAAAACCGCTTCACAAGGTCAACAACATTCAGCAAAAATGGTAGCAGGGGGGAGGGGGCTGTAGTTAAATATTCCCTGATGTCTGAGTCCTAAGCACAAGAGAGCAGCCAGGAAGTGCAATGACCTCCACAGGAAATGAGGATCAAGGAAGCTGGCTTCAATGTCCAGGGACAGGGCAGAAGGCAAACAAACAGCATCGATGGGAGAGAGGGGAATTTTCACATTCCTTTGGTTTCAATAAACTGCACTCTTGGGCAACAGAGGGGAAAACATCCTCGAAAACATGATTTTTGTTTTGACCAAGACCCCATAATATAAAAAACTGTAAGCCGGAAGTGCTGAAGATGAGCCTGTACTCTCCTCCAGGGCAGTGGCACAGTTCTGCTTACCTGGCTGAAGACATGCCTGTGGACTGATACAGACACTTGTGCTAACACAGACACAGTTAACTACAGCACAAGCACTGCTTCACTTGCCTATGCATCCAACACCTAACTACCTAGGCTACCTAGGCTAATCACCTGCCAAAGCCAGGAGCAGCAGAGCTAGTGGTGGAGCCTGTGGCTTTCCTCATCCTGCGGATTACAGGGGACCTTGGGCTGGTGTGTGTGGGTGTGTGTGGAAGTGTGTGTGATGCCAAGTGGCCTCTTGAGCGAGCATCACGGGCCAGGCTGAGGATGGCTGTGACTCCCAGATGGATGCAGGTGTCTGAGTTTCTGCAGCACAACAAGTGTGGGAGGCCTATTTAGTGCAACATGGTCATTTAGAGGAGCCCCAGGAGCAGCGTGTGAAGGAGGAGCTGCTGGTGACCCCCTCTTCTCCCCGCCACCGCCGTGCAGGCTGGCTGCTGCTGGATCATGCTCAGCCCCTCAGGGAAGCATTCTCCAACACAGCAGCAGCCCACTCACACCCAGGCCACTGCTCCTGGGATGCTGAGTCACAGGGGGAGCAATGTTCTTGGCCTCCTTCCCTGCAGCAGAACTTGGGTGGCATTTGGGTATGTGCTTGCTCATGGTTATCAGTGATGGCTGAGAATGACTGTGGCCTAGAGTCAAAATGCTCCTGCTGTAGGTGGGAGTTCTGCAAGTGCTTCAAGGGTCAAACCCAAATGCTTGTGTTTCTGTGGAGCATCATTACCTATGAAGCAGTATCACAGAAGCCTGGCAGATGCCACTGTCAACTCCTTCCCCAAACAGGAACATACAGAAGCTTTCATTCTCCTGCCTCTCACCAAGAAAATCTGTGCAGAAGTTGATGGCCCAGCACATACCATATTCTTGTGTGGCATCATTCCCAGAGCTGCCTTGCTGAGTTTGAGGGCTCCTTCTCTGAAGGGTGCAATTCAGCCAGGGAAAAGTGATTAGGAGCAGCTTGTGGGATGGGCTCTGCAAAGAAAAAGTAAGAGGTGCAGGGTAGGAGGGAGGCTTCCCCCTTTTCACAGTATCTCTCCTTTGTGTCAATGGGATCTTTTTCTACAGTTCTCTACCAGGCAGACCCCCAAAACATACCTCCCAGAGCCAAAGTAAGGGATGTTTCACAGACTTTCTTCCCACTAGAAGTTGAATTTGACTACACAACTCTCACTTCAAGCCTGGCATAATTCCTCCCCTTCCCCTGTTACTCCTGCCCACCTCCAGGCAGATGGATACTCTCACCCATCCTCTGTGCCTACAAGTGCAAGAAGGGAGGAAGGAAACGGCAAGAGAGAGACAATGATGCCTTTAAAGTCCACAGAGTAAAGGTGGTTCCCAGTAGTTAATGGGAGTGAAAGGCATTGACAGCAGCTCTGTGAGCTCTGAGCCAGGCAGGTGGTGCTGAGCAGGCTGCAGCCGGAGTCTGCTCGGGTGCTTGACCCTCCCTGAAGCAGCTGGTTCCAACTCAAAGAGGTGCTGTGTAGGGGGAGACTGTGGGCAGGTCAATCTGGAAAGGAGCTGTAATGGGGATTAGTCAGCCTTGTCCTTCTTCTTTGCAGTGAAAGGGACTTTGCTGGCAACCGCACTGCCCACGGCTCCGACGCCACCGGTCACCGCTGAGACGCTGCCCTTCACCAGTCCGACGCCAGCAGCGGGGACGCTGGTCACAGCTGTTTTGGTGAGCTCCAGGCTCTTGCTGCCCACCCAGGCAACTCCTCCCAGAGTGGCCCCCACAGCTCCCCTGGTGATACTGAACAGGCCGCCTGTCACTCTCCAGATCACCCCTGCCTGCTGCTGTGGATGGTCCTTGCTGGCATCTGCAGAGAGAGAGAGAGAGAGAGAGGGAAAGTCAGAAGTGTCCACGCTGAAGACATTCTCCTGGGCACGTCTTCCAGCCCAGGCGGTTTGCCTGTCACAGCACATGCTCCTGTATGCATGATGCCATGCAGCCCCACACCTCTCAGTGCCTGAAGGGCAAACCAGGGAGATCACAGAATCACTGAACATTTGGGGGTTGGAAGAGACCTCAAGAGATATCTAGTCCAACTCTCCTGCCAGGGCAGGATCACCTAGAGTAGGTCACACAGGAATGTGTCCAGGCGGGTTTTGAACATCTCCAGAGAAGGAGACTCCACAACCATTCTGGGCAGCCCATTCCAGTGTTTTGTCACCCTCACAGTAAAAAGGTTTCTACTTTTGTTCACAGGATCACAGGATGTCAGGAGTTGGAAGGGACCCAAAGAGATTGAATCCAACACCCCTGCCAGAGCAGAATCATAATCTAGCTCAGGTCACAGAGGAATGCATCCAGATGGGCCTTGAAAGTCTCCAGAGATGGGCTCTGGAGAGCCTGTTCCAGTACTCTGTGACCCTTACAGTAAAGAAGTTCCCTCTTGTGTTGAAGTGGAACCTCCTGTGCTGCAGCTTACAGTTCCTTGTGCCATCATAGGGAGCAAATGAGCAGAGCCTGTCCCTCCTCCCTGACACCCAGCCCTCAGATATTTATAAACATTTATTAAATTTCCTCTCAGTCTTCTCTTTTTCATACTAGAAAGCCCCAGGTCCCTCCACCCTCTCCTCATAAGGCACTGCTCCAGTTCCCTAATCATCCTCATAGCCCCCTGTTGGACCTTCTCCAGCAGATCCCTGTCCCTCTTAAACTGGGAAGGCCAAAACTGAATGCATTACTCAAGATGAGGTCTCACCAGGACAGAGTATAGGAGGAGAACCTCCCTTGATCTGCTGGACACACTCTTCTTAATACACCCCAGGATCCCACTGGCCTTCTTGGCCACAAGGGCACATTACTGTCCCATGGATATTATCCCCCAGGACTTCCAGGTCCCTCTCCGCAGAGCTGTTCTCCAGCAGATCACCTCCCAGCCTGTGCTGGTGCAGTTTATTATTCCTCCCCAGATGCAGGACTCTGCACTTGTCCTTGTTAAACCTCATTTGGATCACATGGAACCTTCTATGCTCACGATCCTAGGAGTACAGCACATCAGGAGCGAACTTTGGGAGTGGGAGCAGAACTTCCCATGTGACAGAGAAGGGAAGGTGGTGGTTCAGTTACAACCCCAAACTCCCAAGCTCCAGTGCTGCACTGCAAAGGAAGGGATGCAACTCCCTACTCCTGGTGTTGGTTAATGCCAGTGCATCACAAAGACTAATGCCAGCATGGGGGGCATGTACTGCAGATAGCAACAGCTGGAGATCCTCAGAAGCATCTGTCTGGAGGCAGGTCTGCACCAATGTCAGATGTGGGACCAAGGCATAGCACGGACCCGTCTGCGAGACCCGTAATTGAGCTTGCAGAAGTAGCAAACTGCAGTAGAGATACAGTGACACATCACCTCGGGTTGTTCAAGCTCTCCAGAGATCTTGGCTATGCATTTAATAGTGTTAAAACAATGCTTAAGTTGCTGCGCGATGTCACTGCTGGTTTACCTGTGCCAGCTGGATCAAGGCCAGCGTGACAAACCCACCCAAGCTGTGCTCGCATCTCCACACAATGCTGCAGATGGAATGCTCACAGGAGAGGGCTGACTCCGAACTGCTGCTCCTCACAGGACTCACACCTGACAGCTCTCCTGCTGGCCTCCACACCACCCTCTCCCTTTGCGTCAGCGAACAATGCTGTGCGCAGGCAGCAAAGGAGGAGCTGCTCTCTTTGTGGGGTGAGATATTTCAGATACTCTGACTTCTGATTCACTGCCAGTTCCATACATGAGCTGAGTTACTAATAACTGCAAAAATATAATAAAGTGATCCTGGCAGGAGAAAAAGCAAGCACCAGCTGAGAATACAGGATCTCTGGAGCTGCACCAGCCCTTCTAACTCATTACCTACTTGGAAGGGAAGTTGCACAAGGCTGATGCACCAGGAGGGCTTTAGCCCCCTGCTAAATGTGCACCTCATTTCCTGAGAAGTGGGAAAATGACAGGGATAGAAATAGCTTTCTGAAAGTCTACACAAATATGTGGTGCAGTCACACATCTGCAGAGTGCTCAGGACAGGAGCTGTGTCAACCCCAGCCACTGCCTCAAAGCAGAGCATTGCAGAGGCTCCACCAGAACCTCAAGGAAGGAGCCAGACTGCACAGCACAGCCCTGGCACAGGCACGGGGACAGGTCTGGTATCTGTCCCTGGGAATGGAGAGGGAGACATCCCAACTGCAGTATCCCATTCAGCTGCTGGCCTAGACTGGGCTGCTGACCTAAGCAGGTGGACAAGCTTAATACTGCTAATGGAAGGTAGCTGAGAGCTGCTGGCTGAAGCATCCCAGACTTTCCACCACACATTCTCCTGCACACTCAGCTTCCTCCACCCCCTTTCTCAAAAACTCCCTGCTACTCAAGAAGAAAGTCCCTTGGTTAGCCAGCCCAGCAACAGCTTACTTCCTTGGTTGTTATTAATATTCTGGGCAGCAAGAAAACTCTACTTGGAAACCCCTCTTTGATGTCTCCACCCACTTTCATTTTCAGGCAGATTAGAGCCAGCACTGATGCAGGCAGTGGGTTTCCTTTGCCAGCAAGCACAGACCTTGGGAGTGCTGTGAGCCCAGCTGGTCAGCAAGTTGTGGGGCCTTCACACACTGCACACCCTGGCTGATGGAGATGTCAGACCCAGTCAGTCTAAGCAAACATCTTCCTCTTGCTGTTACGAACTTGTCTCATGCCATGTCTACACCACATCTGCTATTCAAGGTATTTCTGCCCAGCTCTCCTGTGAACCCTTTGGAGCAGAGACTATCTTCTCGTTGCCTGGGTGTTACACAGCACAGTAGGGCCCCTAAGTGCTGCTGCAAAACAAGCTTTCTTTTCCTTTTTAAATTTTTTTTTTTTTTTAACCAAACCAACCAGAAGTCTTACAGAAACCACTCAGCAGCAGCAGGGCATGGATGTTTCCTTGGAAGCACCAAGCTGCCCCAGGGTGCTGGATGCACAAAGCTGAAGGGACAACCTGACCTTGCTGAATGGATCAGAGCTGCTGCCTGGGGCAGATGGGAGGCCAGCTACTCACAACGAGGGCTCTCCAGCTGCACCATGTTGCTACCTGTGGGAAAAGGGAATTTTCCAGGCCTCTTTGAAAACTAATTAAGATGTCTTCAAATTCTTTGTGCTAACTTTTGGGAACTCAATGCAAGTTTAAAGTGATTTCAGTTCTCTGACTCCGTTTCTAGACAGGGAAGAGAAGGGGATTTCTTCAGAGGAGGCTGTGTACAGCAGCCTTACATAGACTAGGCAGGAGCCTGAATTAGGTGCTGCATTTTTGTCCCAGATTCTGTTAAAATTCTACAGATTTTGGAGTCTTCTCAGTTGTACATTTTCTCTTGAGCTTCTCCTAGGCTGTGCAGAGCTCTCCTTTGGGCAGGTAGCAGGACAGTGCCCATGAAGAGTCTGGAGTTCACCAGCTCTGATGACTTGCAATATGCCTTAGGTTACACATCTGTCTGATAATCCGGCAGTGAAATGGAGTTTGAGAGGGGCCTGTACAGAGTTTCTTGTGTAGCCTAAGCTGCTATTTTTTTACCCTGTATATGACATATTGCTTGCCTATTCCTCAACAACTTCTCTAAGCACTTTTTTTCTCCTCTCCCTCGATGCTGCTGAGACCCCCATGGCTCCATTTTCAGTCTCTTGCCACCCTCCCAGCTGCTGCACACAGCTTGCCCAGTATATCCATTTCTGTGTTTGTCTTCAGATGAAGGGTGGGAAGAACAGAGGGGTCTAGAAATCAAATTAACTGTAAAGCAGGATCCTACTCAATGAAAATCAGATTGGTCCTCCAAACAAACATCATCGTCTAGGGATGGCAGGTCTTGTGTTTCCACTGTCCTGCTTAGAGAAGCAGGATCCCAGAGGACTGCAGTGCAGAAGCTCTGGGCTTTAAACACCTACTGACATGCTTAGCTGCAGAACCAAGAGCTATATCCAAGCAGCAATAATCTTCCTGCCTGTCCCCAGGTAAACCTCCATCTGAGGCTACATGGAATTCCTCCATAGGAGGACTTAGGCTTCTCAAGCTGCACAGCTACCTGAACACCACCAGTGTGGAAATCTCTTCGACAGTATGTGAATACCTGGTGGACAGCCCAGGGACCTGAAAGAAGGAGGCAGCTGCAGATGAGATTGAGGGGGTACATTACTCTGACAGCAAAGTGCTAAAATGTTGGAGAAAGTGTCAGGAAATACTAATGAAGAAAGACAAGGACAAAGGTTCTTTCTGATTAAGTTAGGCAAAGACAATGAAGCTATAGCATGCTGGAGCACCAGTGCTTGCACACTGCCAGCACCTGCTCTGCAGCATGGTTCTTACAACTCCACAAGTAGCAGGAAGGGTGGATGGAGGACCTGGCCCTGGGAAGGTGGGAGACTGTTCCAGAAGCATTCCAACAGCTCCAGGACAGAAGCTGTACCATCAAAAAACCCCAAATCAAGCAAAGTCAAGCTTGAATAGATGTGAAAGAGAAATCCCTTGTGACCCAAATGACAAGAGGCCACATCCTACCCTGGCAGCAAGCTGGAATAAGTCGTACTTGCTCTATTCTCCAGATGATGGGTCGAAAGCTTTCTAGCTATCCCTGGTTAGTTTGTCTTCAAGACTGCAATAAACCCTACAGTAAGCTGTCATGTAAGATAAGCATCAGATTTACAGTGCAAATTAGTCTCTCAGACAATGGAGTGAGCTAAGCATTTTGCTGGCACAGAGGAGCCCAGATTAAGGGTGAGACAGACAGCAGGGATGAAATACACCAAATAATCAGAGAGACAGACACACAGCCTGAGCAGGGGCACACTTCCATTCCCTGGAGCTGGCCGTAGCCTGTGCTGCTCATGAAAGCTCTTCACTGTCATCTGCCAAGCCCTTTTCCTCTCCATCAATGACCTGGCCTTTTCAAGGGTCCCTTCAGCTCCACTTCACCTCATGTCAACTTAGAACAGATGTGGAAGGAGACAAAGAGATTAATAAAACACAATCCTGTACGAATGCCAGCTCTCTGGGCTGGGGATGGCACCCCACACAACAGGCTCTCCTCCTCGGCAGTCCCCACTGGTTTCTCTCCAGAGCACAGTCCTGCTTGCTGTGGCTCCAAACAAAGCCAGGTCTTCCCAGCTGGTCCTGTCAGCATCTATGACTCAGGGCAGAAGTGAGACCAGTTTGCTGGTAATAACAGAAACAACTTTCAAAGCTGCCACGACAGCTCCTCAGGACATTTATTTGGTGAAACAGAATGACAGCCTGCACTAGTGCCCACTACAAGTGGCACAGATATGAATCCCTCCCCTTGGCCCCTGTCGGCAGGTGATACGACAGGCAAGAAGACCCCTTTGCTTTGTACAAGTTGTTCTTTCCTACTAACTTACAAAGCCAGCCCCAAGCCAGGAAAGCAGTGTCAGGGAGCAGCACTGGCTTTGCATCTTTAGGACCTTTCCATCCCTGTTGGGCCCCAGGCAAAGGAGCTGTGCTGGCTCAGAGACCACAATGTAAACAGCCAATGCCATCAGTCTGTCCCTCAGCAGACTGAGAGGAAGTGATGAGGTCACTAGTTCAAGCCTGAATTATGCCTCTGGCAGCTATTAAGTGACCAGTGGTGGTTTCAGGCAGGTTCTCCCACCTGGATAAATGTTTGGTCTGGAGGAACAAGCAAGGGGTGGAGGGTCAACTACTCACACAGTTGAGTCCCAGCTTTGCCCAGCTGATTTTTAAGGAACACTGAACAAATCGTTCTGACCTTTATTGCCTCTGCACCACTGTGATTGAGAACATGTGATTTTTTTTTTTTTTAAAAAGCCTTGCTTGTTGAGTGACAAAAAAGCATGTACGGGAGAGAAGCTTCCAGTCTGATGTTTCTTGGAGAAAAACCTGAAAGTTTGATTTCAAGTGCACTCTTGAAGCTCTGAGCACCCCAAATGGATTACTGTTATTTTTAACCTTGTGATTTTTCTGAGTCTACCTCAATTTGAAATACATGGGGCTGGCCTTGCTGCTTCTCTCCCCCTTCAGCAGAGTGAAGATGAAGTTAATGAACCCTATTTCCCTGCATTGCTGTGCTGTCAGGGAGGTTAATTAGGTACAGTTAGTGAGGTGCTTTGAACAAGGAAATTGTGTTTGTATCGTCGTGACTGGCACTGACAGAGTCCTGTTGACATTCTCAGTAGAGATGCCAATGACAGCTTCCAATTTATCTCTGGAGAGGTTTCCAGTTTCCAGATAAGTCACAAAAGCAAGAACTTCACCATCACTCTACACATGCCTGCCTGTTATTGTGGAGTCATACAAGTTTCTTCTGCAGCTGCTACTTTCCATTTCTCTTCTAGCACAGGCAGCTGAAGCAGATAGAGCTTGCTCTAACTGCTGGGCACCACTGAAGTCTTGCTGTACACCGTCCAGCAAGAGCCTTCTCCAGGGAACAGCCAACACCACCTTCTTCCAAGACTCCTGCCTGCAGCTGCAGAGTGCCTAGCTGATCTTCCAGGGTACAGCTGTAGTGAGGATTTATGCCCACAATGAAGGAAATGCTGTTCGTGTCTTTTCTGTCATTTTAGGATCGAAGATCTAGATCCTGCAGTGTCACAGGCAACACGTTCAAGGGAACAGTACAAAGACTTTGCTCTTTAAACACTGGTGCTTCACTCCTGCCATCAGTCCCTTGCTGCAGCTGTTTGGAAACATCTCTGCAGGCTCAGCAGCTGTGCTCTCCCCAGCCCTTCTCTGCCCGGGCGCTGAGTGCTACAAACTAAGAGGGTTGCCACCAGCAAAAAAGCCTAGAAATGCCACATTGAGTTTAGCCCTTGAGTTTTAAACTTTTAACTCTGCAATCAGCAAGACATCCTCGTCTCCTTCTGCACAAGGATTGTTTAGGAAGCTGCTGCACACAGCAAAACAGGGGCAGCTGTCTTCACAGCCTGCCTCACCCCAGGGCTCTTCACTGGCACAATGAGCTTTAATTGTTCCTTGCATATACCCCAGGAGCAGTATTAACTGCTGAAGCATCTACCTTGAAGCACTGAGAGACTGGGTTCATGAGGGTAAACAAGAAGTGATACAGAGTGGCTTGTTTTCCTCAGCTGAGCCTTCAGGGAGACTCAGATGAAGCTCCGACTCTCAGGTGTGAGGCTTAGAGCTGGTTGGAAGTTTTCTGACTCATTTTGTTGGGAAGCATTGTGTCACTAAACCAGAAATGGTTTGTAAAGACATGGTGGTGTTACTGAAGCTTCCAATGAAAAGAGAATTCAGGGAGATCAGCCTCAGAGTAGCTAATACCCCAGTGGTTAAAGCATTTCACCAGCCCCAAGCCAGCCCAAGGGTGCTCCACAGCCTCGCACATACCTGCTAACAGGCAGCAACACAGTGCTGTTTCCATTGAACTGTTCTGCTTTGCAGGAAGAGATAATTGGAGGAGGAATACGAACTTGTCTGCTCTCTCCCCAAGTGCTTTCAAAACCAGAGCAAAGATCTGCCCTGAGATGGGTTTCTTATTCTTGGAAAATTTGACTGTTTCTTTGCTTTGCCCTCTTGCAGCAGACAGTTCTTTTCCTGAGCCAGAAATATCAATTTTATTTAGTTGTAACAGCCTGTAATGCACAGGCAGAGCCTCCTCCAATGAGGATACACTGGAACCCTTTTGATTCTTAATTCTTGGTTTTCACTCTAGGTTTACAAGACTTCAGCTACTCTGGTGGCATAGACATGGTTTCTAGTGATGCTGAAGAACAGGACGGCCTGCAGCCCAGAGGTAATGCTCCTTCTCCTCTAGAAAAGCACAAAAGAGTTGCAGGACAGCATCATCTACTAGAAAGGAACCTGGAGACCCAGCTCTGTTCTCATTGAACTGTTGGGTAACAACTCTCACATCTGCTTGGCTTCCTCTCCACATGGCTGGCCCATTTCAGTTCTGGTTGATGTGACTGCACAGAGAGCACACATGTCCCACAGCACAGCCACCTCCAGGCAGCAGCTACCTCCAGCTCTGTCAAGTCCAGCAAGCTGGGAAAGGGAGGAATCCACCCTTTGCAGAGGGGAGGCTAATGAGCACTAACTGATTGGCCTCGTGGAGTTTCTTAGAGACACTCCCCAGCTCTCACTGGTGCACTTAAACTCTCATCTCATAAGAAGAGCACACTGGGACTGAAGGACTCACTCTTTTTATAGGCTTGTACAACAGCTGCTTTAATGAGACCGTTGTCTCATTTGAAGCAAATGTCATCTCTCACCACAGTGTATAGGCTGTAAAAAACATAAGCCCACAGGAGAGTCCAAGGGCAAAGCTACAAGTGGCATCGCCCATTCAGGAAGAAATAGAACTGGACATACCACTTCCATCTCCATTGTGACATCTCCTTTTCTCAATGTACAATATATGCAAAGCTCAGGCCTTTCCTGCTGGCCAAACAGGTCACTAAAAAGTCTATAGGATGTCTCAAGGCCACTTGATGATCTTGAAAGGCACGAGATTTCAGCTCGTCCCAGAGAATTCTGCACAGCAGCTGCTTCCTCTGTACCCTCACCAGCCTCCAGCTCCTGCACAAGAAAACAGCAACGGTGCACGGTGGCAAGTACGAACAGCAAGGGACAGCTCTCACTCGTGTTAAAAGCATCAGAAGTGGCCATCAGACTTGTTTGAACTTTATGTCCTGTCTGCCTTCAATTTCTACACTCTGCTCCACCTATAAGCTCTTGAATCAGTCAAGAGCTTTGCTTAAAAGCCTGGCAAGAAAGAGCATATCAAGCTGCATGAATGGCTCCTTTTCCTATTGGAGTCTCATCACTATGGCACTGAGATTTTGGATCATAAGGACAGAAATCGCCTCTTGCTGCAAACATGGGCTCTTGATCTCACCTGGGGATCTGTGTGTAGAACTGGAATAATCCAGTTGACTTAACAGTTTTCAGTAGCCTTTAGCTTTAGCTGTCTGAGAAGGAGAGCTCTCAGACATAAAATTTTATTCTTTACAAACAACCCTTCCTAGCATTTGCACCCAGGATGAAGAGACCATCATTTTAAGCCTGCTCTTTGACCCGTGCTAGCTCAGCTCTTGTCAGGGCACATCACCTCCGCTGTCAGTTCTGTAACAGTGGTTGCACATTCTTCACTGAGCTGCTTTCAGCTGCTTGTGATAGTACCTGGCACAAAACGACCCCAAATGAATCAGAGGCTCTTGTTAAACAGCCTTGTTAATTCAGCTCTGATAAAGACACGGGAGGGAAAAAAAAAAAATCAATATTTGTAAAATGAAAAAGGACAAAATCCATAGAGAAATAAAGGTCATTTTCACGGTTCTATGAGGCCCTTACAAACAATGGACAGCAAATAACATAATCCAAGAAATTACTTTTCTTCCATGCTCTAGTGCTACACAGTGGATTTTAAAGGGAGGACCCTGATCATCAGGATCAGGAGAAGAAAAGGCTTCAAGGAGACCTTGTAGCGGCCTTCCAGTATCTGAAGGGGGCCTACAGGAAGGCTGGGGAGGGACTTGTAATGATAGGACAAGGAGTAGTGGGTTTAAACTGGCAGAGGGGAGACTTAAACTAGGTGTTAGGAAGAAGTTCTTTACAGTCAGGGTGGTGAAACACTGGCACATTTTGCCCAGGGAGGTTGTGGATGCTCCACTCTGGAGGTGTTCAAGGCTAGGATCGACAAGGACATGAGCATCCTGTTCTAGTGGGAGGTGTCCCTGCCTATGGCAGGGGTTTGGAACTGTTTTGATGTCCCTTCCAACCTAAACCATTCTATCATTCTATGATTCTATGACCCAGGTTCAGGCATTCCCCTCCTCCCACTCCTGCAGCAGCTGAACAATGGATGCTGATGTTTTCCAGCAGAGTGGCTGGCACCTGTGAGAAACTCAGGAATTCCTCATTTATTCTGATTATGTGCTCCCCACTCCTCTGCAAGGCACATGGAGAAACTGAAGGAAAAAGAAATTAAAAAAAAAGAGAAGGTGGTTCAAAAAGCAAACCCACAAACTTTAACTGACCTAAGCTCTGAGCGAAGATTTTACCACTCAGAGAAATGTCCCATTCATCCCAGAGGCTATCCATGGGTCTTCCTGTCCATCCAAATTATAACAAGGCAGTTAAGCTAAAAACTGTGTGCTACAGAAGCAGTTGAGCTGAGGATTTACTGGGGAGGCAGAACTATGTCTGCCTGCTTATGCTCCAGCATGCCAGCAACTCTATGGACAGGGCCTTTGTTATTCTGCTGGTGGTAGGTGTTCGGTGGCATAGGCTCGAAAACTCATTCCCCATCTCACTCTCTCAAGGGGAGAGTGCTGCAGTCATGAGTGGGCAGGTATGCTGCCTCTGAGAGCAAAGAGATGAACAGGCAAAGCATCCCTCCCCCACAGACAGGCTGAATGGGAAAGGACAGGATCCACCCATGCTTTGGATGCTTAGATCTATCCTGGTGGAAAAATCTCACCCAAGCTCTCTGCCCAGGCCTCTTGCATGTGCCCTCACTGTCTGTTGCTTCAAAGCAGGCCAGCTAGTCCTGCCTGCTGTGCTCCCAGCAAGCCTGCCACCTGCAGACCTCAGCCCTGAATGTATAAATTAGAGGTAGCACTAACACTGCCCAAGGAGACATCCAACCTCCTCCTCTGTGCTGCACAAAGAGCTGCTTCTTAGGAACATGAAGCCAGGAGTGTGACAGTTCCCTTTGCTTCCTTCCATATTCATGTTCTTGCTCTTTCCAGGGCAGATTTCAGCACAGCAGGGATCCCACACACACTCAGCTTCCACCGGCTACTGAAAGGCTCTGCCTTGTGCCTCAGGTAAATTGGATTTCTTCTTTGACATGGGAGCAGGATAGCCATGGAGCCAGGATCTAGTTTGGTTCTCAGAGATGCTGGGATATCTAGGCCTCCCTTTGAGATCAGTGCTTCAGAAAGTTAGAGGAATATCTGGAACAAGAGTCCAACTCCTCAGCACAGCCTTACGCTCTCAGCCTCTGCTGGAACATCTGTCTCAGCTTGCTTCTTCCCATTGCCAAGCAGTGATAAACAGGCTCTGCTTTATCTGCAAGGGAGGAGCCCCATCACCTCTTGTCTTACTCCTGAGTCAGCCTTGACTCTAGCTCAGGGTATCCCAGTCACTGCCTGGAGAAGACTGGTTGACCATAAAGTACCAGAACTGCAGCAGCTGCAGGCAGTGTGATTGCTTTCCTGCTGTTTCTAGATCTCTGAGATTCTAGCCTGCAGTGCATCTCTGTGACACCAGAAGGGCAGATGGCAAGCTCCCACTAGATTCAGCAGGACCTTCCTTAAGTCAAAGATGTCCCTTCAGCCTGGTGAACCAGTTCCCAGCAAGCATTTCACACAAGACCAGTACCAGACATACTGCTAATGCCTCATTTGCTTAACTGCTGAAAATACTCCATTATGCCTGGCTGGGACAGTGACATGCTGGGGAATGCTGAAAGCCTGGAGAGCCAGAGACCCCTGTGGGATCACAGGCCGTCTCCGGAACCTACCTGTTTGAAACTGAAGCCAAGCAAAGCCAGACTTTGCTGTCAAAGGGCTCAGTGGAAAAAAATCCAGCTGTACACCTGCAGCAGCCTTTCTGATTTCCACGTTAAGACAACACTTACTGCCTTGATTCTGCCTTGCAGCCCAGCTTGGCAATGCTGCCATGCCATCGCTATTGGGATGTGAAGGGCAACATCACCTTGCTCCACAGACTTCCCTTACATTTCCTTCTGCAGTCCTGCACACATGAGAAGCAACAGGGCAAACACACAGATTCCTTTAAAAATGAGGGAGTAGCTGAGGATGCTTTCAAGCACCATAGTACAGAGCTGAGTGGTCTGTGTGTCAGGTGCCTTCCCAACTTCCCCAGCAAGGTGCCCAGCTCTCCTTGTGGTCCACGTGCATGCATGCATCCACATGCTGTCCTTATTCTCAACGGGACAAAACCTTCAGAAACACCAGATCCCAACATGCCACCCTCCAGCTCGACTAGTGCAGTCATTACAGAAACTCATTTGCACCTTTATTTTCCTCCCTTTATTTCCAATCAGATGCATCCAGGGAATGACTGGAGTGACATGAATCTAATCAGAAGCTGGTGCCACATCGGAAATCCCATCAAGAGATCTTCCAGTCCCAACAAGCTCACCACTGAAAGAAAACATCTTCTCATGGCCTGGAGAACTCCTGCGTACATTGTGTCCCCAGCAGGGATTCTTAATGAGCTCAGCAGTCAGAAACTGGGTTTTATTTTAGCAAGTACAAACAAAAACCCTTGCTATTTAAATACCCTCCTAGCTCTTAATGACACTTTTCTGGACTTTTTTTTTCCCTTTTCCTTCCCCTAGCAACAAACCAACTCTGTATTATGGAATTCCAGGCAGGGAAGTCTTAATTCTCCAACAATGTGACATCAGAGCCCAAATGGCCTAGGAAACCTTGCATGTCTGTTTCATGCCCGCTGTGTACAAGCACACATCTGCTCAAGTGGAAGCTGTGGCAGCTGGACATGTGCAAGTCCCCTTCACCATTCAGCCTGAATAACTTCCTTGAGTTCCACTTCAGCCCTTAGATGCCTTCAACTTGGGAAAATCCAATTGATGCCACCAACCCTAGACCAGGCTGCAGAACTCACAACTCCTAAATGCTGAATCCTGCAGTGGACTAATAGAATTGTCAGGGCTGGAAGGGGCCTCAAGGATCATCTAGCTCCAACCCCTCTGCCTTGGGCAGGGACACGTCACACTACGCCAGCCTGCTCAGAGTCCCATCCAGCATGGCCTTAAAAACTTCCAGGGATGAGGCTTCCACTACCTCCCTGGGCAACCTGAAGAACCTAACATCCATTTTGGATCTACTCACTTGGAGTTTTGCTCCATTCCCCCTAGTCCTATCACTACCTGACATCCTCACCAGCTTTCCTGTAGGTCCCCTTCAGATACTGGAAGGCTACAATAAGGTCTCCTAGGAGTCTTCTCCTCTCCATACTGAACAGCCCCAACTCTCTGTCTCTCTCCATGGGAAAGGTGCTCCAGCCCTCTGATCATTCTTGTGGCCCTTCTCTGGACATGATCCAGCATGTCCATATCCTTCTTGTAATAGGGGCTCCAGAACTGGATGCAGTACTCCAGGTGGGGTCTCACCAGAGCAGAGCAGAGGGGGAGAATTGCCTCCCTGGACCTGCTGTTCACAATTCTCTTGATGCAGCCCAGGATATGGTTGGCTCTCTGGGCTGCAAGAGTTCACTGGTGGCTCATGTAGATCCATGGCTTCTGATTTGCCCCTACCAGATTTCTGCTTAAGAAGTTTTATCAAGCCTCCTGTGGCTGCATTCAAGCATCTTCTCAGCTCGGGGCCATCCTGAGCACAAATAGATACTGTCTGCTGAGCACTAAAGGCCTCTCTTCCCCTACAGCAACAACTTGGCTGGCAGAACTCTAGCTGGCTGAGGGCAGCACCTGGAAGCCATCCAAAGGCTGTAAGTTTCTTGCAGCTGAATATGTTTAGTCCCTCTCCTAGGGCACAGTCTCTATCACACAGCTATTGTTTATGACCCCAATTATCTTCCAGAAACTGGTCCTTGCCTGCAGTTAATAACCAAGGCTAAGTGATCAAGCATTAGGACTTCAGCAAACCGGTTGTTAACTTCTCTGTCGACCAAGTTCAGGGTCTTTTACTGCTATTAAAGACTCAGATTAATGATGCATAACAAAAATGGACTCTCCTGTAACACAGCCAGGTGAGGGGGTAAAGGATCATTCCTTTTTTTCTGGAGGTAGCAGCCAAGCCCCTCTTTAATGCTGTTCTCACCCTCCCTGATGTTTGGGAAATGGTGAAGGATATCTTATTTTGCAGAGTACTTCAATCTTTTTTTTTTGGGACCTGGATCCTGTGGGCAGATCTCTATGTAAAATAGGCTCACTCTCCAGAAACTGCTTTTGGAGACCTCTTCCTACCCTGGTATTTCAGATTTCCAGCAGTTAACAAGAGCAGGCAGACCTCTGCAAGGCAGGGGAAAAAAGGCTATTAAGCCAAAATGTTGTATGTAGAAACGAATTTCAGAGTTTAAGGGGACAACTACATCCAACAGCAGACATATTGTCAGCCTTTCCTAGCCTATTCCTCACAGCCCTCCAACAACTCATCAAGAGAAAGTACTTTTAATTCAGAAAAAGCTAATGCTGGTTCCCTTTCACAGCTCCTTCCTGTCTTCTGTGCTTCTAAACCGTCAGGCTTATGCTTCCAGGCTCATGAGGGCCACAAGGGATCTTACAGGACACAGTTCTCTCAAGAGATTCACCAAGCCTTACTCCATAAAGCATGGACGTCTGACTTTGGGGAATTAACACCACAGTCTCTGGCAGCCAGTTTGTCTCAGTGCACTCGGGAAGAACCAAGAAGAAAAAAAACAAAACAAAAAAAACAGGCAGCACAGCTGTGCAACCATGTGGCTCTGGGACAATGACATGGGAAGGGGAAGAGTGGTTAGAACAAGCAAAAGGATTTGTGGTTGGTTATGCACAACATTAGAAGCTGCTGCCTACAAATTACTTTGGATGCAACAAGCTCACTGCCTGAATCTTGGGAGTGTGTGGCACTCCTTCTGCCACAGATATGCAGGCAACGGGGGAAGGAACAGGACACTGCTTGCTGAAAGGTCTTCTGCAGTCAGTCCCTGTTGCTCAGATGCCTGTCCCTTCATCTCCCTCCTGACACCTGCAGAGGCAGCACTAGGACATTCAGAACTACCCCTCAAAATCTGGCATATGCTGTCTGAAAGACGTGTTCTCCTGCCTCCGTGTATCAGCTACAAAAAGGCAAACAAAGAAGGAAGAAAACCATGGGGAACCAAAGAGGGCACCTTTCCCTGTCTGATCAACTGCTGGATGACAGAAGACCACAAATATATGTAACTATGGGTGACATCCAGGTAAAGATGGATGCCTCTGTGCTCTCAGTGAGAGAAGACCCAGTGACAGAGGGAGTAAGGTATTTTCTGGGTTTGCAAAGAGGATGCAAAGATCATCCAGAACTGATGGAACAGCACTCAGAGTGGCATTCCATCTTCCTCAAAAAGGAAGGCTCCAACTTCCTGCAAAAGTTGGCTAGAGCTCTTTCCGTCCTGCTCAGTTCATTCCCAGCCACCACCCACATCACCATGCGATTGCGGTGGCACTTTCTCATGAAAGTGAAGCGCTATTTATTGTGTGCCTCGCTGCCATCAACACAGAGGCTCTGTCAGCAGACACCACAGCACTCAGGCCCCTATAGTGCAACTGCAACAAGCACAAATAAGTGCTCGGGGTGTGAGGCCACGCCTGTAAGCCAATGGCCACCAGCTAGTGAGCACAGAACTCAGGAGGAGCCTGTGGGCTTGTGTGGTCAGAAGGGAAAGTTGAATCCTCAGCTGCTGTCCTCCCTCCACCGGGGCTTGGCAAGAGCAATGTGGCCACCCCTCCCAGAGGCTGCTGAGGCAGCTTTAAAAACACACTCTTTCATCCTTATGCACGGATTTACTTATTCATGTATTCTCACCAGAAGCACTAACGGCCATAATTGGATCCATTACTGGGTTATTAGAGCTCTCAGTCACTGCCTCTGCAGCCCCGCACCACGCTGGGGAAACGCACGCCAAGAACAAACAGGGCAGAGGCAGGGCCAGTGGCAGGGGCTTTAAAAATTCGTGAAGTTGTTGCTCTGGCAACTACAAGGAGGTTTCTGGCAGGGACTGCCATGTATGGGGAACAGTAAACTTCTCCATTTGTGGAAAACCTTGGTCATGTCTCTGAAAGGGAGGTGGAGGAAAGACAGAAAGAAGGGCTCTTTTCAGAGCCTGCAATGACATGAGCCAAAAATGGTCTGCTTGCAAATTTATCCTTATGGAAAGCCCTGATGATGGTTGGATTCCACACACCAGTGCTTCCCAAGAGCCAGTGCACCCAGACAGAGCTGGCATGTATGGAGGAGCACTTCTGGGTATTCAGTCTAGCTGGGCTTCATTGACAGGAAAGCGATGGAACTGCTGCACTGACAGGCAGTACTGGGGTCCACTTGCTTCTACCTTCACCTGCCCCATAACCTAGTGAGGGTCTCCATGGAAAATGAAGCTTGTCTGGGAATCAGCTGTCACTGAGATAATAGACTCTGCAACACCAAATTTTACATCCATAAACAGCAGGAAATGGAAAAGCAGTGGTTTGGTCCGGAAAAACTAAAATTTGTCTAGAAAGACTGAGCCTGATCTCAGAAAACACCACAAGTCGTCAAGACACTCAAGTCTTTCTAAGTGGTCAGGATGGCATTAGTCACCTGAATGAAATGCCACATCCTGACAGACTTCAGGTGTCCACTATTTAACACCACAACACAGGTTGCAAACGTTCAGATTCAGCATCTTGAGTTCGTGTTTAATTATGGTGTGGAGCCTGCAGAAGCAGAATCAGCACTGATTTGATATTTACTGATTTAAGCCTGATTAGGCTAAACAGCTGTGTGGTGCCACCTATTTAATTTTCTAGGTGATACTCCAGTTCATGTCCAAGCCTGCTTAGCTAGCAAAGGCCAATACCTCCTGCCCACCACCTTTCTTGTTCAAGGATCACAGCTGATCAGTTTGCTACTTATGAAGCAATTAACTCATAACTCAGAAGGGCACAGATGCCTGATGCGAGACTCCAAATCCTCTCCAGCCTGGTATACAGGTTGGAGCTACCAAACAAGCATATACAGGTTGGAGCTACCAAATGAGCACTCTGTTGAAAGATTCAAGAGTGACAGTGCAGACTGCCAGCAGAGAATTTGCCTGCTGAGAAACACCATATAGGCAAAGTGATTGATGAGGATTTCGGTTTTTCTCTGGAGTCAGCAGCTTAACTATGAAGACTTCATTGCAAGTTAGACTCACTTGGTGGGACTGATTTCTACTATCGAAGGAGAAGCAGAGGGAACAGGAGGACAAAGAGATGGGACTGGTGTTGGGTCAGCACGGGGGAGCAGCATCCAAGCAGCCCGATTGTAATGCTGCCAGCCTCCTCTCCTCTGTCCCCTGGTGCCATGG
This sequence comes from Psilopogon haemacephalus, assembly GCA_013396835.1. NCBI lineage: Eukaryota > Metazoa > Chordata > Aves > Piciformes > Megalaimidae > Psilopogon > Psilopogon haemacephalus. The sequence goes on from VWZI01000971.1 coordinate 337,039, forward strand.
AGGCTCACGGCTTCCTGACCCTGGCCCTCGTGGCTCACACGACTTCACTGCATTAATGACCTCAGCAAGAGTTTTTCAGGCTGAGTGACAGCACCTGTAAAAAAAAAAACCCACCCAGGAGCTACAAAATTGCACCACTGCCAAAAGGGAGCTTAAGAGAGGGCAGGAAAGAGGCATTGGCTAAGTGCACGGGAGGTCTTTAAATAGACACCCTGGGTCTGCTCTGCACAGCATTAAGGATCGTGGTGAGTCTCTAAGGTCAAGGTAAGAAATGAGTACTTGCAAAGCTCAGTGAAGCTTATGCTTACAATACAGCTCTAATTATCCTGTTAATCAAAGCAAAAATCCTTCAGTTTCGCAAATCCAGCCAGCAAAAAGCTGCAAATTCACAGCTCAGTCACTTAACCCCCAAGTGCCCTACACACTAGAAAAGAAGGGGAATGGGAAATTTGAAAAGGCTTCAAAATTTTACTCCACTCCCTCTTCTGACAACCTTCCTCCTTCATTCCTAGCCTATAACACTTGGATAATGACTTTTTAAGAAGGACGTTAAGAGAAGAAATAGAAGGCATTACCTGTCTACAGCTTTTAAAATCTTCCATCGGTATTATATGAATGTTTGCACAGACAAAAGTATTTTGCCGGCACAAACATCACCTTAATCACCCATCTGCTCAGCTGCCCAGGGCGTGTCAGACAGCCCCAAAAATTAAGACTAGCGCAACAAAGGGAAAAAGGAGAGTGGTAGTTGTAGGGGATTCAGTTCTGAGAGGAACAGAGGGACTGGTATGTCAGGCAGACTCCTCTCATAGGGAGGTGTGCTGCCTACCTGGAGCCCGCGTTAGGGATGTTGCTAGGAAAGTTCCTAACCCGGTGTGCTCTATGGACTGCTATCCATTATTGATCTTCCATGTAGCAGGAGAAGAAAAAAATCACTGGTAGTCCCAGAAAAATTAAAAAATACTTTAAGGCCTTGAGACGAGTGGTACAAGACTCAGGGGCACAAATCATCTTCTCTTCTGTTATACCAACTGATGGCAGAGATACTGGATTAAGCAGATGAATACAGTCTTTTGATGCGTGGCTCTGTGGATGGTGTCACCACCACAAATATGGGTTCTTTGACAATGGTATGATTTATACAGCACCAGGGTTGTTGACACCAAACAGGAGACACCTCTCTTGAAGGGGGAAGAGGGTCTTTGTGGAGGAGATGATTGCAGGGCTAGTTGACAGGACTTCAAATGGGATGTGAAGGGGGAAGAGGGGACAAAGTCATTAGACTTCCATGTGGCAAGGCGTGGCAGGGCAGACCAGTGTGGGAGCAATGGGGGATTAGTAAGGCCTCTCAACCTGCTGCCTAGAAGCATGCTGGGGACAAAATACTGCAGTTGAAGTCTTTCAGAGATGAGCCAGATCCCCTTCAGGCAGTAGTTGCCAACAGGGAAACACAATGGGTGGACCACTCCCTGGATAAGGAATTGTCTGGATGGTTCCAAGCAGAGAGTGGTGATCAAGGGCACAATGTCCACCTGGAGACCAGTGACAAGTGGCATCCCTCAGGGATCAGTGCTGGGACAAGTGCAGTTTAACATCTTTGTCAGTGACACGTACAGAGGAATTGAGTGCACCCTCAGCAAGTTGGCAGATGACACCAAGCTGTGTGGCACAGTCAACTTTCTAGAGGGCAGGGATCCATCCAGAGGGACCTGAAGAGGCTGCAGAGAGGTGAGCCCAGGCCAACCTCATGAAATTCAACAAGGCCAAGTGTAAGGTCCTGCACCTAGGCTGGTGCAATCTGAAGCACAACTCCAGGCTGGGTGGTGAATGGCTGAGAGCAGCCCTTAGGAAAAGGACCTGGGGGTCTGGGTGGATGAAAAGCTCAACATGAGCCAGCAGTGTGCATGGAACCCAGACAGCAACTCTGTGCTGGGCTGCAGCAAGAGCAGCGTGGCCAGCAGGGCAAGGGAAGGGATTCTCCCCCTTTACTCTGATCTTGTCAGACCCCACCTGGAGTACTGTGTGCAGTTCTGGAGCCCCCAGCACAAGAAGAACATGGAACTGTTGGAGAGAGTCCAGAGGAGGGCCACAAAGATGATCAGAGGGCTGGAGCACCTCTGCTATAAGGACAGGCTGAGAGCATTGGGGATCTGCAGCCTGGAGAAGAGAAGGCTTTGAGGAGATCTTATAGTAGCCTTCCAATATCTGAAAGAGGCCTAAAAGAAGGGTGGGGAGGCACTATTTAGAAGGTCTTGTAATGACAGGAGGAGGGGTAATGGGTTTAAACTGGCGGGAGGGAGACTTAAACTAGATGTTAGGATGAAGTTATTTACAGTGAGGGTGGTGAGATACTGGAAAAGGTTGCCCAGGGAGGTTGTGGCTGCTCCCTCCCTGGAGGTGTTCAAGGCTAGGTTGGATGAGGCCCTGAGTGACCTATTCTAGTGGGAGGTGTCCCTGCCTATGGCAGGAGGTTGGAACTAGATGATCTTTGAGGTCCCTTCCAACCTAAACCATTCTATGATTAATCCATATGGCATAAATCAAAACCTTACATTATTTTATTCTCGTCAGTGGAGTTCACAGTATGGTTACGTACACTGAACAACAGAATATTCCTCACTTCAAACTACTTCTTTTAAAGTAGTCTTGAGACACATAGACTGGTTTAAATGCTACAGAAAAGGAGACAGAGAGGGAAAAAAAAATCAGTCTATCAAACAAGAGAAAGGTAGACCACACACAGATCACTTCTCAATTTCCAGAGTCACTGATGCAGTGAAGATAGATGTTGCTTGAGAGCAGGCCTGTCACTGGCTTTGGGTGGTGAAACATCAGCAGCAGTTCAGGTTGGCTGGGAAATTTTCTGTGCACACATAACAGTTTTATCCTGACGTTAGAGCTGTTAACACCTGCATCAGAGCACTCCCAAGGAGTCCTAGGCCTTGAGAATACAGCCTGCTCTCACAAATTAGGACCCCGTCATAGCTGATCAGGTAAATACAAGTTTTACTTTAAGCTCATGATTTTGAGGGGCTGGCCAAGTACTTAGGAACTCTTTTTAATTATGGCGAATTAAGTAGCAGAAATGATCATAAATCACAGAAGCTATACACATTGATTCTGCGATTCTACACAATGCCTGTAACTCTGGAGATACCAAACGCTGAAACTGCTTTGCCCAGGCTCATCTTCCCCCATACACAAATATACAACCACATTCAGTTCTCTGCTGTCAGGAACGGTAGCAGAGGTGCTACAGCTTATCACAGCTAAGCACATTATTTAATTCTCATTAAATAACCAAATCCTATTTTACAAGCAGGTTATTTGCCCTAGTTCTCCTACTTGGGTATCTAAAACCTTACTGGTCTTTTGCTCAGATACTCTATTTCCAGCCTACATTTATTCATGGGCCATTTGTACCAATTTCCTCTCGTGCCAGTGTTGCCTTTTAGTTTAAATTCCTCTTCTCCCTCCCTGGTGTTTACTCTTCTGATGTATTTATCAAGAGCATTCCCATCTCCTCTCAGCCTCTGTTTTGAAATGAGTCGCACGCTTCCAGTGACCCACCTTATACAGGTGGATTCTTCGTTGCCCCCACCACGCCAGAAGCCTTTCTCTCTATCTATATATCAGTCTCATGCCGGCTTTTTTTGCACACGGGTGTTTGTTATCATGCAGAGGACTGACAAAGCCACATCCCTAAAGGGACAGCTTGCCTTACACAACCTAGGACTGCATTCAGTTTTCAGAGTGCGGTGATCTAATCAACATACCCTAACCACCCTCTAACGAGCTTTCAGCTTACACCAGCCACTCTTGTTACCAGTCCTGAAGTGTACGGTGGGGTACTGTCAAAATTTGTTACATTTCTATCATTTGGGCACAAGTCGTCAGTTTTTGCTATCAGTAACAGCAACAAGATACTTGGTACCGTGTCTTTTCCAGGTGTCCAAACACAACAGAAAACCTGCACTGGAATGCAGAAACTGCTCGAGCCATCCGAAGCAAGCACTCTGATCCAGGCTAGGAAGAGAAGTGGTTCTCCTGATCCAGGCTAGGAAAAGAAATGGTTCCCTAGCTCCAACCTCCACCAACTGAGAAAACCACCACTTCATCTGCATGCAATCTCTTCCTGCCATCAGGCACAAATCATGCTCTCCTACTGCCTGTGAGTCCAAACCCCCTTGCAAACATGCTGAATCCTGGCTGTATGACCCAAGACCCTGGGAGGAAGGCAAAATCTCCTAGATGGTGTTTTTGCACCAGTCTGGTTGCAAGGACAGAAGAGACTGTCCCCCCACTTCCTGTTCTAGCCCAAGTGGGCAGAAGAGAGATCAAAGAAGATCAAGCATAACTTTCTCTGTCCTCAAGGCTCCTGCACCTTTTGACTTCGTGAACCCACTGAAAACCAGGGTTTTCACAACATCCTCTTTCCAACATGTCTTGGTTCACTTACGGGTGGTAGGAAGAGAAGCACTACCTTCTTCTCCAGCTATCACAGCTGAGGTATTTGCAGCCCCTGTGCTACAGAATCTGACATTCCTCCCCTAATTACCTCTCATTTCTCCACTTCTAATTTACTTGTTTTGTTGAGTCAAAATTCTCCAGGGCAGCACGGCATTGTGACTACAGCACTCATCAGAGACTGCGGAATGCAGCTATAAAATACAACAACGTCAGTAACACTTCTCAGATCCCTCCCTGCTTTGCCACCACAACAAAAGGCATTTGGAACTGCTTATCGATACCATTGATCACAGCCCAGATGCTTAGGCTAGGTAAGTATTCTCCAGTGCTTGCAAAAGGTGCCTGTGAGAGCCTTGCCCTAGCAGGACTCCAGTTGTTTTAGATGACTTTGGGCCAAAAGCAAATTGGCTTAATTAACACCCTATCCATATGGGGCTGTAAACCGAAGAGCATAACGAAGCTGTTGTGGGAAAGGAAGATAACAGAGAAGTCTGGTCCTGAGCCGGCTGTTTCCAAACCTGTTTACTTAACTATTAGCGAGGGTGGCTTCTCCTTAATTTATTTACATAGAATGTTTCTGTAACCATCTGCTCTTAAGCTAAACGAAAAATTATCATCTTTCTCCTGCCGCTGCAGAGACTCCCTTGGATCTTCTTAATAATACAAAAAATCTATCATTTTAATGCAGACAGCTTGGCTAATAAAAATGATCTGTACCATTAGTAATTATGCCACAAATACAATGCAAACAAGCAGCCCGAAGAGGCCAAGCATAAACCAGCCTCGCTCTCACATACTAGGGGCCAGAGATGACAGCACAGCAGTGGGAATTGCCTCCTTACTTCTCTAGTAAAGAGGAGAGTAGTTTAATTAAGTCACCGTTACTTACCTCTTTAACAAGCTTTAGGTGCTTTAGTTAAACCTGCCCTGGCCCCATCTTCCTGGGTAGCTTTTCTCCAGACTATTAACACAAAGCCATAACCCTGAGGAGGGTTACCTTGGTTTACCAGCTTCTGCAGTTCTCACAGTGCCAGGACCATTTAAGACACTGCTGTATCCATCTTCTCTGCAAAAATGAGCTGGAGCGAGTGCAGAGGAGGGCAACAAAGCTGAGGAACAGCCTGGAAAATAAATCTTATGAGGAGCAACGGAGGTTGCTGGGGCTCTTAGTCTGAAGAGGAGGCTGAGTGGAGACCTCATCACTGTCTACAGCTGCCTGAAAGGATGTTGTGGAGAGCCTGCTGCTGGTCTCTTCTCACAGGGAAATAGTGATAGAACAAGAAGGAATAGCCTCAAGATACTACTGGGTAGGTTTAGACTGGACATTAGGAAAAATTATTCATGGAAAGAGTGGTTGGGCATTGGAATGAGCTGCCCAAGGAGGTGGTTGTGTCACCAACCCTGGATGTGTTTAAAAATAATTTGGATGTGGTTTAGGGTGAACCTTGTAAAGTAGGGATATTGCTTGGACTTGGTGATCCTGAGGGTCTTCTCCAACCTTAATTTTTCTGTGATTCTGTGGTATGGCTAGCACCAGCTAACAGATGGGAAACTGAGGCAGAATGGCATTAAAATCAAAAGCTAAGATGAGGGAAGAAAGCATCAAGGCAAGAAAATGAGTTGACGCCATGAAATCATTATTGAGCAATTGAAAATATCACTTTACGAAGGGCCTGCTTAAAGAAAGCTTCACCATGAGCAGTTTGCTAACAATTGGACAGACAGCAGTACTGGCCCACATGTTGCCTGACACCATTCCATTGTGGCCTTGTCGGACTAGCAGCTGGATACCTGGATGCTGCACCTCACGCATTGCTGCTCCCATCTATGAAGGGCAGCAAATCATTTAACCTCCACGACTCAGTTTACTCCCAGAAAAAAGGCAACAAAATTCTTAGATGAAAATAAAACAAACCAAAGCAACACAGAGGGAAATGTTTTCTTTAGACAAGTGCTAAGGGAAAAGGAGTAAGATTAAGCCTCAAATTGTATCATAAAATATGAACATACCTCTTTACTAAATAATTCAATTGATAAAGAAATGTGTGTAAAGAAAGATAATCAACGTCTTGGGGATTTTCAAACCCTTCTGTATGAGAGATGAGCATTGTAAGAAAGGAAATGCGAACAAAGGTCAGTACATGGAAGGTCAGTACATGCCATGAATTCCCTGAGCCCAAAGGTATGGCAGCTTGCATGTGCTGCATGAAGAAACAGGAGTGCTGACCCTGGCAGTGGCAGCTGGGCAGAGGGGTGATGAAGGGCTGCCCATGGGAGCACACAGAAGCAGAAGACTTAAATCCCAACTTGGTCACCCTGTCTGTTGATGTTAATTTTGCTTACTTCTGTTTCTCAGTCCATAAACTGGGGCAGGTCTGTTGCAGGATGCTGGGATAGTTCATATTTAGACATCACTTCAAAAGCTAAAGACTCACAGAAGAAGGAACTTCTTTGCTCAGAAGGTAAGAAGAGCAAACTGCAACAGAAGGTAACAGGCAGGTATGAATTGACTCCTCTAAGAAAGCACTGCAGGGAAACACCAAAGCTGGTGCATCACAGCACACATCATGCAAAACACAACCAGCAATTTCCTGAGCTACAGCAGAGGAAGCAATCCACGAGAAGGGAACCAAAGCCACGGCTGTGAGCCAGTCCCAGAGCCACGGGGAAATACAGCAGCTTTACCAGCTGATGTTTTATACTGAGGTTAGAGATGCATATAGATCATTGGCATGGATGGTATCTCACTCATGAAGGGGATTATTAAAGATAAGCTACCTTTAAAAACAACTCTTGTATGGTTGGAGAGCTGATCTTGGCTTGCTCCTGGGCAGGTCTGCTGGGGAAGACTGGCAACTGGTGCACAGGGATCAGATATTTCAGTTGCACTTGTACGCACACAGAGGCTGCATGAGCCAAAACTGGTTTACAGAAGCTATCAGATTCCCAAGCCCCATCTCTGAACCCGTCAGGTTTGCGAGTGACAGGCCACAGGCAGATGGCAGGGGAAGCAAGGTGAAAGGGAGGCTGATGTACTACAGCAGATCGCAATTCCTTATCCTGCGACCTTATCACCATTTTCGCCTTCTATTGTTTCATGGCCTATTAATATTTATAAGAGTCTTTCTATTGTGTTTGCATTTTTCTTTCACACTTGCAGGCCTGATCCCTACCAGAATTAATAAGATGCAAACCTCATGAAATCAAATCTTATTAGCAAAACTCCATCACAGGTCCTCAGCAAAGCAGAACCTCAGTCCCTGCTCCTGCTAAAGTGACAGGGAAGCCTTTCATGATGTTGACATCTGTAGTGCTCTTAATTTAACACAACATTTCAATCTTAAGACCAGAAATGGGAGTAAAATACAGGGCAAGGAGTGCCACTGAATGCTGCTGAGTCAAGCCCCACAACAACACAGCCAAGAGATGCAAAAGACCTTGAATAAAAGTTTCTAATCTTGGCTTGCAACAAACCTGCCTGGACAAAGTGCTGGGTCATGAACACCTTTTTCCACTGATGGAAGACTGCTGACTTATCTCCACCTGAGTTCCTCCAAATTCTCTCTCTTAAAGTACAAATCTCTCGGCTTTCTCCCACATGATAGCAATGCTATCTTGGTGGACAACCTCACTCTGGGGTGGGACTTCACCCAGGCAAAACTGAAGGGAAGGAGTATGAAACGGCAGTGCCACGAACTGGCAGCCTTATCTGCCACCTCTGCTCCACACCTTTCCTTACCTTTTTAGCCACTGGGTTTACTAATATGCATGGATTTTCAGCTCTTGGTCTTGCAGACCCAAGAGAGGAGAGTAAGATTGGAGCTTGGAGTGTAGCACCAGGGAGGATACTCTGCACTTCTAGAATACATGCTTTGAGTTTTGCCTTATGTCTGCTCCATTCATCATCGCTGGTGATAAAGATGCCAGAGATTGATTTTTTTTCCCAGATCCCAGGTGAAGTCTGTGCCTCTGGCAGAAAGAAAAATCACTGCTGGACTTGGAAAGTGAATAGATTTTAGTCTGTAAGTCAGCGAATGAAAATAAATACAAAACATACAGCGTCACATTGCCACTCAGTCATTTCCCTAAGTAGAACAGGACATTCACACATTCATTTTGAAATAATTTCCAGCTGCAACAACTAACAAGGATGTTGATAGCAGGTTCTTATCCACTGAATAGGAGCTGCTCAAGTCTTGACCCTGAACTGTCCGAATCCTTTCTGTTTAATTAATGACCTTCCTTCTCTATCAACAATAACTGATAGCAGTTTGATGGAAAACTGCTGACCTCATATTCAGGACACTTTGCCAGCCAGGTCTGATACAAAATGGCTCAGTGGCATATATCTCCTACTCTCAATACATGGGAGCATGAACTCTTGCCAAAGATCACATCTTATTCTTGGCAGATGGTTGAGAAAATGAGACTAGGCCCATATGGATTCAAATTGCTGAGAGCAGAGTTGGGATTTAATCACAGCCTTTCTTGTCACGGAGAGGTGAAAAGCTCTCTCAAATCATCCACATTACCCAAAGGTCCTGAGTGCGTGGACTCAGGAGTATCTTATCTTCAGTTACTTCTAATTACAGGGCTTTAAAATTCTTGTTTTCTCTTAACCTGTTGTGTGACCATCAAAGAGAAGGAGAAATCTGTTGGTATTATTATCCATTTTCACAAGGAAATTCAGACCTATCATAAGACCACTATCTCAGACTACAAGAATTCTTCCAGCTGTATTTGATAGGATGAAGGAGAACTGGCACAAAAGGATGGCTGCAAAGTTTCAAAAGAATATTCAGCCATTTATTTTTTTCAAATTACCGTACGAGGTGCATGCTTGTAATTTATAGACAGTTGAAACTGCTGAAGTTATCCAGACGAGAGTGGACTGTTGTATCGACTAAAGCTTTGGACAAGGGTAGCACCCCAGTTCAGCATCCCAATTTATGAAGTGTTTTTAATGAGATCTATTTCATAAGGTCACTTTCTCTGAATCAAGGTATCTCTGATTCATTTGCAGGCCTCACAATAGCAAGAGAATAGGTTCTTGGAGCTGAATGGCAGGGGACTGCTGCAGCTGCCACCTCAAGGTTGTATGTGCAGCACACTGAAATCATCATCCCACCAGAGCATGATAAAGAATGCTCTCTGGATACCAAATATCCTGAACAAATGCAAGCTTTTCCAAGCCTTTCCATCACTGCTACAGATACATAACATCAGCCCTTGATATCGTGTGGTGGTCATTATTCGTGTAGCGCCTGGGAAAAAAACAAGATGTGTTGTGCTTTCCCTGCTGCAGTCAGCTAAAACTTTTAAGAAACCCCCTTCCTCAAGCTGTGCCAACATCATTTAGGTTCTTGGTGCGCAAACAAGGAGGTAAACAACAACAACCACAAGAAAAAAATCATGTTAATTTCAAGCTCCATTAGAAATGCAGAGTTTGGCAGCAAGAAAAATCAATGTTTGTCCAGTGGAAAAAAAAAAAACCACAGCAAAATCCAAAACAGCCAACACTGATAGGGACAAAAGGGCTGTTTTCAAGTTTCTAACAGGATGTAAAAATGTTGCTACTCAATATCCTCTGAAGTGGGGGGAAATTATTTTCTTATCACAGAGACTATTTGATTCTGACACAGGGAATTATCCAGCCTCAGTTACTGCCTGGCAATGCGTTTCTTCTTTGTACATCTGATCATCTCTGACACTAGGACCAATTGATTTCCTTTTTTTTTTTTTTTTTTTTTTTCCCCTCTCCATAAAGCTGTCGTCAATTCTGGTTTGTTCCTATGAACTCCACAAGCGCTACACTAGACACATACAGATCTTCCAGGGCTGACTTTCAGTTTAGCTATGCTGGATTAACAAGCAGAAAACTCTTCGCTCTTAGGTGTTACACGTTGTCTAGGATAAGATTTATTCACTGTGACGTGGAAAAAAAAAAAAAAAAAAAAAAACAAATACTAAAAGAAAAGGATTGGAGAGCTGATCTTTCATCAGAGCCTGAACTGGGGCCAGCTTGACTAAGAGAAGTCCTCCCTGGCCTTATTTAGGGAAGCAGAGGTGTGATTTCTGAGAAATAACAGGCCCCATTTAGTCCCACAGTTTCAGCGGGGAGTTTCAGTTCAGCTTTAGGAACAACCACAGCCATTTGCTCCCACACCTTTGTTAATTTGCTTAAATGCAGCCAATATGCAGCTCCTCCCAAAACACCAGCGTACATCGGGCTAAGCTGCAGCCTTGCCTCATCTACAGACTTGCCAAAATCAGGGCTGCTGTCTGATGGGAAAATTCCAAGAGTTGTGCTCCCCAGCAGCCTGCTGGTATGCCGCTGGCCAAACCCTGCCCTTGGCAATGCAAATTCAGGAGGCCACTCTCCCTTTTTAGTGGGCTCTGCATAACCAGGAGCCTACCCCTACGGCAGAATTCAGCTCCAAGGGGATGCTTGGAGCGTGGTGACCCACTCACTCACTGCAGACACCATTTTGAGCACTTATTTTTCACTATAGAAGCACTAAGATATTCTCCCTTCTGACAAAATAAAGACAGGCAAGACAGAAACCTTTTAAACAAAAAAGACACCACCATTTTTCTAGCCCTCGCTGGACATCAGCAGTCCCCTGCCGGCGCAGTGCAGCATGAAGAGACAACTGCATATTGCGTGAGGGAGGGAAAATTCAGAAGCTACAGCTAGAGACCATCTATGACATTAGCTGTCTTCTCCTGTCAATGGCTGGGACTTAAACACTCTGTGCCTGCAGGTACCCCTACAGGAGGGTGAAGACAGGAGTTCAGCCAGAGATGAAATTGAGATGTTCTGCACAGCAGCCCTAAACTGAAGAGAAACCTCCCTTCCAAATGCAAGAAATCATTTCCCACTGTTCCCAATAGATTAAGTCTGTTTTCACTATCAAGAAAGAAAAGCATGCCAGAGAAGATCTATTTAGCATAGACTACACCTGAAAGGACTCAAACCAGAGAGGAGTAGCATTGTCCTCTGACAAGTGCTCCCTAATTTTTTTTGAGAAGTATTATACTGTGTGCCAGCTCATGAACAACCGAGAGATCTCAAAGTAAAGGGCAACTTTTGGAAACCAGAGAGCCAAGATCAGAACAAAATGCACCGAAACTTGGAGTAAAAGCCTGTCTCTAAGTGCTGGAGGGTTTCTCAGTTAAGAGAAGGAATGCTGCTACTACTGAAAAGGCCAACACCTGACAGCAAAATGCCTGAGCCAAGTCAGAATGCCTCACTTCCAGATTTAAGGTACAGAACTGGGAGGTGTAAGCCTCCCCCTCCACTTGAGAAGCTAATTAGCTGCTTTGCAGCTTGACTTGCTGCACGTTTGCAAAGGAGCTACAGCAAAAGTGAAGATGCTCAGCCCAACTGGGATATCAAGGAGAAAGCATACACGAACACGCTGTGAGGGAAGTGGTGAAGCCTCAGATGATATCAATAAGTAAACAGACAAATAGCTTTGCAAGTCTCACCAGCAGATAAGAATGATGTACGCTTCAGCAGTGGTACAGCAATCTGTTATGCAGGATCAATTAAAGAAAAGACCAGGCAGTTCTGGTGAGGAAGGGTAAAGGCAGTCAGTAGCTGTAGCGATTCAGCAGCTCCTGCTTCAGAGAACAAGCACAGCCATGTGTCAAGTCATTCACTGGCTCAGACACACCAATTTAGGCAAAGCCTGTCTTTAATTTATAACTTTTTGCATTTTGACAGCCCTGTGGGACTGTTAATTCACTTGTTTCTTCCCTAGATTTCATACTGTCTGTAGAATATGTATCAAGGGATGGAAAACCAGCCCAAATATATTACCCAGGCAGCAAAGAGGGGAGATTCCTTTAGTAGGAATGCTTTTTTTTTTTGCCTCACCTTATTGAAAAGACTGATTTTTCTTTAACATAAAATAGATAGATATAAGGTTCAAGGGTGATTTTTTTTATTGCAAAGCTCTATTTCCAGGGCCTAACAATTCCTCAAAATATTAACCTTATATTCAAATTCCACAGGCCTGTACTGTCTTCAAAGAATCTCGTTTCTTGGGACATTTGATTGAATTGCTTCTGACCTTTTCTAGTATGCTGAGACGCAGCAAAGAAAGCAAGAGGGAGAAGGATGGTGAAGGATATGGAAGAACAGGAAAAATTCTCATAGAAGAAAAATTCTTGTTAGCCTATTCTTGAACAGCTCCACAGTCAAAAGGTTTTTGAAGTCGAAATTGGCACGGAAATATTTCTGCCTGAAGGATTTCAAAGAATAATCCCGGAAGGGTTCCTTGGGCATGGCCTGACTCCAATGGGAATTAGTTTTCATTTGACCCAATTATACATGTTTAAAAAGCACATGCTGAGTGTGCCTGTGGGGTTTTCTGGTAAGCTCATTAAGGAGCTGATTTTGTCCTGCACCGAGTGCTCTACCTTAGTCCTGAAATATGCTTCATAAAACCATGAGACTCATGAAAGTCCAAGGGACACTGCATATTCCTTACAATTAAATAGGTGTCTATGTGCTTTGTGGAATTGGATTTCATCTGTGGTTCTTCATGAATTTAATCTGTGGTCCCAGAATGGCTCTCTAACTGAAATCCTGATCCCTCAGAGACACTACAGATTTAGTAGAGCATCCTAACCATCTTTTCAGACCCATTTAAACGAATCCGGATCCTCCAAACTATTTTGGCATGACAGAGTGAAAAGTGCTGGGCCAGGGCATGCAGTAGAGCCAGTCCTAAGATATTTAATCAGCTTATAATCACTATTAATAACATCAACAACAGCAACAACAACAATAGTAATAACAACAATAACATCACCGCCACCACCAAAACCAAACCCATCAACAATACCACCATTAAGTGTATTGAAATGAACATTTAATGGGAAAAAAAATAGCTGAGTTAAAGATCTGGTGTAAATCAAATTCAATTTAAAATTCTTCAGCACAGAAAAGAGGCAAGTGGAAACCATTGCTTTGCTCAACAGGAAACATGCCTTTTATAGTGCTTGTTAGGAGAAAAAAAAAAAAAAAGAAAGAGTTCTGAAAGTGAATGGTTGGATTCACAAAACTGGTGGTGCATTTAGTTTTTATGCAATAGCTTAGAGGCAAGAGCATTCACAAAGGACAGAAGAAAACTAGGCTTAATGGCCCTAAAGAGTCAAATTTTAATCTTCAGATTGCTTGCAGAGCAATATATACTTAAGCTCTTCTGTATTTTGGGATGGGGTTCTTTTAGTGTTTTCTTCTACGCAAAAATAATTAACCATGCGGTGGAGCGAGAAGTGAAATTAAAGCAGCTCACTGCCAGGCTCAGGACTTCCATCAGCACCTTCACAGGACTGCAAGGAGCACAGCTAGGGGCATCAGCCTCAAAGCACTCTCGAGCTCCTTGGAAAAGCAGCTTTCTTATGGGATGGAAAGTCTTCTGATCTGAAAGGATGGACTTGCATCTGTTTCACCTGTTTTCTACATGAGCACTTAAGCTAGAGTCTTGGCTAGGTAGGATGATTCAGATGATAATTTCTTATGGTATCTCCCTCATCTTTTTGTAACTCCCTCGTCACTTCCTCACTGGATGTTACTGGAAAATACGGGTTTAAATGAGCAAATGGTGATGTAATTACCTCCAATGCCTCTCCCCAAATATACTTCACATCATAAAAAATGTTGCCAAGCTCAACTATCAATGAGAAGTAGCTGCAGCTAAAGAATTATTTACTTATCCTATTCCTTAGAAGACAGGCAAGGAGGACTTCATTCGGCACATCTACAAATGGTCAAATCAAGTTCATCATTAGCTTCCTTGGCTCCAGGAAAGAACATCTCTAATAAGGTTACTTGCAAAATTATTGGTGTAAATTATTTACTGAGAACATCTGTAAGAGGTCTAACTCAGACACAGTATGATAATGAAAACTGGGGAACTCGGAGCGAGAAAATTAAAATCCTACAAATGTTTCTACACTTGCATACAAATTATCATATTCCATTACAGTGTATTATTTGAGGACTATTGTCATCACGTTATTAAATATAACACTGTCATGCAAATGCAGCAGAAAGCAGGGATGGGAATTCTCTGCAAAAACAGGTGACACCTCTTTTCATAGAATCATAGAATGGCTTGGGTTGGAAGGGACCTTCACAGGTCGTCTAGTCCAACCCTCTCTGCAGTAAGAAGGAGCATCTTCAACTAGATCAGGCTGCTCTGAGCCCTGTTGAGCCTCGTCTTGAGTATCTCCACAGATGGGGCCCTAACCACCTCCCTGGGCAACCAGTTCCAGTGTTCCACCACCTTCATGGTAAAGAACTTGTCCCTAACACCCAATCTAGATCTGCTCTTCTCTAGTTTGAAGCCATTAACCCTCATCCTATCACTCCAGGCCTTTGTAAACAGTCCCTCTACAGCCTCCCTGTAGGATTCCTTCAGATACTAGAAGATTCTCCTGAAGCCTCTTCTTCTCCAGGCTGAACAACCCCAGCTCCCTCAGGCTGCGCTTGTAGCAGAGGTGCTCCAAATCCCTGATCATTCTCATGGCCCTCCTCTAGATCTGCTTCATCAGGTCCATGTGCTTCCTGTGTTGAGTGTTTCAGGTCTGGACACAGCACTCCAGGTGAGATCTCACCAGAGCAAACTGACAGAATCACTTCTCTGGATCTGCTGGCAATGCTGCTTTCGATGCCGCCCAGGATGCAATTTGCCTCCTGGGCTGCAAGCACACACTGTCTGCTTATGTCCAGCTTCTTGTCTATCAGCACCCCCAAACCCTTTTCCACAGGGCTGTTTTCTATCACCTCATCCCACATTTTATTTTTGCACACTTCCCCTCACATCATTAACCTTCTAGAGGATATTTTCTCTTCCACTGCATACAGTCCTGTACTGATCCATGGCCAGTCAAGTTGCCCATCCACAAGAAGGGACAGAAGGAAGAAGTGAGAAAGGGCAGATCCGTCAGCTTAACCTCAGTGCAGGCAAGGTTATGGAACAGGTCATCTTGAGTGCAATCACACAGCACCTACAGGAGGGCCCAGCTAGCATGGCTTTAGGAAGGGCAGGTCCTGCTTAACCAACCTGATTGCCTTTTTCGATTAGGTTACCTGCCTGGTGAACGTGAGAAAAGCTATGGATGTAGTCTACCTGGACTTCAGCAATGCCTTTGACACCATCTGCCACAACAAGCTCCTACCAAAGCTGGCAACTTGTGGCTTGGACAGATCCACTCAGAAATAGGTCAAGAACTGGCTGGAGGGCCAGGCCCAGAGAGTGGTGGTGAATGGTGCCACATCCAGTTGGTGACCAGTCACTAGTGGTGTGCCCCAGGGATCAGTGCTGGGTCCCATCCTGTTCAGTATCTTTATTGATGACCTGGATGAGGGGATTGAGTCCATCATCAGTAAGCTTGCAGATGACACCAGGTTAGGAGCAGGTGTCAAATGCGTTGGAGGGTAGGAGGGCCCTGCAGAGGGACCTTGACAGGTTGGATGGGTGGGCAGAGGCCAATGGGATGAGATTTAACAAGGCTAAGTGCAGGGTTCTACACTTTGGCCACAACAACCCCAGGCAGCACTACAGGCTGGGGACAGAGTGGCTGGAGAGCAGCCAGGCAGAGAGGGACCTGGGGATGCTGGTAGATAGTAGCTGAACATGAGCCAGCAGTGTGGCCAGCAGGTGGCCAGGAGAGCCAGTGGCATCCTGGCCTTTATGAGGAATAGTGTGGCCAGCAGGACAAGGGAGGTTATGCTTCCCCTGTACTTGGCACTGGCCAGGCCACACCTTGAGTACTGTGTCCAGTTCTGGTTCCCTCAATTCAAGAGAGATGTTGAGGTACTGGAACGTGTCCAGAGAAGGGCAAAGAAGCTGATGAGGGGCCTGGAGCACAGCCCTACGAGGAGAGGTTCTACACTGGGGTTGTTTAGCCTGGAGAAGAGGAGGCTCAGCAGTGACCTCATTGCTGTCTACAACTACCTGAAGGGAGGTTGTAGCCAGATGGGTGTTGGTCTCTTCTCCCAGGCACCCAGCAACAGAACAAGGTGACACAGTCTCAAGCTGTGCCAGGGTAAGTATAGGCTGGATATTAGGAGGAAGTTCTTCACAAGGAGTGATTGGCATTGGAATGGGCTGCCCAGGTAGGTGGTGGAGTCGCCATCCTTGGAGGTGTTCAAGAAAGATTGGATGGGGCACTTAGTGCCATAGTCTAGTTGGTTGGATAGGGCTGAGTGATAGATTGGATTGGATGATCTTGGAGGTGTCTTCCAACCTGGCTGATTCTATGATTCTAAGTTCAAGTTCAACCTGAACTGCTCACACCAGAAGCCTCTAACTCTTTGAAATCATGGTAAATAAAGGAATTGCTGCTACACGCCCCAGACTGCTTCAATACTAAGAGCTTCCAAGCCTTCTGCTGAGATGGTTCCTAATGCATTTTCATCCCAGGGGGGAAAAGTCATGGCTAGATGAACGAAACGTTAATGCCCACACTCAAACCACTCCTCTGCTGGCAACAATTCTTGCTAAAGGAGAAGCTGGAGGAAGAGCAAACCCACTGGGTAAATCTACTTGCTGCAAGCACCAAATGGTCCAGATCCTCTGTGGACCATGAAGCAAATGAATATTTGATAGAAATATAATTTGGGAAAATAAAAGCCCTGCTCAGCTCAGCAGTGAAATATGTTGGTTATTTGACCTGTCGCAGGAATAAATCTGTAGCATGCACCAATTACATCCGGGCGGTGACGCTAAAAACCTCCCAAAGCAGTTCCTGAGGAAGCAGTATAAACCTTTAACATGAAAAAATTTACTGTACACCAGGGCACTGCATTTCAGGGGTCACTGTTGTTGTGGTTTAATTGCTTGCCCTCTAAGTACCGCTCAGACATTGTGTTACACTGATGTACCATTCTACTGCATGAGCTGAGGTCCTGCCAAGCTTACAGTGATCTTTTATAAGAAGCCAACCATCAGATTTTGTCCTCAGCATGTCTTTGAAACGAATGATGTAAGACCAGACACAAAAAGTTGGCATAAAGGAGGAGAGCACTATGAAAAATGCACTACAATACAGAATCATAGAATCATTTAGGTTGGTAAGGACCTTCAAGATCATCAAGTCCAACTGTAAGTGCTGCACTTCCAAGCAACTCACAGAGGATCTTGTACAAACTTTGTCAAGAGAAGGGATTTTGACTGGTTATCTCTTTGTAAGGGAGTACCAGAAAGGGCAAGTGACATGAAATGCAGCAGAAAAATGCTGGTTCTTTAATGGCATTTGGTAATCAGTGCACAGCAGGCAAATAATTCAACATCTCACATCAGCTACACAGCCAACAAGGTCTGTGTGGTTCTGCCCTTGCTCTCTAGCCATGTGACTTCAGGGAAGCACTGGAGATCTGGTAAATAAGAGCTAGCTGAAGAGATCCATGTGCTGAAGACTTGCTAATGACATTGCTATCCTCAGCTTTTTCCAGTGTTTGCTCTCCTTTTGCTTCACTTCATGCCTAATTCCATCTACTCCCACTTGATGACAGCTCTCCATGAAGACCTGTGGTCTGTGTGCAAATCCTGCCTAACACTCCGCCACCACCTAAAGGGAGGGAAACAATGAGCCCTCTAGCCAGTGCATCACCTTGCATAGCATCTCTCTCCCTCTGGACCTCAGCAAACCTTCTGAAGAAGAGATCTTCATTTATTTGTCATGCCCAATACTGAGAGAGAGAAAGAGAAGATCCAAAGGTCACCCTCCATCTAGTTTCCTGACAGTCAGAGAAGTAATGAACAGTACTAAAGCTGATTCATGGCAGCAGATGCAGAGCAGAAGGCTCATACAATTACCGTGTAAGCCCAGGTCTGAGGGCAAGAATGCAGAAGTGCTTCTGGAAAGTACAGGAGGAGCCCTGAGATCAAACCTGTTCACTGGTTTAAAACATGCCCACAGAGGCCATTGTTTTGCTCTCAGATGTTCCAGAGGGGAAGGGAGCAGGCAAGAAACAAAAACGAAATCACACAGAGAACATCCAGAAGGGGGGAAAAAAAATTCCCATAGATGTTTCCTCAGGATCTTTGCAGCTACTGTTTGGTTAGAAATGGAGGGTTTGATTCCATAATTTGACAAGTACACCACATTTTGTAAGTAGGAGCAGGAAGAGGAGATAATTTATCACCACGGTAAGGATTGAGGTGACTATGCTGTTAGCCTGTGAGCCAGGCACACAAGTAACATTTCAGGAGTGAATCATGCTATACAGATTGACAATCTGACAAACCTAAGATGTGCTACTCCAAGCAATCAAGTCTTTCCAACTACCCAGCCCGTCATCCTCATCAGGGCCTGTGTCAAACACCTCTCCTTCCCTGATGCAGCCTGTTGATGCAGTTCCACCCTCTGTGCCCAGGCTGGTGAAGCACCAGGGACAGTCAGTTTGGAACAAGGCAAGGAGAAATCCTGCGGCAGGGGCTGTCTGAACACATCTGGTTGGTACCTCCATCAGAGATGGTTGTGTGACTTTCCAGTGCTTCTGTGTTAGGTCTCTTATGTATTCTCATAGGGAACATTTTAAAAAGCAGAGGGGCGTGGAGGAGAGGAGCACCTCAGTCAGAGACTTACAGAATCACAGAATTGTTTTGAGTAGGAAAGATCTCTAAGACAATCAAGTCCAACTGTCAACCTAACACCAGCATGGCCATTTCACCACATCCCTATGCACAATTCCCACAAGCTTCTTGAGCATCTCCAGAGCTCCACCTCTCTGAGCAGCCTGTTCCAATGCCTGACCACTCTTTTTTTCCTAGTATCCAAACTGAATCTTCCCTGGCAGAATTTCAGACCATTTCCTCTTGTCCTATCATCTGATACTAGGGAGAAGAGACCAACCCCCACCTCACTACAGCCTCCTTTAAGGTAGTTGTAGAGAGCAATGAGGTCTCCCTCAGCCTCCTCTTCTCTGACTAAACAATCCCAGTTTTCTCAGCTGCTGCTCATAAGACTTGTTCTCTACATCCTTCACCAGCTTTGTTGTCCTTCTGCATTACAGTTTGTCCCCAAAGGAGGCCCAGCCTGAGCCATAGAGTCAGGTACTAGAGATTAAATCCACCATTGCAATTTGTGAACTAAAGGGATCAGGCAGCACCTGTGACCAGAACTCAGAGCGTATCAATTCTGCATTTCCACGCTTGTGGCACCAAAGAAAAAACAACATTATGGCTACAACTGAATCATACTATTTTGATGATTCACTTGCAACTACCTCAGGGCACAATAAAAAATTGTGGCTTCTACAGTCTGTTGTCTCTCATAAGGGCTGAAATTTCTGACAGACATGACTCAAGAGTTCAGGTGCATTACTTGTACATTGTTGTCATCACGAGAAAGAAAACAGCAAGAAGGCAAGCACGAAGACTTATGCATTTGGGCTTCGAGAGGTGAAGAAGGTGGAGATATTCCAACGTGTGCATCACAGAGCTATACAACAGTATTTACAGGTCCTTGGGTCAAAACACTTTCCCAAGCACCTGGAGAAGGTGTTGCTTTAAGAACCACAGAATTAACCAGGTTGGAAAAGACCTCTATGATCATTGAGTCCCACCTATCATCTAACCCTTCTAATTAACTAAACCATGGCACTAAGTGCCTCAGCCAGGCTCCTCTTAAACACCTCTAGGGATGGGGATTCCACTACCTCCCTGGGCAGCCTGTTCTGATGGGCAATCACTCTTTCTTTGTAGAACTTCTTCCTAGCATCCAGCCTAAACCTGCTCTGGCACAGTTTGAGACTGTGTCCTCTTGTTCTGTCACTTGATGCCTGGGTGAAGAGACCAAACCCCACCTGGCTACAGCCTCCTTTCAGGTAGTTGTAGAGAGCAATAAGGTCTTCCCTTAGCCTCCTCTTCTACAGGCTGAACAACCCCACCTCCCTCAGCCTCTCCTCACATCGCTGTGCTCCAGGGTCCTCACCAGCCTTGGTGCCCTTGGACATGTTGGACATGTTCAATCACATCAGCATCTTTATTAAATGGAGGGGGCCTGAACTGGACACAGTACTCAAGGTGTGGCCTGACCAGTGCCAAGTACCGGGGTAGAATGACTTCCCTTGTCTTGCTGGCCAAACTATTCCTGATACAGCCTGGGGTGCCATTGGCCTTCTTGCCCACCTGGGCACACTGCTGGCTCATGTTCAGCTGTCAGTCAGCACCCTCAGGTCCCTCTCTGCCTGGCTGCTCTCCAGCCACTCTGTCCCCAGCCTGTAGAACTGCCTGGGGTTGTTGGGGCCAAAGTGCAGAACCCAGCACTTGAACTTGTTAGAATTCATGGTGTTGGACTGTGCCCATCTGTTCAGCCTGTCTAGGTCCCTCTGCAGAGCCCTCCTGCCCTCTAACAGATCAATACCTGCTCCTAACTTGGTGTCATCTGCAAACTTACTAATGGTGGATTCAATCCTCTCATCCACATCATCATTGAAGGTATTAAACAGGACTGGGCCCAGCACTGATCCCTGGGGCACAGCACTAGTGACTGGCTGCCAACTGGATGTGGCATCATTCACCATCACTCTCTGGGCCTGGCCCTCCAGCCAGTTCTTAACTCAGCACAGAGTGCCCCTGTCCAAGCCATGTCCAAGCCTTAGCATAGGTGAGGGTTTGGAGGGAAAAAGAAAGAATAGTATAAGCACAGTATTGCAGGTGACAAAAAATTCAGGGGCTTATTTACACAGCCAATCAGGTTTTCTTTCAGCACTCCAATTGACATTACACCACTGGGGACTAAAAGCATCCTGCAGACCTACTGTCATGATCCCTGGCCAGTCTTTGCACTGAGTGACAGCAAATCTTGAGCAGGTCTATGCAAAGAAATTTCAGCCCATAATCTGGGTTTCCCCCTTCTTTCTCCATGCATGACTTGTCAGGATGTTGGCTGCAAATGTCTTGATCTACTTTAAAGCAGCTGTGAATGCTCTCCACAACTTCACACAACTTCATCTTGCAACTCTGCATCTCCAGAGTTACTGACAGCAGAAGTGGATGCA
>VWZI01000971.1:358631-384339 GCA_013396835.1 Psilopogon haemacephalus
GAAAAAGGTCATGGGAGAAAGGCAGGTAGTACACAGAAGAGAAAAAAGGAACTTGTGATGTCTAGGACTAGCAGAACAGGGCTAAAATTTACTGCAAGAGCTTCAGGACAGACTCAGTCACAGTAATTGTCCAAGATAGAGCATTTTTCCTTTGCTCTTCTAGGAAGCTTTGGCTTCTCTTTTCTGAGTTCACCTTTCTGCTAGCTGGAGTTTCCTTAGCTGCAGCTGAGCAATCCTTGTGCTGCCCCACACAGCCACTTCCTCCCACATGCATTCTCCTGCCCTGCTTCTGCAACAGGTCACTAACAACATCTTCTTGAGAAGATATTCCCCACAATCAGACTTTCCCAAGCTGAGAATGGTGGCACAAGTGATTATCAAACAATTCAGTAGGGCATGTGATTTGGGGGGTGGGGGAGGAAGCAGCAGATGAAAGAAAAATTTTTGGATGTGGATGCAATTTGCAATATCAAAACAAATAACAAATTCTGAGCTTAGTAATTCAATACACAGTTCAAACTCACGTGCCTTGAACATTCAACTCAAACATTGCCTTTTGTGGGTAGGAGGGCTGGCAAAGCTTGAGTGCTCTGAAACCCTCCAAAGGCCAATGGGAATGACAAAATCACTCTTGAATTAGAAAATGTGCTCATGCAGTGTGGCTCATGCCACAGAATAACTCAGCAATGCAATTTTTCTCATAGTCCCTGCATGGAACCTCTTAAAAAGGGAGGAAAGTGGTCTTTACTGAGGAGATGGGGGATGCACTAAATTTGTATGATAAAGCAAATTCTAGGTGCTTGGCCTTTGATCTCAGAGCGACTTGGTGCTATAAAGCAATAACTCTTTGAAAGCACAGCATCCTAAGCGAAAACAAGCAGCTCAGAGATGCAAGGCTTCCAGGAGTTAATTTTTCAAAGTAACTGAGAAGCAGAATTCACCTATATTTCTGACATCTTCCATTAGTATGTTTTCTAGATGAGCAATTCAGGACACTGAAGAAACGAGAGCATTAAAATGTGAAATGAAGGGCGATGGATGGAGACCACAGGAAAGAAAAATGATAAATCATGATTTGATCACTGCAGTTCTGAGGAACACAGCTTCTTCTGACTCCACTGGATAGACCACAGTTTTCCAATTACATCCCTCTGCATTTTTCTGCAGTGAAATTAAATCAAGGATGTAGCTATCATGAAGTAACTATGATCAAGAAGTCCAAAATATGCTCCTGTATAAATCAATGGAGAGCACACATCTAGAATACCAGGCACAATTACCTTTTTTCCACCTTGAAAAGGACATGGTAGAACTAGAGGAAATAATAAAAAGGATGACAACGATGTTGCAGTGATCTTGGTTGAGAGGTATAAAGCATCCACCAGATGAGAAAAAAATAAATAGTTTAGATCTCTGCAGCCTGGAAAAGATATGAATGAGGATGAATATGATAAAAAGCTTTAAAGCCATGAATGGCATACAGAATTTGAATAGGGGATGATTATTCATTATTTTTTATACCACAGGAACTAGGAGGCAGCCAGTAAAATGATCAAGCAGCAGGTCTAAAACAAATGGAAGAAACGATTTTTCAGAGGGCACATACTTGAATTGTGGAATTAAATTGCCACGGATTTCTGTGGAGGTCAAAAGTATAAATGGCTCCCAATGTGATTAGATAAATGCACAGAGGACAAGTATATCAGTGGCTATCAAACATAGGATGGAGTCTTTGGCTCAGGAAGTGCCTAAAACACAGATTGCTAGAAGCTAGAGAGATATACTGGGGAAGAACAACTCCAAACCTCATCAAGAAGTGCAGTGAGGAACACATACAGACTAACACGTAGAAGCCTCCAAAATGTCTCTCTCCAAAGGCAAGACTCGTCATTGCCCTGGGCAGACACACTATGGCCTGGGGAATGGTATGACTTGTATCACAGATCACCTTGAGAGTGCCAACTAAAAGAGATTTAAGGAGAGGATAAATCAATTTTACTGTATTACAGAACAAAGGCAATTATTTGAATTACACAACTGAGAAGAAAAACAGGTGCAGTATTTCTGAAGGAGCTCTGCTCTAGACTTTCATTGCCTCCTTGAATCTTGGGAGTGTCTGTTTTGTGTGATGACTCTCAGCCTTTTGAGGAAAGGAGGAAAATAAACTGAATCAATACCTACTTCAAACTTAATTCTGAGTTTCCGTGCTGGACTCCGTTCAATGCTTCCACCCACATTAAGATATAGAGGATAAGTTCAGTAACACTTGGGTGTGATTTCAGACAACTAACTTGGAGATGCTTCCTAGGGACTGGGGCAGAGAGCCTAGATTCATAATGAAACATGGTGACTCAGGTGTTCAAATCATGACTTAAAAATACAGTTTCCCTAAGCACCTAGAAACAAAGTT
Organism: Psilopogon haemacephalus; assembly: GCA_013396835.1. Lineage (NCBI taxonomy): Eukaryota > Metazoa > Chordata > Aves > Piciformes > Megalaimidae > Psilopogon > Psilopogon haemacephalus. Next base: position 361,042 of record VWZI01000971.1, read on the forward strand.
GTTTTCTATCAGGGTAAGGACACCTGATGGTATCAAAGACATTTGAAGTTGCCTTCCTTAATTCTCACCCACTCTCTAACTACACTGTAGCCAGAGTGATGTGGCATACAGGAGGAAGGCAAAGGAAATGACCCTGAATTCACCTGGGGTTAAGTTCACCTTTGGCTGTCAGTGAGTTTTTAGATGTGGTGATTTCTTATGACTTACTACATGCTTGGATTATCACAGACTTGGTTGCTTACCTGGACAAAACCCCAAACCAACAAACAAACAAAAATCCTCTTTTTGATTTCACAGCGCTGTACAAGTTACACAGCATGAAATATACTCCTGTAATAATTTTCTCATGACCGTACAACCTCTAACAGGGTGCACTATACAACTAGATGCTGCACATCACATCAGTATTACTGATGAGTCACTTGACAACAGGGGGTTTATACAAAACCATCCTGTTTCCTGCAATACAGATTGCAGAATCACAGAATCAGTCAGGTTGGAAAAGACTTTCGAGGTCATTGAGTCTAACCTATCATCTAAAACATTCTAATTAACTAAACCATGACACCAAGTACCTCATCCAGTCTCCTTCTAAACATCTCCAGGGATAGCAACTCCACCACCTCCCCAGACAGCCCATTCCAATGCCAATCACTCCTTCTCTGAAGAACTTCTTCCTAACGTTCAGCCTAAATTTGCCCTGGCACAGCTTGTGGCTGTGTCCTTTCTGCACCTGGTTGCCAGGGAAAAGAGAGCCACCTGGCTTCAACCTCCCTTCAGGTAGTTGTAGAGAACAATAAGGTCTTCCCCGAGATTCCTTTTTTCAGGCTGAACCACCCCAGATGAAACATCCCATGCTCATCTGAAGTTTTTCTCAAGGGTTCAAAGAATTCAAGGGTTGACTACGTTACACTTAAGTGTTTCAACACTACTATCACAGGTTGAGAGAAAAGTTCACAAAACACCCCAGTTCTGATTTTTATCTCATCTCTGGTAGCACAGAGAGACCAAACATGCTACACAGACAAGACAAAAGACAAATATTTAAGAAAGAGGATGTCTTTCCTGTGCAGAATCCACTCAGACCCTGCCTGTACAATGGAGGAGCAAGCCCACAAAAAGCAATCAGAGTAAGGACTCAATGATTTGAGCAAAGTGAGAAGACTGAGTCTTCTCTGCTTTGTTTTTACTTAGGTAGGTGTGTATCATTTTCTGCTGGAACTTGGCAGTCAGCTACCCTAATTTTGCACATTCCCATTCCTATATTCAAAATGTCACCAGCCATCACTTCCCCATAGTCATGTCATACTGAAAAAGGCCAGTGACTCCCAGACACTAATTGTTTTTCCAGCACATTAGGTATGTATAAAATCCTTTCAGGCCCTAGTGTCTAGGAAGACAATGTTGATCAGGTCTCCATGGCATCCCTGAAAGGCCCTGAGGACTGTCTGTGCCAAATCACAGTGTCCAGCCTGCAAATGCAGGATTGTTGCCATCTAGAACCTCATCTTTTCTAGAATAGAATGTTTCTTACCCTTCAGTCTTCTGCACTCTGACTTCTTAGGGCACTTGTAAATTCTTGATTTTACATCTGCATCCCAAGCTCCATAGTGATTGGGACCAAACAGTCTTTTCACAGGGGCAGAGGTAATTCAGCAGGCAGAAGCCTGAAGATTCAGTGATAGGTTCTCTTTGAATACTGATGTGGCCCAGAATTCATTTGGTGCTTTTGCCCACTACTTTGCCCTGAACTTGGATAACCAGCAAGTAGGAGGCTGTGATCTTCATCCTTTCCCCCACTACCTTCATTACTGCATCCTCCATAGGTGTCCCCAGCTCTACCGGATCAGAAACAATATCTCTTACATTTTGGGGAAAACCCAATACATTTGCCAACAACACTAGGTTTTGGTGAAAATTTGGCAGAAGCAAGAGTTACAGAACGAGGTACAACCTTAAAATATTTGGTGATGAGAAGCATAATATCTTTCAGAAGGATCAGGTTGGGAACAGCTACTGGCAAAGCAAAGAGACAGCACTCACGCAGTGTGAATCCACAGACTTGCATCTGCCCTGGCTCACAAGGGTTTTGCAGTCATCAGGAAAACGTCAAAACAGGTCAGGTGCTTTCACACCAAGATCTCTTGCCAGGGGATTCATACTGAAGGTGGCATGCAGAATGCTGGGTGTAAGACAGCTAGAGAAAGGACTTGAGAGAGACAGGCTGCAAAACCGTGAGAGGGGACACTAGCAGAGCGAACACAAATCTGAAGCAAAGGGCCACATCTTTTGCTTCCCAAACTGTTCAGCTTTGTCTTTTGCCAGTCAAGAAGTCAAGGTGCACTCTGAAAAGAAAGCACCTAGCACTTACAAAAAACTGTTACATTCCAAACATGTTCACTTGCAAGCATCTCCCCAGTCAACAACTTCTCCCACTTAATTTTCTGTAAAATGTAATGAAAACGAACCAGTTGTGCATTAAAAGAAAAGAAGATGCCACATTCGCTTATTGTTTTTCTCATTGTTGTCCCTGGAGCAGGAGCCTCACCACAAACAATCCTTTTGTCCTCCAGGTACAACACAAACACAAATATCCGCAGACAAAACCGTTTTCATCTCCCTTTCAGGAGCAAACCTTCTTTGCACCCTGTAGTGCATTATCTCTTAAACGTCTTCCAAAGATCAAATCCATCCCATGGTTCCTATAAAAGGTCACGTTTCGCAATGTAGCCTACAGAACAATGACATTTCAAGGATCAAAGAAAAGGTTAAAATATTCCTATAAATCTATTCTTGGGACTTTTAAGTATTTTCTACGCAGAGGGAAATGTCATTTTTCTTCAGGAGCATCTGAGGGCTCTGTGATGGGTAATGGGTCTGTTAGGTTTTATATGGTGAAAGAAAGATGCACTTCACTCCCCAACTCATGCAAATGAAACCTAATTTAATTTTAAACCTCATTTATTTATTTAGATTTAATCTAAAACTCCCACATCAAAGCAAACAGAAAAACAACAAATACTATTGGGGCCTTAATAAAAAAGAAATTGCGGCGAGCCAGAATAAAAATCTGAGGAGCGACTTCTGCATAACGTTATAAATTATGGTCTTGTAGAGCACCCCAGCCCGTGAAATCCTTTACTCAATCAAGCTGACGCCGAGTGAATGCTGAGGATTTAATTCAGTCGCTCAATGCTCCGTAAATCTGAGCTGGCGTTGAACGTTTGAGATCTGGAGCTTGGTGGTTAGAATTACAGCAGTGGGGTGGAGAAGCTTTTGTGGCGAGAAAGCAGTCGGTACCCTCTCCGGGTTCCCAGGAGGCCATTTCCAGGTTCTAAATGAAATGAGCTTATGGCTCCCACTCACTTCTTAATTAGCACTAAATTACTCTCACACAGACGGCAGAGACTGTACACAGGGGAAAGGAGGTGGCAGCCTAGAAAAGATTGGGGGAGAGTGGGAAGCGGCACTTTTTTGCTCCCACCCTTTGAAGTGGCAGGGATGTTTCATCCCTGTGGGCTCTTGCTGTGTGGGTCCCCCTGGCTCCCTGTACATTCCTAGCTTAACAGGTTCTCTGTTTGAAACAATGTGTCAAGTAAAACTGAAGGGCTCAAGAAAACAGAAGACACAAAACTTCCCAGCTTTAGCTAGGATTGGCTTTATTTGGACCAGTTCCTTTCTGGGCAAGGCTCTCACAGAATTAACCAAGTTGCAAAAGACCTCTATGGTCATTGAGTTCAACCTATCACCTAACCCTTCTAATTAACTAAACCATGGCACTAAGTGCCTCAGCCAGGCTCCTCTTAAACACCCCCAGGGATGGGGACACCACCACCTCCCTGGGCAGCCCATTCCAATGCCAATCACCGTTTCTCTGAAGATCTTCTTCCTAACATCCATCCTGAACCTGCCTTGGTGCATTTTGAGACTGTGTCCTCTTGTTCTGTCACTGGATGCTTGGGAGAAGAGACCAACCCCCACCTGGCTACAACCTCCTTTCAGGTAGCTGTAGAGAGCAATAAGGTCTCTCCACAGTAAAAACCTAAATACTGTGGATGCTAACTGAGTGTCTAGTTCTTGGCAATCTCACCAGAGACACATGTAGGACAGATGATCACCTCACTCTTTGATTCCTGAACAACAAGATAAAGCCCATTGGCAGGAAAAGCTCCTCATGCATTTCAGACTGGTTTCTTTGATGAACGAAGCACTTGTTCACAGTCACAAGCAAAACAGGTACAAAGTGGAACTGTTTAACTTTACAAAGCTGGCACCGTGATCTTTACAAGTGAGGTATTGTGGGCATGAACCTGATAATGGCCAGAACAGAAGCTTACCTCATACCTGACTGACGGGAATTCTTCAGAAGGGAAAAGAATGTTCCCTCAGTTTCCTTTAGGAGCCTGAAATTCCTACCTTTCATATTTGTGGCTACAGTTTAGGTAACTGGCCTCTGTCCCTTCTTCTCCTTCTCATAAACATCAGTGTTGGGCTGGCATTAGCATCAATAGTGGCTTTGTGGGGCATCTTAGTAGGGTTAGGCTCAAAACAGGACAGCAGGAACTAAGTTTTACAACATCTGGATCACCAACGGCACTAGGCAGAGCTATTTGGAGGCATCCAGCACACAAGCCACAAGTAGTCTGCTCAGCCCAGACACAACCTTCACTTCACTCTGCAGATGCTTTTGTATTACACAGACCGTTTTTGTGAACTCCAGATGCTGCATAAAGCTAGACTCAAAATAACTGAGCCCTCTGTGACCACTTCCTAATCTTAGTATGCTCCGTTTTTTAACTCATTTTCTGGTTACGTCAGATGTTGCATTAAATGGAGAATCCTCATCCCAAGCATCTGGGCCTGTCCCCATGCTTTTCTCCATGGCCATCCTTTTGTCTCAATTCAATGAATTAATGTGCAACTTCTTTGCTGTTGGGTTTCATGTCTTTTTTGGATTTTCATTTGTTCTTTCTCTGGATCTTCCCTGTTTATTAATCACCAGTTGTTGAATCATGCCAGAAGTCTTTGCAGCCTGAGCTGCTGAAAGGTTTATTTTTGTACTGTGTACTTTTTTCTCATATTCATAATTCACCACTTACCAAACTAATTGTGGACATTCTGGAGAGCTTTCCTATTGCACCCTGGCTTCTGCTCCAAATTTTGAAGCATCTAGATGATGTGTTCTCCTTACACCAATTGTTTACATCCACTTTAGAATCTAGACAACCCCTCCAATTCTTAAAACTCTCGGTCCTATCTCAGAACTTAGCAATCATATTCTAGAAAAAGGACTTAACTGAGCTGTGACTGGGAGCCAAATGATTTTTAGCCCCAAAGGCTTCTTTGATATACAAAAATAGAGCTGTACGATGGATTATCTACTTGTGCAAAAGAAATCAGTGGACCTACAAGGACATGTTACTTCAAAGCTCACTTGTCTTCTGGGCTGTCTAGTGCTTACAAGACATAAGGACATGAACAAAAGATTCCAGCCTTCAGCACAGCCCTAATAAAGCCTTCCAGCTACAACGCAGACAAAAAAAAGGAGAGCAAGAGATAAAGACAGCGTGAGAGAAAGAGAGTGAGAGATACAGAGAGTGAGAGAGAGAGAGAAAGAGACAAAGAGAGAAAAAGAAGGAGAGAGAGACAAAGAGAGAAAAGTTAAAAGCAACCGTGTTATTTCAGCATTGCCTTCATTACTTCTGCTGGATAACTTTGCTTTGCAACACACCAATGTATTCTGTCCCACTTTCTTAAAATAAACAACTGGTATACGGCTTGTCAACAAAGCTCCATTTTCAATCACCCAGGGAGACTAGGCAAGGCACATCTTGCAGTGTCCCTATCGCTGCAGGAAGGGTTTGGGGGCACTTCAAGCTGAGAATTTCTTCTGCTTTGCCTTAAAGTGATTTTCTGTCCAATATATGACAGATCTGTGCTGACAACTGGACCAATAAGTTTAAGGAAATCCTAATGTGGGAAGGGAATATTTATTGACAAGCTTGTATCCTGCTGTGGATCTGAAATTCTCTTCCTTCAGACCAGAGCAACCATGAAAACAATGAAAACTGAAGATGATAACACAGGAGAGTGGAAGGTGTAGGGGCAGATCACCCTGCACAACTTAATTCAGAACAGTACATCTCTATCACAGTAAGAGTGATGCTAGTTTGCTGCTTTCAACAGAACTAGTGGCATTTACTTTTCATATTGAGGGTTTTATCTTCACCTTCTGCAGAGTCAGGCTGAACAGAGAAAAAAAGCATCAACTAGGATTTCAGCAAAGAAAAAAACCCCACAACCTGCCAGGGATGGAATGGAAAAAAGAAAATCAATCTTTCCCTTCTACTAACGAATAAACCATAATCCTACCTGTACATAATGTAAAACATCTTCGAACCTTACAGTGCTGCCAGGATTAAAGGAGATTAATTTTTAAGAAATGGGAAAGATATTAAGATTCTTCAACATGTATAAGGCAGCAGCAGCAGCAGCTGAGCTATGTAGTTTGAGCTGAGAAGCAATTTGCATTGTGTGTGAGGGAAGGAGGTGATTGCTCACCTGTGCTGCCTCAACCATCTTTCTCATCAGCAGACATATAAAAGCTACACTGAGGAGGGCAAAATTTTTTCAGGGGAATTCAGAAGACAGGCTGGCCTGTCCCCTTCTTTTTGAAAAATCCAAGAATAAACCAAAGAAAGGATGAAGAGAGAACAAGTGCAGAGAGCTGTCAGAGCACTGTGGGTTTCGGCTGTCCAATTTCCACACCAGGGAATCAGGGATCGGTTTCATGTGCTGACCTGACCATGGAAAATGACAGTGAAGGACAAGGACATGTAGGAGGGTTGCTAGCTGCAGAGTTAGTAGTAGCAAAGGTCTCAGAACTGGTCTGAATAAATCAGCACAATTAGACCCCGATTACAGCCTTTATGTGCTACCACAATATAAATATTTAATAAGAAGCACGGTGGCTAGAAGATCATTATTAATCTGCAGTTAAGCTGCATTAATGAAAGCATAGCTTCTGAAGAAGACAGACTGTTCCAAGAAGTTACACAGAAACATAAGACCCTAAATTTAGAACAAATACACACAGAAAATTTGGTCCCATAACTGAATTTCCTTTGCAGCTAAGAGGCCCCAAGCTGGGACCATCTACGTCTTCTGGGGTTTTTTTGTTTGCTGCTTTTTTCCTCCAAGAGACCAGGGCATGGCGTGTGCAGAAGAGCTCCCTGGAGTGCACAGGTGAGAGAGGAAGGTCCAGATATCCTAATCACCCAAGTGAAGGAGTGGTGAGTATGCTCAGAAAAGAGACCTGGGTGGAAGCTGGAAAGCCTGCAAATAATTTTCAGAGAGTTGTAGAGATGATGTAAAATTCAGCAAGACCAGTAGTTTTGGTTTGAGTGCCAAATACAGCCCCTCTAAGAGCCATCATGATAAATATCAGGCTTTAAAAGATTTTAAGAAGGCTTTGCAGAGTAAGGCAGACTCCAGCTAAAGCAATGCCCTTACAGTAGTTAACGAAATTATTTAAAACTATGAGACATGAGATAAAAGACACAGGAGGACATTGGAAACCAGAAGTTACATTACAGAACTTCCTCAAAGCTGAGGGCATCAGAGGGAATTATTCTGTAGTGCAGGAGATAAAAAGCATGCAAAGACTATTTTAGTCCAGGCAGTGTGCTTCAGCAAGGTGCATCTTTCTCACACCTCTACTGTATGCTTGTGTATAAATAACATTCCTTAACAGAAAACATGAACTTAGGAGAGTTATTTATTAGCAAAACAGTTGACAAGAAATTCTGGACCTTCTGAGGTGTAAGTAGCATCACAAAAGGCCAGCCCAAACAGCCAGACATGGTGACCATGTTTCCCACATAGCAGACAATGTTCTGGTCTGATGAGAGTCAAGACAGAAGGCACCTTGCGTGATGGGATGGCAGCAACTGAACAAACCAGTGAGCAGAGAAGACAGCAGGAGCTGCTGAACACAAGCACAGTGCTGCCTGCCTTGGGGGTGTGCAGACGAGAGAGCATCAGGGGACAGGGTACCCTGGCAGGGTGCACAGATGGCACACACAAAATGTCTGGCAAAGGGGTTACAAATGCACAGGGAAATGTGACTGAAGGCACCTTTTGTTTTTATTTACAAGAGCAGGGAAGTGGGCTGTGGGGTGGTATGCTCTACTTGGGCTGTCAGAGTGCACCTGCTTTTGTAGGACTGCACCTCAACCTTGGGCAGGATGGTGCAGGAAACCTACTGCACCTTCGAGGAGGTAGGAGAGGAGATAGCTTGAATTCCTACCCTGAACCTGACACCCTCCAGTTCCTGAAGATGCTCCAATTGTCAAGGAAAGGCAGAGCTGTCTGGAGATTAAAGGCAAACTGACATAAAGCTTTAAGAGGAAAAAAGCCCATTTATTTCTTCATTCATTTCCTCCTCCCTGCCAAATTTTGTTACTCTCTCAAGTGTAGCTGAGACAATGAAAGATCATATCCTGGGCTGGGAATGTTATAGCCAGACATGGAAAGGCATTCACTGCAGTGTCCCTCTCACAAGAGCTCTGTCTGCCATGTTGATGAGCAAGGAGGCCAGACAGACTAGGAAACTGCCCATGGGCAACAACGGACACTTGACAAAATGCCACCACGACTGATGTCTTCGTTTCAGCACCCAATGATCTCCTCAGCTGTTGGAAGAGGTCTTTCCTGGAAAACTTCTCTCCTAAGGGAAGACATCCAGGCTTTGTTGGCCACAGCAGGACAGAGAAACCAGAAAGGTGATGAAATGCATTACTGAAACACAGGGAATTCTGTTGTTATAATAACACCTGAACAGAAGCACCTCCATTTGATAGTGAGACTGTTGCCAGAACTATGCATTTAGGGGCTTATAATTCTGACTATCTTACTAAGACAACAATGCCAGCACAGTAGCTTTAACTGCAACAATCAGGGCAATAGCATTGTCACTACAGACGGAAGTAAGTTGCACCTTCAGGTATGCTACTGACTGACCTTGAGTTGTGATGCTTCCATGCAGAAGAGCACTTTTAGGGAAATGCTAACTCTCCTAGGGTCTGTCATTCATGTAGGCAGGCTGGGCTGTTTTGGAGTACTCTGCAAACGTTTTGTGCATGTCTCTAGATGTACAGATTAACTAGAAAGGCGATGACCCAAGCCAGATTTAGTTTGAAAAACACACTATCTATGACTCCATAGGCACGGATCTCTTTACAGGTAAATGACAGTACTGGGGAGACATGGGGATGTGCCATGGGACTCTGCCCAAGTTGTGTAACCTGTCTCTATAGTTCAAGTTACACATGTATGACTGGATATAAAGCAAAGACTCTATTCAAACCAGATGCTAAAAAGGAATGGAACTCTTCTGAAGGAAGATATTACACTAGATGAGAATTTGTTCACTGGGTAAACTTATCCTGAAGCTAAAACAGAGATGCCTGACCCATTATAGGAAGTTAAGGGTCAACAACAAATTAATGGGATCAGTGGCCCCATTAATCTTCCCATAATGAACACCAGCTCAGACAAACCCTTCTCCTCAAAATACCTGAAGACATTTTACGTTGGCAAAAAGTTTATCTTATTGAACCTAAAATAATATAAAAAGTTATCTAAACGTTCCAAACTCAAGATGGTCACTGAAATGCAGAAGTATTCTGAAACAGTACCACAGCAGAAGGTTGAATGATACCATAAATGACATGCACTGACCTTCAACCCCTACGGAACTGAGCAAGGTCACCAGTGTAATAAATGTTGGTGTTGCCCACACAGCCTTTGGTGGATACTTGCCTGTTGCAAAAGTCACACAGTGGGCGACATGCTGCGAACAGCATTGTGTGCTCAGAAATAGCACACAGCTGGGACAGATGGGGATATCACAAGCAAAGCTATTCTGAGTTTGCAGCCTGGGAGAAAAGGATGGATAAACAGAAATAGAATATATGAAGTTTACCACAATGGAGGACTAAGATGCACTGACAAATTATGGGACACGACATGCCCATTTCCTGCTCTGGCTTCCTTTCCTGGTTCTCAGATACGATTCCAGCTTTTTTTTTCTCATCTCTTTTACACAAAAGTCTGTGCAAGCAGTAATGAAACCAGGCTTAGCTGTTAGTATTACCAAATTGAGATGGTGCTTTCATCAAGTCCAGAGAGCCAAAAAAACTGGCTAGCACAAATTACCAGCTGCATTCCTGCCTCTCCTGATTTCAGTGATTTCTGCAGTACAACAGGGAATGAGATGCCTGAACAGCAATCTCAGAAGTATATTCTGCCTGTTTGTCAAGCACAGACTGCAGCCAGATTTTCAAAATATTTTATTTCCCATGGAGGCACTGAAGAGAAATAGACAGATTCTCAGTGGGAGCTGGATATTGCCCTTGCATTAACAACTTCTGGAAAAAAAAAGGCAAAGAAGAACGACTTCAGGCCAAATGTGATTCTTCTGGAAGTCAGGTTCCCATTACCATGTCGTGAATATTGCCCAAGATGACAAAACATCCCAAGCACTCTTAAGAGCAATGAGGATGTATTTTCAATCTCAAAAAGACTCATCTCTGTGAAGACCTAGGGCTTTCTACTTCTTGGGATGAACAGAAGGCATGAATTTTAGCCAGACTGTTGCTTAGGGACTTCTCTAAACTAAACTGACATTCTCCAGAAATCAAGCACTAAGGGAATTAAACAACAAACTCCAGCAGTATTTTCTCAGTTATTAGTGACTTATTCCCTTGTGGCAGGTGGGAAAGTTAAAAAAGAAAAAGAAAAAGAAAAAAAAAAAAGAAAAGAAAAAAAAGAGAGAAGGGAGAGAAAGTAAGAAATCCTGGGAATTCCTCCACATCTCACATGCACTCCTCAAAACCTGTATCATGGAAAACACCAGCACTGCAGTACATTTACCACAGCTCTGATCAAGTGGTGTTAAGAACAGAAGAAGAGCATGCAGATCACCTGGAAACCTGGGATCCTGTGAGAAATGTGCCTTTGGCCCACTCTATCCCCTACCAGAGCACATTTCCTCCCGTGGCAACCTAACACATTCTCTAGCAGAAGAGCCCTGTCTGTTTCACTGCACATGTACTCATGCACACACTGCTGCCAGGACATGAAAACGTTTCCCCAGAGCACACTTGGATTCTGCACACATTCTGATCCAAGGCAAACCACAGAGAGCAATGCAAGTGGTCCTTCTCTCTCCACCAAAAGTGACACTGACCATGGCAGTGTTTTGTGGAAAGTAAGACTGTGAACTTCCTACAACACAGTGATTGCTCCTTACCTACAGCTAACACCTAGAGCTCACCTGGCAGATGGGTTTGCCCTGACGTTCTCAATTTGTGCATTTACATCAGGAATTTCCTTCCATTATTGCATCAGGAACTCGAACGCTGAATGTAAAATTAAACCCAATGTTCTTCTGCAAAGTAACTTGGAAGAGACTCTTGAAGGACACTGCTAGAGAAAGGGCTAGGATTATACACCGGCTCATGTCCCACAGAGGACCAAACACTAACTCAAATGAGATTTTAACAAGTTTGTACCAAGAATTTCCATTTTCCATTTAAACACATTGTGAATCTCTGCGCTTTGCCAGTGAAATTGCTTAAAATGGCATGAAATTGAATGTGTCCCCCCCCAAACAAATGCCACCTGACAAGACTGATAAAGCAAATGCTGATATTGAGAAGAGGCAAGATTAAAGTCTACTATTTAGAGTGTAACAGTTTGTAATTAGGGTGGCAATGGTCTTTGTTGGAAATGTAAAATGGTTTTTGCACTGAATGCATTAGAAGGATCATCAAATTCTAGCACTACTTCATAGCTTCGAATAAAGATTTTATCATATACTAGAGAAGTCTCTTTAATAAACACCTTACCTGATAAAATAAACCTATTAATATTGAACAACTCCTGACTCATCTGCGGATGCCATAAAGCAGCAAACCCGAGATGCTGAAAAGGACAAAGCTTTCAATGAAAGCTTCTGCTCAAATACAATCATTTGTTGCTCAAAAATTGCATTAAAGGCACTGGACACCAATGGAGCTTTAAAACCGGTTATCAAAGCTGCTGCTTGTGCATTTGCTGCGTATGCCATGCACAGCACAAAAACAAACGAGACTATATTGCTGTTTGCTTTGTGATTTCCATTTCACAGTGGCAAGAGGACAGGCCAAACAAAGCATTTCCTGAATAACAATTATTTACTCCCAGACAATTAAATCACTTTGGTTTAGGTCATATTTGTACACAGGGTGGGAAGCAATATACTGTAACTGTTCAAGAACACGGATTTGTACATGGTTCTAAAATAGAAACTTCTTTAACTAATACTTATTCAAGTAATTAACCTATTATAAAGGGGGGAAAAAAGTCAACACACCAAGGTTATGCATCTAAGAGATCTCTACTGTGTTTCTTTCATTTAAATTTCAAAGTCAAAGTCAATGCTGTTTCCTATCTACAAAGACAACTATTTCATTCACTGACAGGTTACTTGCAAATCATCACAAACACACCAGTCTCTACCAGGATCTACCAGAATAGCGATTTCAAAGTGCACTGATGTTCCCCGAACTTCTCTCCCTCTGTAGTAACTGGATGGATTGGATTCTCTAGTTTTCAGCTACTAAACTTTTCCTTCTTGCAGATGAAGAGAATGAACAGACTAGACAGACATTTTATATAATCCTCGACTTTTCAAGGTTTGATCTCTAGAAATGCAGACTGTCTCTACACTGTCTTGCTCATTTGCACATGGACTGACTTTTGCAGTCTCCTAGCCCTCAATGATGAGACCTCCCATGCAGGACTGGCACACTGTGGTAGGTAATGCATATGATCTTAAGATTTTTATGCATCTTTACTGCTCTCCTCTTTTTATACTATGTTGCTTCAGGCCACTGTCAGGTAACTGAAGATAAGTATTCCCAGGTTCATGCTAACCTTCATGCCAGTACAAACAGTACTGCTTGAAACTGAGGCCTTGAGTGACCTGTTCTAGTGGGAGGTGTCCCTGCCTATGGTAGGGGGTTGGAACTGGATGATCTTTGAGGTCCCTTCCAACCTAAACCATTCTGTGATTTTATGAAATTCTGATCTTTCCTAGTCATGAATTGATTTTCAGTAAGAATTTGCTGTTTAGCTCCTTCTTACTCTTTTGAAAGTAATTACCCACCATAAAAATCCTTGGAATGCTCAAGAGATGTCCTTTGGAACACGGACTTGTAGAAGTCAAAGCTGCAACTCAAACTCAAGGACCATTGGACACTGGAGTAAATTCCCAAAGCAGGTGGTGGATTTGCCTGCATTAGACAGCTTCAAGGCCCAGCTTGACAGGGTGGAAGGACATCTCATATAAACTATATTCATACCTTGAAAGGTTGGACTGGATGATCCTTGAGGTCACTTCCAAACTGGTATTCTATGAATCTATGAATCTCATAAGGGTTAAATATACCTCCTGTTTGTGCTGAGTTGTTCCATACATTAAGACTACTATCTGCTTTGTACAAAGAAAGCGATAGAGGCTTTTTATTCAGTGAGGATGTAATATACCCCTATCACAAAGAATTCTAGTATTTGATCCTTTGCTCTAACTGAGTCCCCGTTAGGTGACCCCCAAACAATTATCCCTCTTCATGTTACTGTCAAGCTCTTAGCACATCTTGTGAATTGCTCTGTAGTCAAGTTACACCTATTTAGCTTTTCCATGTCTATTCTTTCAAGTCACTCCCACACCCTCTTTAGTCATCACCACTGCTTCTCTGCATGGGTTTTTCACTGTGAACCAATAAACTGATAACAAAGTCATTTTGATTTGCAATGTGCAAGAACGATGCTCACTTATTGGGACCCAATACTGAAAAAGATCCATCCAGCTTATTTACAAGATGTGACTGGACTGCTATGGATAGCTATAGCATGCAAGAATAAACATCTGATGCTGGTGAGCAGAACAAGAGTGCACTGACAGCCAAGCTCTGCATAAGGGATTCCAGGGAAGACATAAGCCTGAATGAGCATCATGGTTTTGGTAAAGAGTTATGATTCTGGCCATTTTTCTATTCCCCAGGCAACATTATGCACCTGCTGTCTTCAAAAAGCAATTGCTGTATTTGTTCCCAGCTCTCTCAGTGATCATCCTTAAAGATAAGCTTTCCATCTCAAATATCACAGCTCCTGTTACAGGCAAGAGCTTGACACATGTACATAAAACCTGCTGCAAAAATCATGCCATGCCTTCCTAAGCCAAGTGCCCGGCACGTGTTTCTTCCCTCTGACGCACAAGTGCTCCATTCACAGAGACACCTCATGGACCCGATGGCATGAAGAGAATGACTTCGGCTTATGGTGGCCACATCTCAGACCTTACTGGGCAACCTTTAGAAATGTGACCAAAAGAGAGCTTTCCCTGGAGCCCTATATATGATCCCACAGGCCAAGAGCTACCTCATGCCACAGGCAGAGAGAGTGGGAGCATGCACATCACAATGAATCACGGAGTGAAATCCTATCTGATGATCCTTTCCAATCCGCCTTCCAGCAAGCTGGAAAAATAGTTCACACCCAGCCCCTCTTCAGTCCAAAGAGAGCCCTTCCTCTTAACAGGTGGACAATTCCCCAAACCCAACAGTAGGAAATACTTTACCTCTAACAAGCTCCAGCCACACTAACCAGATTGTCGATAAACAGAGCGTATTGTACAGATGGACTAATAACGCAATCCTAATTCAATTGCCTGCAACCATCTTCTGTGCACACTCTATTAAAAGCAGCCACTCGGCTTGCACCAGCTTAGAAACGAGGACAGGGTCCCTTTCTGAAGGAAAGGAGGAAGAGTGCTCACTCTGATTAGCTGGCAGCTCTGAGCCAGCTCCCTCGGCACCACGCTTAGATGCTGCCTGCAATCTTACGCCTGTGTGTGGTGGCTTGCAGCCCCCTGAATGGTGAAAGCAGCTTGCTCTTATCCTTGGCTAACCTTTCAGCCATGTGGCTTTTAAATGACTCATCTACCAGAACCTGAAGTCCAACGGCCTCAGCCCCTATCCTGCATCAGTATTTTTAGCTGAAGAGAGAATTTCAACAGCAAACACTCAAACCCTGTTAACCTCTGTTTTTCTCTCTGCCCTGGTGTCTACACAGCCCACACAGAATGAGGGCTCCTAAAGGACCAAAAGTCCTGGAATTACGGTCAGGTCATTGTGTGGCTCTTTGGTGACTCTTTTTGGACTCTGGGATTACATTGAACTTCTACATTGATTTTCACATGCTGTCTTTAAGCACTATGCAGAGAGTGGTACAAGCAAGGTTTTGGTATGGGAAAGAGGAATAGAAACCAGCACCCGCTGGTATTAATTTCAAAGTTTGCCTCTACCTCTTTTAAAGTCAGTCTGCTAGAAGCCATGGGCTGATGCATAGCAAGGGATTATCTTTTGCAGGCAGTACCTTTGAAGTGCACAAGATTCAAATCAGTTGCAAATAGAGGACCTGAGGCCCATCAACAGCCACACTGCTCGGGGCCAGGAAAGTCCAAAGAGCTGGCTCATGCTTCCATCTGCACTCCAGACCGAAGGGATGTAAAGCAGGCTATGTAGCGCCTGGCTCACTTTCTAAATGCCATTTCCCTGTCTGCCCTCATTTCAAGGTGGGAGTTACATAGTTTCTGACACCAAACACTGGGACCAGAGCACACTTGCACAGTGAAGACTGATTAGGAAAAGAACTTTAGAAGAGATCTGCATGTCATTTGCTGCTCATGTTTCCTGCCTTCCGGTAAGAATGCTCGAGAGTCTCCATGCTCCTTCACGGGAGAATGTACTTATGCAGAACCATAGCAATTCCTACTTTTCCCTTAATCTCATTCCACTGCCAAATGGGCAACCCAGCATGCCCCCTTTGAGCATCCTTTCCTTTTCTCTCTGCTCCTGGATGGCATTAGTATGCCTGAGAGAACCCATAGCTGCTGAGAACCCCTTTGAAGTTAATGTGACTGGATGGCCCACTGTGGCCAGCTGTGATCATTTCACTCCCTGCTCTCGACCCACAGTTGAGTCCAGTCCATGGTTTAGTGGGATTAACCTTCTCCTTTCCTTACCTCATTTTAAACATATAATTTACTTCAGCATTACCCTGGGGCAAAACTTACTGGACATTGCAATGGATGTCATCCAGGTTAAGGGTTTGAACTTTTGCCCGAGCTGTCTCCTCCTCTGACATCTCGACAAGTTGTCAGACACAACTACTTGAGAACTTGCAGCAGTGTTTGCACTTCCAAGAGCTCTTTTACAATGGCCACCCAAGGGAGAAAAGGCCAGAGGATGGAGCTTGAAGAAGAGATTTTTATGTTACTACAGCCATGTCCATGTGCTTCTTCAGCAGTGCGTTCAGAAAAAGAGGCTGTGTGTTTATAACCACCTCTTTTGAGAAAGCAGCTGCAATAGCAACGGAAAACTCAATTTAGTCAAAGAACACATTATGATGAATAATAAAAAAAATAGTTGAATCCAGTGCCAGTGATAGTGATGAGTTCAATAAGCCTATCTAGAACTAAGTATAACATGCACAGAGAGGCTGCCTTAAGTCCTGCCATTCCTTTCCAAAGGAGGGGTTGAACACGAAATTCCCTGTTTTAAAGGATTAGGGCTCTCAACATACCACTGCGCTAACCTGGCCTAAACTCCCTCTCCTCTTTTAAGCATAGAAAACAGAGGAAAGTATAGTCTGAAAACAGGCAGCACAGAAGGAGAAAGCATTTAGCACCAGGGAGGTGGTGGATGCCCCATCCCTGGAGATGCCCAAAGTCAGGCTTGATGTGGCTCTGAGTAACCTGATCTAATTGGGGAAGTGCCTGCTTACTGCAGGTGGGGTTGGACTAGATGACTTTCCAAGGTCCCTTCCAAACCAATGCATTCCATGATTAATTCTATTCTATAAATCTATGTTCTAGGCAGAGTCTTCCCAACCCATTTCACTTGTGACCCATGTAAAATCTGAGATCTAGTGCAGTAATTCACTGCAATACTTTATGAACCTTGAACTACTTTTAAAAGACCCAAGACAGAGATGTCTGATTTGGGAATTCAGCTGACTGATCTTGCATTCAGATAATGAGCTAAGGAAAAAAAAAAAAAAAAAAAAAAAAAAAGNATCAAAGTCCAAATATGCTAATTATTGGGAATTTAATGGAAACTCACTTCCTGACAAATTGCATGTTAAGAAATGAGACAGACAGCTGAATATTTTAATGCTAGATCTCCCTAGGGGGAAAAAATATTTTTTTTTAAAAAAGTTTCTTCATAAAAACAAATATAAATCTCATTGGCAAAGTCAGCTCTTGGGAAATAAGGCAAGGCAGCTGCTCATCTCCAGAATGGGTGGTGATGCTTCTAATGGAGACTTGTGGCTAGGTCCGTTTTCCTATAATATCCAAATTAAGGACTTGCCATTCATGCAAGGGAGACAGAACGGTTGAAGAGGCACAACAGATAACATGACAAGCTAGCTAGGCCAGCTGACAAGTAGTCCAATGAGTCAAGTCTAAGTGAAAAGTGGAAGCTTGAACACTAGCAAAATGATTAGAGAGAGCCAAGTTTTGCCAGCTCCGTGATGTGTGTTGACAGTTGTCCTGGTAGGGCATAAATCCTGCCAGGCTGGTTTAACCCTTGCTCTCCTCCTCCCATTCCAGGTCCAGGAGTTGAATGGATTGAGCAAACAATGGAGGGTTTGGCCCCAGCAAAGCGCTGAGGGCTAGCACCACCAAGTCAGGTGTCTTGTGCTGCCCCTCAGTGTGCCTGCATGGTCACACAAGGCACAAAGCTTTGAATTTACCGGCCAAAACAATGATGCTAGTGCCTATTGGCCAGTTTAATTTTCAAAATAATGTATTTAATGAGGGGTCATTTAGAAACCATGCCCTCTTTCCTGCGACTCTTCACCAGGAAGAGCACCACATTTGTGGCTTGTTTAACTGGGAGTCACGACAGCCACCTTTTTGCAGCTTCTGCACCAGCAGCTTAGCAGCAACTCTCCTTCCCTCTGCCTGGAATATTTTATATTTTTGCCCCAGCACATATTGAGTACATGTGCTAGAGTTAATGCTAAGACTCCATATGCATAGTTAGAATTTTAACCTGTTTTCGCATTCCTGTTTTCCAAGTTCTGATTGTTTAAACCGTTTAATTCCGTGTTTATAAATACCCTTTGTGCAACTACTTCCTCTTGACCAAAAATTCAAAGACTCTCAGGGGATTTTCTGAATTTTGGAATCATAATAAAAATTACTTCTCATACAGAAATTAATATTCATAATTCATAACCAATTATTGATTTCTACAACAGTGCAGGCTACTCCGATTTAACTGCCTCCCAAAGAACATGATGAGACTAGGTTTCCCTTTATCCCTTTCCTCCTATTGCTATGCAAAGTGCTAAATAAAGGGCATTTGGTTCTGTCCAGACAGTCTTGGATGCCTTCTTCAGAAAGCGTGACTGATCAGGCTTCCTGCACTCAGAGCTACAGATCACCTTGGAGCACTGCAACCAGAGCAAGCAGCCAGATGAAAACCACATTGCTCAAGGAGTTAGCTGTCATCACAAGATCGTTTGGAGCATAGCAACAGTCTTTGCTAAGTCTGCAAAGCTTCTCCTAGAATCACAAAAGGTTAGGGGCTAGAAAGGAACTCAAAAGATCATCTAGGCAAACCCCCCTGCCAGAGCAGGATCACCTACACCAGATAACACAGGAATGCATCCAGGTGGGTCTTGAATATCTCCAGAGAGGGAGACTCCACAACCCCCTTGGGCAGCCTGTTCCAGGGTTCTGTCACACTCATGGTGAAAAATTTCCTGCTCATGTTTACATGGAACTTCCTATGCTTCAGCTTCCACCCATTGCCCCTTGTCCTGTCATTGGGCATTAGTGAGCAGAGCCTGGCTCCATCCTCTTGACACTTGCCCTTTACATAAACATTAATAAAGTCACCCCTCACTCTCCTTCAAGCTAAAGAGCCCCAGCTCCCTCAAGCCCTCCTCATAAGAGGTTCCACTCCCTTCCTTAATAATTTTTGTGGCTTTGCACTGGACTGTCTCAAGCAGTTCCCTTCTTGGATTGAGTGGGCCAGAACTGGATGCAATATTCCAAATGCAGCATCACCAGGACAGAGGAGAACCTCTCTCGACCTACTAACCACAGCCTTTCTAATACACCCCAGAATGGTATTAGCCTTCTTGGCCACCAGAGCACATTGCTGGCTCATAGCCAACCTTCCATCCACCAAGACCCCCAAGTCCTTTTCTCCTTCACTGCTCTTCAGCAGGTCAGTCCCCAGTCTATACTGGTACATAGGGTTGTTCTTTCCCAAGTGCAAGACTATACCTGCCCTTTTCAAAGCTACAGTCAGAAAAGGCTCACTAAGTTTTAAACAGTGATTAACTTACAAATAAAGGAATTAAAACAAAAATCCACCACCCTCATTTGCCAAATTATTGTTTGGTCATTGCAAAGTTTCAAGATTTGTGAACATTTGGGATTACAGACTCACAAGTTGATGTGCTTTGGGCAGCTATTCAGGAGCTACAAAGTTCTGCTTTGTAGGTGCTGGTTTTCAGTGGCAAAAGCAAAGTAAGGTAACGCAAATCCACTAATGCTCTTTCACTGGAAAGTAAAATCGGTCAAATTTTCTCAACCTGGGTAAGAATATACAGACAAGAAGTGATTCCAGTTTAGTGGACACAGGTGAGCTTGATCATGAATCAGAGTCCTGCATTTGAACTTAACATTGCTCCCTGGATACTAGCCTTAGCTTGTCTATAAATTGACTGCACCTGTGGCAAGAAGCAGTACAAGATGCTCTAGTAACAGGAAAAAAAACACAATTAGACTTAAATGAAGAAACCCCAAAACTAGTAGCTCTCCTTACCCTGTCACCTGCCAAAGGCTTTCCTAAAAGTTCATTAAGAGTACCAATGCAGGTAAAGGATGGATCACAGAATCCAGAACGTTAGGGCTTGGAGATATGATCGAAAGATCATCTAGCACAACTGCTGTGCCAGAGCAGGAATCACCTAGAGTAGGTCACAGAGGAATGTGTCCAGGCAGGTTTTGAATTTCAGAGAAGGAGACTCCACAACCTCTCTGGGCACCCTTTTCCAGTGTTTTGTCACTCTCACAGTGAAAATGTTTTCCCTTATGTTCATGTGGAACCTCCTATGCTCTAGATTGTACCTACTGGCCCTTGACCTATCATTGGACACCACTGAGAAGAGCACGGCTCTGTCCTCTTGACACTTGCCCTTCACATATTTATAGACATCAATGAGATCACCTCTCAATCTTCTCTTCACCAGGCTAAAGAGACACAACTCCCTCAGCCTTTCCTCATCAGGGCAATATTCCTCTCCCTTAGTTATGCCAAAACCCAGAACAGCAATCACATCATTAGCCTCATGTGGAAAAGCAAGCTTTGTAAGAAGCATCAGACAACATTCAGAAAGCTTAGACTAACAAACAACTCTCCTCCCTGCTACTGCACACAAAATACCATAGTAGCCAGTGTTCAGTTTCTGTTCAGCTGGGCAGTTTTCAACCAGTTCTTAACTGTTCAACTTCCACATCTAAAGATGAGACTACCCTGGGATTCATGATATTTAGACAATCAAATGAAGTTTTTGAACTGAGATCAAAGAGAGGGGTTGAACAAGGCCATGAATGTGGTGGATTAGAAAGCACTAATAATGTCCTCAGAAGCAGCTGCCCTAGGATATATGGCACCAGAGAGAGGGAAAACACTGACAGTAACTAAGATAGATGCATTAAGATGAGTACCTCTAAATTCTTAGTCACAAACATCTCCAGCTGGCTCCCAGAATTTAACAGAGGGTTTAATTGGCACTATAGAAGCAAGTGCATTAATTTTTATTTTCAAGGACAGTGATAAAGTTTTGATTTCCCAAACAGCAAGAATATCTCACTGTCTTCAAATGGAAGCCAGGATTGTGACTGCAGAATAACTCAAGTCTGCTAAAGAGAGGGAAAAACTCCTAGATTAGAACTGTTCAATCCTTCCTTCAAGCTCAGGCATACTCCATTTTCTTGCTGCGTACCAATTACCTTCAGCTCCACAGAACCATAAAACTGTTGAGGTTGGAAGAGATATTAGAATCACAGAATCATAGAATGGCTTAGGTTGGAAGAGACCTCGAAGATCATAGGCAGGGACACCGCTCACTAGATCAGGTCACTCAAGACCTCATCCAGCCTGGCCTTGAACACATCCAGGGAGGGAGCAGACACAACCTCCCTGGGCAACCTGTTCCAGTGCCTCACCACCCTCACTGTGAAGAACTTCTTCCTAACATCCCGTTCAAATCTCCCCTCTGCCAATTTGAACCTATTCTCCCTCCTCCTGTCATTACAAGACCTTGTGAATAGTCTCTCCCCAGCCTTCCTGTAGGCCCCCTTCAGATACTGGAAGGTTGCTATAAGGTCTCCTCAAAGCCTTCTCTTCTCCAGGCTGAAAAGCCCCAACTCTCTCAGCCTGTCCTCATAGCAGAGGTGTTCCAGCCCTCTGATCATCTTTGTGGCCCTCCTCTGGACTCTCTCCAACAGTTCCATGTCCTTCCTGTGCTGGGGGCTCCAGAACTGCACACAGTACTCCAGGTGGGGTCTGACAAGAGCAGAGTAAAGGGGGAGAATCCCCTCCCTTGCCCTGCTGGTAATGCTTCTCTTAATGCAGCCCAGGACACATTTGCTGTCTGAGCTGCATGTGCACACTGTTGGCTCATGTTGAGCTTCTCATCCACCCAGACCCCCAGGTCCTTTTCCTCAGAGCTGCTCTCCAGCCACTCACCATCCAGCCTGTATTTGTGCTTGGGATTGCACCAACCCAGGTGCAGGATCTTACGCTTGGCCTTGTTAAATTTCATGAGGTTAACCTGGGCCCACCTCTCCAGCCTGTCCAGGTCCCTCTGGATGGATCCCTGCCCTCCAGCAAGTCGATTGTGCCACACAGCTTGGTGTCATCTGCAAACTTGCTGAGAGTGCACTGATTCCTCTGTCCATATCACTGACAAAGATGTTAAACAGCACTGGTCCCAGCACTGACCCCTGAGGGATGCCACTTGAGATCATCATATTTGAGATCATCAAGTCCAACTGCTTGCCTAATGATCACCATCCCACTACTATTGCTCAGTCACCACCACTAAGCCATGTTCCTTAGCACTACATCCATACATCTTTTAAATAGCTCCAGGGAAGGTGACCCGGGTAGCCTGTTCCAGGGCTAGGCAACCCTTATTGTGAAGAAATCTTTCCTGTCACCCAACCTGAACCTCCCCTGGCACATCTTGAGGCCATTTCCTTTTGTCCTGTAACTTGTTCCATCTGAGAAAAGATCAACACCCACCTTGCTCCAGTCTCCTTCCAGGTAGTTATAGAGGGTGGTGAGATCTCAACCTTCTCTTCTGAAGACTAAACAACCCCAGTGCCTCAGCCATTCCTTGTAAGACTTCTGATCAAGGCCCTTCACCAGCTTAGATGCTCTTCTTTGGACACACTCCAGCAGCTCAATGTCCTCCTTGTAGTGAGAGGCCCAAAACTGAACACAGTATTTGAGGTGTGGCTTCACCTGTGCCAAGCAGAGGAGACGACATCTGCACACCTGCTGGCTGCACTATTCCTGATACAAGCCAAGACACCTGTGCTGGTTTGAACTAATTGGAGAATTTGAGTGAGAAATTAGACTATTGGCTGAGAAATGAAAATACATGGTGTCACTTCACTCAGAGCTCTACTGAGAAAAAAGAAAGAGTTGTAACCCAAATATAGATAAGTCAGATGGTTTCAGATCGTTTGGGGCTGCGGCTGCTCTCTTGCATGGTTCCTTTGTCTCTGCCTTTTTGTAGCTGATTCTTAATAATTCTACTAACTTCTTTCCTACTGCTAACCCCCCTGGCTGATCTACCTCTGCCTATCTACTGCATCAACAGATGGTGAGAGAAGATTGGGGAAGGGGGCAAAGGTGGTAGGGGTAGTTAAAAACCTTTCTTGGGGATTTTGGTCTCTGAGAGGAGTGTGGTGTTTCCATATTACCTTTTTCACTGTATAGATCTGTAAATAACTGTTATACATTGTAAATATCTGCTTGTATATTGAGCATTGCTGTAAATACAAAGCTTCATTTATCAACTTCCAGTGTTCTGAGTTCTAGCTGGGGTTATATCAAAGGTGGCGGGGGGGGGGGCAGGGAACTGTTCAAACCA
>VWZI01000971.1:384406-584690 GCA_013396835.1 Psilopogon haemacephalus
GGCAGGTAACTGTTCAAACCACCACAACACCATTGGCCTCTTCTAACTCTGCCCTGCTATGCTGGCTGCCAGGAATGGTTTAAACAGGAGGGCAGTGTCAAGGCTGACCTGGGATCACACTGTACAGTGCCAGCAGTTTGCACATATGGTGAGGTGGTACAGAATGGAGTTGTTTTGCTCTTCCTAAGGCTGCAGCAAGACTTTGGCACATCAACACTTTCTGTGACTTTGGCTAACAGGAGTGGTAACTTAAAAAAATCCATCAAACCACAAATGTAATGGCCTTTGAAAGGCAATCAAACAACAACATCTGAACAGCCATGAATACAGCCAGTACTTGGAAAAAAACCCCAAAATTCGCAAACCCAAAATTCCAGTGGCCACTGATGTGTGGGGTGTGACATTAACACCATTACACAAACATTCAAGGAAGGAAGCAATAAGGAGGGAATGCAGCTGACACTGCAGGGTTTCATGCTGTCAGAGCTTCACAACCTGAAATCCAAACTGAGAACCAGATTACATCAGCTCAGCTTTTGTCAAAAGAGTTCTGAACATCTGAGAGGACTTCAGAATACAGCCAAATTCAGGATGGTGGTTTGGAAGGAGAGGCATAAGGAATCCTGAACAGTAACACTGGTGTTTTGGCAGTATCCCTAAATCTGAAGCCCTGTCCAGTACCAAAGCTCCTGGTGGTAGAAGAGTGTTGGAAAGCTCTACCTGTACCTACTACATTCAGGTGCTTTCCAACACCAATGCAGCACTAATGCTATTTTGGTTTCTTGCACCACAGCTGAGCTTTAACATGTTTAAACATAGAGGGACATGAGTTTTCTAGCAGCTACTGAAAATATAAATGAGGTAGAGAGTTGAAAAAGAAAAAGCTAAGAGTGAGGGAGCATGGCCAATTTCCAAAGGTTGTGCTAGAGATTTTATTTCTTAACAAGTTCTTCATCACACAGCTCTTGGGCGGCAGGGATGGTGACATGTGAGGGGACATACAAATCTCATATCAGATCAGAGGTGAAGACAACTCCCCACTCACAATCTTGTTAATCTGCAGAGTTTCTGGAAAGACCAATATTTTAAGAAATCACAGTTTCCATTGCAGTTCCCAGCATTACCCTCAGACAGCTAAAGAGGCTGACAGTTCTTCCTGGGGCACTCACACCAAATGCCAGCATTCTGCTCCTGCAGCCCCTCCTCCTCTTTGAGTGATTTTGAAGGAGCCTCTGCCTTGGAAATGAGACTCTGGAAAGAAAGAGCTGGCTTTCAACACTGCATGCAGTGCAAATGCAGGGACAGACATTCATGTGTCTGCTTTCACAGGAAAGGCTTCAGCTGAGGACACGACAGTCCTGTGGAGATATGCAGAGTCCAGCGCCGTGCTACAGAGATGATTAAGGGAATGGAACATCTCTCTTATGAGGAGCCTGAGTGAGCTGGGGCTCTTTAGCTTGGAGAAGAGAAGACTGAGAGGTGACCTCATCAATGCTTATAAATATGTAAAGGGCAAGTGCTAGAAGGATGGAGCCAGGCTCTGCTTGGTGATGCCCAACAACAGGACAAGGAGGAATGGGTGGAAGTTGAGGCATAGGAAGTTTCATGTAAACATGAGCAGGAATTTTTTTTCACAGTGAGGGTGACAGAACACTGGAACAGGCTGTCCAGGGGGTTGTGGAGTCTCCCTCTCTGCAGATATACAAAACCCAGCTGGACACATTCCTGTGTAATCTGGTGTAGCTGATCCTTCCCTGGCAGGGGGGTTGGACTGGATGAGCTTTTGAGGTCCCTTCCAGCCCCTGACATTCTGTGATTCTGTGACGTATGAAACACAGAAGTGTGTCCTTTTCTACATATGAGGTTGATGTGTTGCCTGGTAATGCTGTGCTGGACTGGATCACAAATGCATTTGAGTGGCAGTGTGGAGGCTTCAGCAAACAAGCTGGTAGGAGCTCTTTCAGTAAGCAAACCTCCCAGAGCCCACAAGAAGATAGTCTGTGCTCAAGCCAGAGCAACAGATGGCTTCCCTCCACTCAGATACTCTCCTTTTCATTCCCAGTGTGATCTTTGTGTATCCACAGGCCATGCACATGTCAGAATGAACCTTCTGCCTTTTTACTAAGCCAAGAAAGATGGTTTTACTTTCATCTTTCAGTACAAATTCCAAAAGCAGACAGGCAAAAGGGAGGTGTGGGGAAACACAACATTTTGATAGCATGCAATAATGAAAAAAATGACAGAAGCCACAGACAGAGGAGCAAAGAGTCTGCCTGCTTCTTATGCACAATGATAGATGAAAGGGAATGGATGAGGGATCAGGCAGCAGGCAAGCTGCATGCAGAAGAGGCAGTGTACAGCCTCGGTCCACTGGGACCACCAAGTTTTGATGAGTATGCCTGCAGTTGCTGCATCAGTCTTGTGTTATTCCCAAATTCTTTGCTCGCACAGATGAGGCCATTTTGCACTTTTTCTGACGTTGCTGTGCAGGGTGGTAATCTAGCTTTAAACTACCCACCCCGCGACTGCTACTTCATTTGGGCCTAGAGAAAGAAATCCCACTGCCTCTCTCAGAAAGTGGGTCATTCATTAAAGGATCTTCCATCTTCCACATTGCACCTGCAAAGTGGACAGCTGATTTTGCTGTTGGGCAGTATTCAGCACAGTGAGCTACTACGCCTACTTTGTCAGGACAGACTAGGTAGCAGTTAGAACTTGAAAATGAAACAAGACCTCCAAGGTCTTTGGGGGTGGCAAAGAAGGATCATGGTGTCTGCAAGATGAGATCCACTGCTCCATTTTCATTTCACAGCTACCCACTTGTATGAAACAGCACAGAATGTGTGAAATAGCAGATCAGGGATCCAGTCCAGTTCTCAAGACAAGACATAACTGGCACGAGTATATACTGGTTCTATCCAGTAGCTGCACCACCACATTTTTGTTAGGACCTTCCTGTCTCTCTCTAAACATCCTTGTTCTGCTTTGGAAAGAGAAGATGGAAAGAAACTTTTAGGACCAACAAGGGATCCTGCAAGGGTTACTTATCCCACCAGAGATTGCTCATTCATTCTTAATCCAGTTAACCTGCTGCTCCTAGAAGCATCTCTCAACCGCCTCAACTCATCCTTCCTTCCAAATGTTCTGACCCTTGAGCCCTTCTCCTTTTTCTGCCTCCCACCCCGCTTCTGTTGGCATCATCACTATTCTCCTCTCCAATGCTTGTGACCCTAAACTTCACTAACTTTTCTCCTTCTCTTCTTCCACCCCACATTCATCCTGTTCCCAGCCCTTTTCTTTTTCCTGATGGAAACGGCATCCTGGCCAGAGCCTTCTGTCACAATAAACGCTGTTTTCTGAAGCCCTGTAGGAAAGATGGGATCATTACATGCCAGGACACGTGCTTGCTCCATCATTATGCAAGTCAGTGCTGGAGCCATTTTGTTTCAATTTGCTTCTCTTCAGGGCCCAAGGATCTGCTCACTCATTATACTAAATGAGGTGGTTTCCCAGCTTGAAAGTGCATTTTAAAAAAATCTTACTCTGCTTAATGATTCTTTTTGTTAATTTTAAATAGATTTTTAGAATCATTCTTTCTGCTGGTAAAGGACCCACAGCAGTGGAAACTGTGTTTGGAGCTTCTGCTCCATGTAATGCATTCTTAATGATTGGAATACTTATCTGGAGGATCATCTCTCTCTCTAGGTGAGATATCTTTCATGCTCCTGATTAACACAGAACATCAGTCAACACAAGAACTTTTCCTTACAGGGAGCTGTAAATTAAAGAGATGCTGTGTAGAGCATCAGAACACCTGAAATTCAAACTCAAACCAAGACAGTTTTGCACCAGGTAATCCAGGTGACAGGCCTACCGCTCAGGATCTGGCTGTGAGGGAAATATAACCTCAGAGATTGCTTCTTAGAGGTTGCCACCTGCAAGTGTGTTCAGTCTGCTGATGTGTGCTGATAGGGCACAGGTGTTCAGGGAGAGCCTGGCTGACAACGCAGGCCACACACCTCCCTGAGACTTGGCTCCTTCCAGAGGAAGGTCATGTGTATGTGCCAGCCCATGTCTTTGCTCAGAGTGCCTCAGAGCTGCCTTCAGCGACAGCAGGGATCGTTCAGTGCTGGCGGGGGGCTGTTTCAATAGATCCTCCTGCTGTTCAGCCATCCCTCACAAAGGCTGTGGGCCAAGGAGACCTGCTGGCACAGCAACAGCCCAGCACACAAGAGCCTAAACGGCCTCAAAAAAGCTGCTTCCTCAGACCTGCTTTTTAGGATGAAGCTAGGTTCAGATGAAAGGTAACGACCTGCAGAGGCAATGGAGTTTCATTCATGCTGCTCTTCTCAGAAGGGCTTGTGCTGTATGCTCCATTCTACAGCGGCGCAGCACAAACTATAGGACACTAATTGCTGTGACACCAATTGTTGCACATAGGAAAGGTAGCAGTGGAGACACTCTCCTCTGTGCTAACGTGGTCGGACGTTACTAATAGTGTGGTCTATTAAAAATAGATTTTGAACTGGTGAAAGATGCGGGAAGCAAATCCACACATTGAGGTGTTTCTGTTACGTTTGTATCTTAGTTTTTCTCCTCTGCTTCCTTTTTCAATTGACTTGATGAGTGACAGAATACAGACAAGCTGTTTGGACCAGAAACTACGTCTTGCCAAGAGTGTGTACAGCATGCACCAAACATGCTCCTAAACATAATGGAGCCTCCAGGTATAGAAACAATAACATCTCAAAAACCTAGACAAATCTTAAATAGAACCACACCCAGTCAGGGTCTAGCATACATCCAAACCAAAAAGACCTCATTGCCAAGATACTCTCCTTTTCCAACACAGTCAAACATCAGTAGGCTCCCTGCTGGAGATGAAAAGTTGGGAACTCCATGGGAATCGATACAAGACAAATGCTTAAGAGCCCAGGAAATGCTGAAATCGAAGTAGTGAGTAGAGGAGAGGGGACCACTGAGTCATCCTAAAATTGCAGGCTACAGATAAAAATATTCAATCAATGTGCAATGTTGCTCGAAGAGTAGATTCAGTGAGTATTTGTCACCACTGAATTGCACGTGTTCAAACAGAACAGTAAAAGACATTTGTACCACTTCAGAATTCAATGGGAGGTTTGTAGGGTGATAATTCTCTCTTGTCCAGCTAATTTAATCCTTGGACTAAGAAGCGTTCAGCTTGCTGTGTTCAGCTGTATTTCTTCCAAGCACCGTCTGTTTTTACGTATGAAACTGGAGCAATCATTCAAGTTATTTACTCTTCCTTTCAAAGGGAACTGCATTTTAACAAGGGCTGAAGTACAGGAGTTCACCGAGAAGCCCTGTGACGTTACCTTGTTGAAACTGCATGGCTGACAATATTCCTGGGGTGTTGTTTTCCACCTAAGGGCAGAAGCTACAATTTGTACCCTGAAAACCATACCATATAAGGTTAGATTTCCTATTGATTGCTTCTGATAGCAATGCTAAACACAGGAGCTAAGCTGTAATAGTTGGTTAATTTTATTAAGCTTGGGTACTGAAAAGCCCTGGAGGCATCTAAAGTGGACTTTAATATTTTTGTTTAACAATTTGCATCTCTTACTGTCTCTTTTAATGTGTTTGCACCTGCTTAATCTTCTATAAACCCTTATCTCTGTCCTTCTGATGTATACAGAGTACAGTTGAGGAGGGCAGCAAATAGAAATGGGAATTCTTGGTAAACAAAATTCGACACATCCCTCGAAGGAAAGACAGTTCTTACCCACGCTGTGCTCTGAGAGCAGCACGCTACGCTAAGCAAGCAGGGGGTCAAAGTGCAGACACCAAGCCAGACGAAATACAGCAAAAGCCCCACACTGAAGTCTGCCTCGGGCAGCCATTTATTATTGCAAGATACGCTTCTGAAACATACTGATGCAATAGATGCTAGCAGTTTTGCCACACACTCAAATTTTCAAAGGCAATGCCATCGTGCAAGCAAAACTGGGCACGTTTCTGGCTGTTGTCATGCAAATTCTCATGTCGTAGGGTAAGGGGAAAGAAAATAATTTTGTTACTTTGATGAAGACGCCTTGCACATTTTGACAAACTCAAGTCCCTCCAGGGTGCTTACTGGCCATGAAACTCTTTCATATCTCATTCATTATCGGAGAGAGACAGGAAAATACTTCCTCATTTCTCTTGTGTGTGAGTAAATTAGTGAAAACCACAGAGACTCAGTTTCATTAAAAGTGATGGAGTGAGACTGGCTGCAGCCGCTGCACAGCGGGGACCGGGCTGAGCTGACTCAGTGCGGTCTGCCCAGTAGAAGCAGGAAAAAAGATTAGCTGGAAATTTCTCTATTGAAGCACTAACTGCTTACTGCAGCCAAATGCCAAGACAGCTTGATGCTGTAAAGCCTGAACTCTGAGCCCTCAACTCAAAAGCTTAGTTGAAAGTTTCACGCTCCTCAGCTCCATCATTCCACAGATTGTAGACATCCATATGCTAGACTTTAATTTCTCTGCTAGTTTCAAACCAGTGCTATTACCATCACCAACTGTTATAGCTTCTACTAAGTGACAGCCAATGGGTAATATTTCTGAAGAATCTCTCCTCACAAGTTTGCCAGGGGAAGAAAAAGCTCCCAAACCCAGGGGATCAACTTCAAGCCCAGCTGTCTCGTACTCAAAAGCAAGAAGACTCTTGAGAAGCAAACAAAGTGGGACACACCATCTGAGCATCAGCTAAACCTCTGTCACTGCGCTGAAAATTTGTCTAGAAACTTTTGCTTCTGCTGAGATTTTCACTGTTGCTGTGCAGCTCCACATCCAGCAGCACCACCACAGATAAGAGTGACGACGTGAATGGGGGATGATACTCCTGCCTGTCTGCTGCCTGAACTTGCCTGGCAGGAGTGCCACTGACTACTGAGGTTATGGTCCAACTGGTGTTTTTTACCAGTGATGTTCACAAGAGCAGGATAATGCAGGTGGCTGGCATGAGATAAAACCTTAGGTTACAATTATATGTGAATGTGCTGAAATCCACATGGAGAAGAATCAGAGTGAACTGTGGGTTAGAGAGGCAGCCTTTAATTTCAGAAGTAGGGCAGCAAGGGAGGAGGAGTAATTGGGATCACTCTACTCTATACCATAATGTCTCGGTACCAGCAGACAGCATGATGCATACCAGCCTCATCACAACATTAAGCCCTCAAGTCAGGGTCTAAGCTCTCTGCTGGCATTAAATGATTATCTGACAGTATATTCAAGAGAAGCCTAGAACTGGTAATAGAGGGACTGCTGCGTTCTGCGACTTAAGCATGCCCTGATTTCTAAATGTGGCACGCTACCTACCTGTGCTAGTTTTGACTCAATGTACTGCTCCAAGTCCCTCCATAAGATACCTTTTTCTTCCTAGCTCCTGCTGTCCTCAAAGATGGCAAAGAAACACCTTTAATCAAAATCAAGCCATTGGCACATTGTTGATTGAAGTGTAAGTTCTGATTCTTGTGATGAGTTAAAAAAATCCACACAGCTCAGCTTGTCGTAAGACCCCCAACCAGTTGGCGTAACCCTGTTTGGATGACTTAACACAACTGACTTCTAGCTCTACTTAGCTCAAATTTCCAGAAAATCTGTGTCCCTACTAAGTGTGATAATGCACTGCACATGCTCCTTTCCCAGGGTTTTCTCTCCGAGAAAACTCTCGTCCTTTTGTAAGCTGTTCTCTGGTGAGCACTGTCACGTCGTAATGCTTTCATCGCACAGGAGTAGGAGTCACAGACACTTCATGAATTACTCATCAGATACATGAGAACCTGAGATTTTGGGACGTCCAGCACACAGTTCACCCAGCTATGTCCTACTACCAGAGTACGCAGATGCCTGGGTCGTATGTGTCACTCTGCTGGGCTCACATAGTAGTTTAAGGCTTACTGGAATATTCTAATATGAGAAATTGGTCCTTTCATGAAAGTTCAGTGCAGAATCTAACTAAATAAGATCATTTATTGTAGAAGAATAATAACGATAGTCTATATCATTCATTAGTTTGCTAAGGGGTATAAAAAGCCAAAGTATAAACAATCTGTTCTTGGCTCTTGGTCACTGGCTCTCTTTGCTTCTTTCTAATCTTTTCCACTAACCTTGGCTGACTAGGTAACATGTAAGCCTTGCTGATTGTTTTCTATCTGAGGAGAAGATGGTAGTGTTGGCCCCTTCTGGGTTTCCTTTGTCCAGACGGGCAGACTGGATTTCTGTGTTCTTTCTAAATTGTATATAATTGTAAATACATGGAAATATATTGTGTATATACGCTTGTAAATGCTGCTAAATGTATCTTTATCTTACTTCCAAGCTGCCTGAGCTGGTCTGGCAAATTTCAGTTGGAGGGGGGGAAAGTTCCCAACCCACCACAGGTCACATCTGCAGGAGCAGGCTGAGTTGTGTGCACATTACATCCTTAGAAAAACACAGATTCACAGCTTATATTGGATTGAAAGCGACTGTCAAAAGTCATCTTATCCAACCCCCCTTCAGTGAGCAGGGACACCTCCAACTAGATCAGGCTGCCCAGGGCCACATCAATGTCTCAATCACATCTTTGGCCAACCTGTTTCAGTACTTTACCACGCTCATTGTGAAGAACTTCCTCCTTATGTCCAATCGAACTCCACCCTGCTCCAGTTTCAAACCATTGCCTCTCACCCTACCACTACAAGATCTGAAGAGTCCTTCACCAGCCTTCCTACAGGTCCCCTTCAGGTACTGAAATATAGTCATAAGGTCTCTCCAGAGCCGCCTTGTCTCTGGGTTGAACAGCCCCAATTCTTCCATCTTGTCTTCATATGGGAGATGCTAAGCCCTATGATCATCTTCATGGTGCCCCTCTGGATCTGCTCTAGCAGGTTCACGTTTCTCTTGAGTTGGGGGGGTTCTCATAGCTGATACATCTACTGGTGCTAAGGCACCAAACTTCACACTGGACACTGTCTTTGTGACCTCTGTTTAGCTGATTATAGAGAACTGTTCTTCAGCCTTTCAGCTGCCTATTGTATGTGCCAGTGCAAGGGTTTTTTTGCACCTAGCAAGAGGATGGCAAAACAAAAAAGCAGAACTATGATTTGTTCTTCTACCTGGAGTTCCTAGCAACACAAAGTACGGTAACACGGTATGGACAAAGCAGGTCTTTTTACACAACTCAGCCAGCCAGCCTCTGAGGTGCAAGGGTAGGAAAACATAACCTGAAGTATCTTACTGCTCCTGGACATCACAGAAGGGAGTAACTTTTTCACCTACAAGGGAATTAAGAACATTTTTCACACTGAAAACTGTAGCAGTCACAGTGCTTCTGATGAAAATAATCCAAACCATCTCTTCTCCAAGATGACTGATAACACGACAGTACAGTGCTGTTGATGTGCAAGTAGGTTGGGATAGGATGGAGAGACAGCAACATCTGCTCTCTGACAAGATGCCTGATGTTGGCTGCCAACAGAACAATGCCAACTGCAGATAAGTCATCACAAACTACCAGGTACTTGAAGCCACCAAGGCTGGAAAAGCTTATTTGCAGGTGGGAGGATAGAACAGTGCATGATGTGGAGATGCTGCCTGCAATATGCCCACGAATATACCTTTGGTCCACACAATCTGTGCAACTCCCAGAGACACTACAGGTCCTACTACAAGATACATTACTTTGAGTTGCACGACCCTAAACCCACCTTTATTTCACAGCCCATTGCCAGTGCTCCTCAGTGCAGAAAGTTAGTCCACGTGAGTTACTCTCTCCTCAGTACCCAGGAGATATATAGGCTGCACTTAAGTTTCACGTTTGGTTAGAAATACCAGTACTCTCCTGGAATGTCAACCCTTCACTGCTAGCAAGAGCAGTTTTGTCAGAGTGTT
This sequence comes from Psilopogon haemacephalus, assembly GCA_013396835.1. Taxonomy (NCBI): domain Eukaryota; kingdom Metazoa; phylum Chordata; class Aves; order Piciformes; family Megalaimidae; genus Psilopogon; species Psilopogon haemacephalus. Next base: position 394,303 of record VWZI01000971.1, read on the forward strand.
GTCACAAAACAGCTGCTCTGTTACTCTTGAGAGGCAACTATACTTCAGCAGTGGGAAATGTTTCCCATGTAGTCAGGAGGACTGTGACCTTGCTCCAAAGTGTGGTGGTGTCCTTACGAGGCAGGTCTAGGCAATATGGAGCTGTTCTGGTGATTCAGAGCAAGGCCCCCAAAGGAAAAAACACGTGTTTCTGGCAGAAGTATGACTCATGCCCTTGTCTCTGGCCTTGCTGACAAAAGAAATGAGTGTGTAGAGTTTCCCCTTGCCTAAGCAGCTCACCTCAGTACTACAGTAAGATACCAGTATTTCACAGGGGGAAGCAATGGGACTGACTGGACCTGTCTCTCTACAAATCAAGTGTGAAGCAAGAAGGGAGAGACAGGCAAGAGGGGAAAATGAAAGCAACATCTGAAGCTTTTAGTTAGTCCTTCTTTGTGTGGAAGACCTGGTAAAAGATTGAGGGGCGTGGGTAGGGGGTTGTTCTCCCTTTTTGCTCCTCTTACAAAGAAAGCAAAAAATCCCAAACCTGCTTTGAAGCAGCTGGACTCAGTGACAGCATCCCATCTCCAGCAAGATCCACCAGGGGTATGGTGATGACAGTGGGCTCTGAGCATCTATTGGAAAACTGCTATTGAACCACCTAAGAAAGACTCAGCGTTTTGTTTCCTTGGTTTTGCAGGCTGGTGTGAGATGCATGCGTAGCATCACTCTGCTTCACAAGTAGGGTCTCTACTTGAAACTTCTGCCTTATTTACTTCTCTGAAGTGCTTTGCCTCTGAGAAAACCTTCATACAGTGCATAGACCAAACATTGCATCTTTCTTTGTTACAGCAGAACATTTAGCAGAGAAGCATAGTGTGTGAAGGAGGAAATCGTGTGTTTGCCAATTCATAAAATTGACCCATTCAATCTTGTCTACTTCCAACCCTCCAGCACTCAGCCTTATGTACAATGTGCACAAACAAAAGATGAGCCTAAATACAGCCTTTTTTAAAAAAACCCATATATATCTATGCCATGGCGAATTGACTCAAGATGCACTTCTAAGGGATGCTCACAGACGTGGGCAATGCATCTGTTTACATTCTCTGGTCAATAACAAAAACCAGAACTGCCAAGAAATACATAATTCAGCCTTACCCAAACTCACTGACTTCATATTAAATTCTTAAAGAGAAAAAAGCCAAACAACAATTACAAAGAAACATCTGAGAAGGTAGGAATTACATGTGCATATAATCTGTCTTTGGCTAGTCACCTTCTTTAGAAGGGAAAAAATACACCCCAATTTCACCACACAACTGTAACTATGGCTCTGCTACCACAAGGCATCCAGTTTCAGCAGGTTTCCCAGATGCTGGTTTGTTCCGCATCAACTGGGATGCAGGAAGTTTCTTCTCAGTCACTTGTACTGGATGCCATGCTGGCAGGGTGGGGGTTAAATCATAGATTTTTCTGATTCCAGCTATTTGTTTTCACCATAGCTTCAATACTTTTACTCCAAGAACTGAAAATTCAGTTCTGGAAGAGCAAAAGCACAGAACATCTGCAGTGTGGACTCAGACATCAGCTGGGGGTAGATAACCACGAAGAGCCATGAAGTCTCCAATTTAACAAGCCAAGTCATTTTACTGTGAGCAGTGAAGGCAGAACAAAGTGGTCACTGTATGACTGAGACTATACAAGACTGCTTTATTCCTGTTTGTGTTGAGGTAGTTACTTGTTTAAAACCACTACCTCAAGTATTTGAAAAGCTTAGTGACCTCACCTAGCCAGTTGGAGTCCAATGTGGAAAACTTATTCACAACTCTCCTAACAGTCCTCCTAACACAAAACATGCTGGGATGAAAAAAGGGAACACTGATCCTTCCTCCATCCCCCCCACCCCAATTCTGCACCTGATTCTGCTCCCCACTATTTCTCAGTCACTCCTCATCTGCAAGAACCTTTGTGCTGGTGCACAAAGCACAACGAATGCCAAGTCAGAAGTACAGCAGCAAAGCCACCAACTTTCCATCTGCAGGACCCAGACAGTATCAGTGTCTGTCTACCTGTTTGTGCACTGGCTTCCTTGTAGTGGCATATTTACAATCCCACCTCAAGTGCCAGTGAGCCAAAAGAATCATCTTTAATATGGTTCTGCTGCAGTACTAGCCCTTCTCCTGTGGCTGACACAATTCTTATGATGACAGTAACTTTTCTGTTATGGTTGAGATGAAGCATGGTGTTGTCATCAGAGCTCAAAGACCCATAAACTCACCCTGAGAGCCTTTCACAGGAGGCTCACCCAGTATCTTGGGACCATAAACAAACTTGCACTGAAGTAAAACTTGTAAAAATTACAACTGGTGATTTCTATTCAAGCTCATACAGACATTTTGCAATCGAAATATCTAAAACCAGCATGTGCTTGTCCAGTGAGGCCTTACCAAAATGATTTTTCCCAATAAACTAAGAGGGTGAAAAACCCTCTCTAGACTTTCTTATTTGTACATAAATAAGAAATAAATGTTTATTTTATTTGAATAAAGTATTAAAATGTGCCTTCATAGAAGAATAAAAGAGAGCTGGGGGATAAAGATTTCACCATACAGAACCATAGAATCATCGACTTCTAAGATCATTAAGTCCAACTGTAAACCCAACGCCACCATGCCCACTGAACCATGTCCTGAAGTGCTGTGTCTATGTGGTTTTTGAACACCTCCAGGGATGGTGATTCAACCACCTGTCCCAATGCTTGATCACTCTTTCAGTAATGAAATTTTTCCTAATATCCAATCTAAACTGGTCCAACTTGAGGCCATTTCATATCACTAGTTACTTGGTAGAAAAGACCAAAATCCACCTCATTCAACTTCCTTTTTCAGGGAGTTGAAGAGAGCAAGAAGGTCTCCTCTCAATCTCCTCTTCTCCACACTAAACAAACACAGTTGTCTCAGCTGCTCCTCATATGACCTGCTCTCCAGAGCTTTGTTGCCCTTCTCTGGTAATGCTCCAGCAAGAACCTGGGGAGAAGACGGATGAGTGCAACCAATCTGGATAACTCAGTGAGCACACTGAGATAAAGGATACCTTTCATTGTTAGGCAGGAATGTTCCCAGCTATGTTAGGAACAGCGATGCAGAAATCTGCACATATATATGTATTTACTCTCCACAGCTGGGAGAGAAAGACAATGGCTTGAGAATAAGGCCATAAGAAACTTGGAAAGCTCAGTCCTGGCTCAGACAATTTTTTTTAAAGAGATCAAGGCATGAACAGTCATGCCCAGTGGTTAGGATCAGTGTCTGCAACTGGATGCAGATCAAGGACAGGAACTAAACTAGAAAGTGATGTTAGTAGAAGGTAAGATGAGGGGCAGAAGATTTAGAACAATAATCAGAAGCTGAGGAGCCACTTTAAATTCAGACTTCATTAATCACAGAAGTCAACCACCCAACATGCCCATCCACAGCTACCACTGTTTCACTAAAAGGCTACTTTATCTGGTAACTGCTTGGAGTCTCAGCTGAGGGACAACTACTTTGAAGGCCCGTGACCACTGGCATTGTTCAAAAGCCAAAAATAATTCACTTGTTGTGAGGAGAGGGAAGGTGAGTCATGGCCATATTACACTTGGCTTCATAATGAGCTTCCTGCAGCTGTTTGATCCTGTCTATTTTTCTGTTGGGTGATGGCTATGATGCCAATCTTCCTATCCTCTAGAGAGTAGATGCAGCTAGGACAAAACGTCTTACTTGATTTATCCGTGTGCTCCACTGGGGGGTGGGGGGTGGGGATCAGAGAGTAATTCTAGTTTAGAAAAGTTGAGCAGGGAACAATTTAACTGATTTGGATTTATTTTGTTTTCAAGAGGGAGGTGGAGGGGGTGGCGATAGATTTGGAAGACACACAGTCTTCAGGGAAGCATGATGACTCAGCTGTCACCAGGCACAAATTCAGGGGCTCCACGCAGAAAATGGGTGCACCCACAAGGTTTCAGGGCACGTGAAGCGAGGCGGTTGAGCTGGCAGCTATGCAAGTATCTTCCATAGTTACAACAAAAATCGTCGTTTTTGGAGTGAGACACGTCCTCCTGGTGCTATAGCTCTCTCAAAACCCAATTACACCAGTTCCTGATCTGATCCATATTAGGTATGCCTCAGTGATGGACCAGCTTGGCAATAACTGTCTGCAAGAACTCGCATCGGAAGAGTGAACTCTCAGCAGCAAAAACAATCAAAAAGCAGGCAGGAGCAAGGCTAATCCATTTAAGTAAGACTAAAACAGCTTTTATTATTAATAATAATAAAAAATAGGCTTAACCAGTGATGCCAGAAATTATCTGTGTCGGTCAAGCAAAGCAAAGGCTGTGCAGCCACTGAATAACCAGTTCTGTGGGGAAGGAGGGAAGAAAAAGGAGAAGGGGGCCTGAGGAGACTTGGAAAAAGGCAATACAACTATCAGCTCTCGTAGTCCCTCACAGCTTTTCATTGGCTTCACCCCATCAACTCAGAAATCAAAGAGCTTCAAGCATCAGACACATTTGCGTCTGCTCCATCTTCATCACAGCCAGGCACAGCCCCACGATTAAAAGAATGGAGAAATAAGGAGCTTACAAATTCACTTTTCCCCTGATACGGTGACTCACTGCACCGAGTTATCGATCCACAGGTCTGGCCTCTGCCGATAACTACACGCCACAGGGGTTAATTTAACTCCCCACCACCTGGCACTGCCTCAGACACTTCGCAGAGAACAGTTATAAATTACAGAGCCCTCCAAAGGCAGAAGGCAGGAGAGCAATTTTTTTTTTTTTTTCTTTACCAGCACATTTCCTTTGTTGCCCATCCTCCTGCAACCGGATCTGCTTTGCTGCTTCCAAGTCTCATTTGTTTTGTTCCTGAAATTATATTGCTGTGATTTGTGAAGCACAAACAGCCTACAGGACACTGTAAATTAGTCACAGTTTTTGTTTTGGTTTTTTTTTAAGTAAAAAAAGACTATCCTTCCAAAGCAGTCAGTTATTTTATCAGATACCAGCATGCAGGCATGTGCAGGCATACAGAGATCAAGGAAAGCAGTTTCTGCAAGGAAGTTTTAAGTAAACACAAAACGCATCTTCATGGGTACAAGTTGCTACTGGGAAGATTTGGACTAGATGACAGAAAAAAATATTTTCACCATTTGAACTATTAAACATTGGAATAAGCTCCCAAGGGAGGTGGTGGTGGATTCCCCTGTTTCAAGGCCCAGCTTGACAGGGTGCTGGGCCAGTTCATTTAAACTAAATTCTTACTCTGAAAGGTTGGACTGGATGATCCTTGAGCTCCCTTCCAACCTGGTGTTCTATGAATCTGTGGATCTTATAGAAATGTTGCTGATTTTAGGAATAGCAGTACCTTGGAAGAGTGTGACAATGCTTAACTGAAAGAATGCTGGGACACATGGAGGCTTTTGATAGTGATAGGTTTTAGTGATAGGTTTTCCACCTCAATATGGCAACAGTCTACAGCAAGTTGGGAGAAAAAGATGGAAGTCTCCTCAGCTTAAAACTTCCTTGCTCAGTCTAAACCTTTACTGATAATAAACCTATTAAATTATAACCAGCACGGATGAAATTTAGTACTGTTCAATCTTTGCAAGTTTGTTGATTGCATCAATTGGATGCCTAAGTCTCACTGATGCTCACCATGGTATCTCTCATCAAAATTTCTGGTGAATATAATCCCATAGGAGAACTGAGCTGAGAAATCTGATTATCTATTAAACTCTGTGCTCCCAAAACATTAACCACCAGGTTTATGCTCCTGATCCCTCCTAAAATCCTATCCCTTCCACTCAGTTACTGCACAAATCCCACCGATATCCCAGAAGGTTTTTGAACCTGGGTAAACATTTCTCCTGGATATTGCACAGAGAGCAAGCACCACCTTTCCGTGGTCACAAGGGATGAGCTGTTCAGTTGATACACGGACAAAGAAAGCTTTCTTCTTGGTGGATGTGAAAACCTTAATCACTTTTCAGGGAAACAGCACATTGTGTTTGGTTGCTTTTTTGTTTTTATTTGTAAAACTTTACCTGTGTGTTTCCCCTGAAGGGGTGGTGACTGACAGATTCTTACACAAGTCATAGAATCATAGAAACAGCAAATATTTCACCTGGAAATAAAACAAATGTTGACCTAACACCACCATGACCACCCAAACCAGGTCCCAAAGTGCCTGTTTTTTTAACATCTCCAAGTCACCGTGCAGTTTAGGACATCCTCCTCAGTCCATTTCCTTGGCACTTGGGTGTGAGCTGCAGTTTAAAAGCAGAGAATTAAAGTAGAAATTGTCAGATACCAGTATTTCAAATTATTGGGTTTTGGCTGTTGAAATGTTTGGATTAGAAGTATCAAAAAGTGAAATTCTGTTTTATGCACTAGCTGAAAGAGATTGCTGTTAGCCCTGCCTGCAGCCCTGCCACAGAGGCTTAGCTCAGAGCATGGAAATTCCCGTGTTCCTGAATCAGCCAGAGATTGTCTCGCCTTCACTTCTATCTCTGACAGTAGTCAATACCAGGAAGTTTAAATGAAAGTGCAAAACCACACTGGAGCAGACTATTACAGAATAATCTGCACACAGATTCTCCCCTTCCCCTTGCTCCTTTAATTTCAACTGCTGTGCAGTTTTCTGAAGATGAAATTCTTTCTTTACCATCAGTGATCATTGTCTCAAGAGCACAGGGAACTAACCATGCCTGCCTGAAAGGGAGAAGAGGACTTTTACCTGATGCTCTCCAGACTCTGCTGAGCTAATATGGCTTGTTTCACTTACAGTATACCTGCAATTAAGTGAAACTTAAGCAAGTTAGGCCAAATTAAACACAGGTGTAAGTTTAAGGTGCATTAACTATGAAACCCTGTACAGATGCTTCCAGTCAGAAGTAAAAGGGGTCTGAGCAAGCTAATGAGAACTCAGAGCAATTTATTTCTCAAGGAGAGTGTTGAAGGGGTTTAGTGAGCTCCAATATATCTGAAATTCAACTCTTTCATTAACTTGGTTTCACTTAACTGAGTATTTCTGTGTAGACAGACCCATAAAATTATCTGACAGTCCTGACTGAACCTCTATGTGATTCTTCTGAGCGTGGCACGTGAACAAATGAAGGAAAAGCCTAATTCACCTTTGCATCTAATTTTGTCAGATCTTACGCGGGCACTTGCATGTTCAGGGCTGAGTATTTGTCAGCAGCCAGGCAGGAAGATGAGATATATATACCTTGGCTTGAGATTTTGGCAATCTTCTGCATACAAGCATGTGTAAGATGCAGCCTAACGGCCCCTTCATTTCATTTCATTCTTTTCTGTGATGCTTTTAGAAACCAAAGTAGGACATTTGTGCATCCCGTGATTATAATTTTATTGACAGAAGAAGATATAATAGTTACATCTAATGTCTCCCTAAGGGTTGATAATTGGATGTAGATTGTATTCTGGGATAGGAGATCTGACATAAATGCATCTAAATCTCTGAAATAGACTGGAATGTGATGGGCTAGGAGGTAGAGGCGGGAGAATGACGCATCAGGTATGAATATTATATGCACTTCCATTCCATCATTTCCAGCAAAATGTAATGGCTACAGTCATCCACTGTCCCACTACAGTCTGCACTCCAAAGTCAGGAGCAGACAAACAAAAAAGGGAATGATGACTGCGAAAGAAAGCAGGAAGAGTGGTGAGGCTCTGTAATTTCTACTAGTAGGCAAAAAGTATTAGCTATGAACATAGTCTCACTGGGCCTGGGCCACTAAACAAAGCATTACCCCTCCAGCCTTGAAGCATTTCATTAGGCAACAGCAGCAACTGGAAGTATCATGCAGCAGACATGCTGTTGCTTCCTCCCAGTCAGTGGAAGGCTGTAGAGTGTGTATATGCAGAAGGGTAAGAAAGACACACTTGCCACCTGATGGTCTGATTCAAAGAATAGTAAGGGGGCTTCTGCACAAAAGCACCAAACCTCTGTGGACCCAAGAAATTTTCTTCTTTGGTTGACTGTAGGATAAAGTCAGCATGTGTAACATTGCGAGTGAAAGGAACATTGTGAGATGCAGAGGGATAGAAAGGTATCACTAAGGACTCCAGCAAAGACACATCCCCTTGGAATAGAAAGTATTAGCCTCTCAGCTATACACAAAAGGGTTGATTTAATTTCTCAGTACCCTAACTGGAACTGTGTAGAGATGACCGCTAAAGAGGTCACCCTGTGTATTAAAAGCTGTGCAACTGCACTTAACACAGAGGTTGTTACAGGGAATCCCACCTATGCACTGTGCAGAACAAGCATATGCTCATCTGCCAGAACACTGAAGGGAACCCTACAGAAGTTGTCAGACATCCAGACGGGCACATGTCACGTCTACAGGTAAGTTGTAAAAGTCCATCCATCCCATGCCACTGCAGGATTATATATGTTCTCCTGTTCTTTCTCTGAATGCAACTGAGAGGCTTTTCAGACTTTGCTCCAAGAGAGATGGAGCAAGATGGCCTCCAGTTAAGAGCTGCTAAGTCATTGGCCAAGACTCTCATCTAGTATGAGAGAAATTAAGTTTAATCCCTGGTCTTAATTCAAGGAGAGGAAGAAGCTTCCCCCCCACCATGAAAACCTTAAACTACCACAAAGCTAAAGACTGAGCTATTACATCTCAAGTAACAGTACTGAACATGGAAGGGAGCTTCTCAAATTTTACTAGATATTCCTTCCGGGAAGCAGGATGCTTTTGTTTGAAAGTTTGCATAGTGCAAACCATTCCCTTTTGAAAAACTGTCATCTCCTAAATGTTCCCAAAATGTGTTTAGATAGCTTCAGGTAGGGGACTACTAAAATGCTGCAGTCCCTGTTTCACTACCAGTGCCATGTGCCTGAGGGAATCCTGCCCACCAGACTGAAAAGCAGCCTACAGCACACATAAGAAAGCTCAGGCATGAGGACAAGTGCAAAGTTTTGATCTAGAAAAACTTAATTTAGTTTTTAATTTAAGGGATTTAAGAGAGATGCATGTTTGTTTTGTTTCAGCAGAACACCTATCACTGTGTTTGCCACAACTCTCACAAACCAATGTATTACAGAGCAGTTAAGAGGAGTGCATGTGTTTTACTGTCCAAAATGTTCCTATTTATAGCATTATCACTGACAGATTTAACTGAGATTCCTAGGACACAGATTTGTTTTTCTTTACAGTATATTACTCAGTGGTTTTCAGCCTTCTGCAATTTACAGACCCCTGAAGGCATATTCCAGGGAGGGTGCAGAACCTTTTAAGCAAGCCTTAGTCCACAGACAATTAATTTTCTTTAGTTGCTTTTTAACAGCACCCCCTGCTCCATCCCCAAGGGCCTGGCAATCGCAGCTTTGGAGGCTGCAGCTTTGGCACAGCAAGGCAGCTCAAGGGGTGATTAGAGAGAGCAGAAGACTGGTGGTGCTGGTGTAGGAAGCTATGCATCTCTACTGACTTCAAGAAAACCTGTGAAAGCACTGCCAGAGAAAGCTGCCAGAAATATTTTTAAACATTCTAGTTCTGGAATTGTAGTTCTGGAAACAGGCATGAGTTACAAATTAATAAATATCAAGGAGTGTGACAATTAGAGCACAGCCTGTTCTGCAGATGGAACATTCTCAGGGCAGCAATGACTTGTCAAGCTAGCAAGCCTTCCTACAACAGCTTCAGCTGAAAAAGCTTCAGCTAAACAAAGAAGAATAGGAGATGCGGGCTGAATGAAGCATCCCCTCGGCTTTGGAGAAGCTGAACATGCATCCATACCAGCAGAATTAGAAAGCTGCTGCCACCTATGGTTATCCATGGGTCTTACTCACCCAGGTCCCAGCTCCAAGAGTGAAGCAGCTGCCTAATTGGCTCACACAGTAAGCGAAGGTGAGCCAAAGCATTTTCCCAGTTAATATACACCCACTCCTTATTATCAAAGCAGCTTGTCAACATGCCTACAAAATAATGTCACAGGAAGAGAGCAGAGGTTAATCTGTAGGAGGTGCACGACACCAGATGAAGAGCCACAGTTGTTGTCTGCCAGCCAGTCCATACAAAACAGGTCGGCAGCAGGTCCATTGGGAGGCTTGGCTCTGACTGGCTGAGGCGTAAGAAAATGGATTCTCCTGTCTCCAAATCGCTGTAATCAACTCTGACAAAAGAAAAGGCAACTCTAGGGTCGCTCTGGCATTCAAGAGCAGCAAGAACACATCAAGACAAGCAAAAGAGTAGGAGCAGGCAGCACATGAAGTGTGCTTCCAGTCTCAGCTGGAAATCTCAGTCAGTGCCTCCAAAGACAAAGTAATTAAAAAATCAAAGCCACCCAAAGGCCCAATCACCTCGATTTACTCTGAAGGGCTGCAATTACCATAAAAATGAAATCCAGGTGAAGTATAGAAATGTCCAAACTTAAAACACTATATTGTATGAAGGAGCACAACAACACACATTTCAGAGGAAAGCGGGTACAGGAAACACAATGGGAAGAGAACTGCTCAGCAAGAAGTGTTGACTCTGCTTCCAAGTAGCTTCTGGCAGAATGTCTACCCAGAACCAACTCCTTTGTCACTTTATTGTGAGACACTGAAGAAGCAAAAGCAATTCTTAGCTATCAAACACATAGCAAGAGAGTATTTTAAAAGAAGAAAAGATCAAGAGGAGTTCAAGAGAGCCCAGTGCTGTTGAAGAATCAACTGCTTGCTCCTCCTTCACCTTTGATCTTCTCTCATTAAGCCTCCTCGGACAGTTTGCTCCAGGTACCAGGTACCTAGCCCAGCAGCTGCAGACTAAAGCAGACGGGTGAGGAGCTGTTTTTGAAGAGATACAAACTAGGAAAGCTGCCCAAAGCCTTCAGCTGCAGCAGGCTGGTGTTTCCAAGTGCCTACCCAAATCCAGTGATTTCCAGTGCCAATGGAAGTGAGATCTAGTGATCTGCTGCATGCACCATTTGCCCACCTGACTGTTACTGCTCGTTCAAGCACTGTCTGCCATACACTGTCCCATATTTCACCTGACAGAACAGAGGAAGAATCCCATTAGCTTCTAGAGGCGGTTTCAGCAGCAAGGGCATGGTAGACTGAATTTCTAGGCAGCAAAAGGATACTCTGACAAGGTATTCACTATCTGGTGGTGTAGATTAAGGAGGAACCTGGCTCTTCTGGCTCTTCAGTGTGTATGCAGCTCCCATTAGCATTAATGTAAGCCACGTACAGGCACTGAGAGTCTGCCAAACAAGTGACAAACACCAGCTTTTCATTCAGCATACGTGAGCAAAAACGGGGGCACAAGACACTCAACACTCTGCAGCAAGCACCTGACAACTATTTAAGCATTGAGTCAAGTCCAGGAGTTTTATATTTAAAAATTACATAGAAAACATTCACTGAGAGAGCTGTAGAATCAGAGAGTCAAAGACTGTTAAGAGCTGGAAGGGACCTCCAGAGATCATCAAGTCCAACCCCCCTGCCAAAGCAGGATCACCTAGAGCAGGCCACACAAGAATGCATTCAAGTGGCTTTCGAAAGTCTCCAGGAAAGGAGACTTTACAGCCTCTCTGGGCTGCCTGTTCCAGTGCTGTCACCCTCACAGTCAAGTTTTTCCTAATGTTGAGGCAGAACTTCTGGTGTTCCAGTTTGTATCCACTGTCCTTATCCTGTCACAAGGCACCACTGAAAAGAGACTGACCCCATCTTCTTGACTCCTTCCTTTAAGGTACTTGTAAATGTTGATCAGATGGCACTCTGCTTTCTCTTCTCCAGGTGAAACAGCTCCAGGTCTCTCTTAAACTAGGGAGCCCAGAACTGGACACAATGCTGCAGATGAAGCCTCACTAGGGCAGGGCAGATGGGGAAGAGAACCTCCTTTGACCTGCTGGTCACACTCTTCTGAATGCACCCCGGGATACCACTGGCCCTCTTGGCCACAGGGTACATTACTCTCTCATGGTCAGTATACTGTCTACCAGAACTGCAAAGAATATGGTACACACTCTACAGTTTTGCATCATGCTCCTGCACAAAGAGAACAGTTACAGAAAGATGATAAATATGCATGATAATGTACTTTTTTTTTTTCTTTTTTTTTTAATAAGCTATGGCTGTTATGGTTAGGGCATTTTTGGTGTCTTTTTTTTTTCTGAGAAAGAGAGATTACTCAGGGCATAAATCCTCAGAATCCTGAATTGGCTTACATCAATACAAGTTCTCATGTAACTAATAAAAATGTTTCATTTTCCTCCAAGGAGAAGATAAAACTTTTTTTGGCTTATACACTAGGTATAAATTTGGAATCAAGCTTCAACCACTACCCCAAGAAACAAACCAAACAAACTAACACCAAAATAAAGCAAAGATTGTGGAGTAACTCCCCATCTTTGACCTGCCATTGAGGCACACATGACAAAAGGAAAGAAGAATTCTTCAGTCTCTGAAGACAAAGGGCTGTATTTCCAGGAGCAGCTTTTCATAAGAAATGCCACAAGGTTCAAGTATCCATAGGACAACCTAGTATCAGCCAGATGTACAGTGTTGAGCACTATCATCTAGAACTCTAAAACCTGAAAAGCCAAATCAACATTGTTTGTTTTGGGGGTTTTTTTGTGCGTGTTTTGGTTGTTTTTTTTTTAATCCATTTTGTTCCTTGCAGGTACCTAGGCTATGCTTAATGATTTTATGTATAATTTCCACCCCTGTCCGCCAGCCTGGGGCTGAGAGAGAACGTTACCAATTAAAGGAGCAAAACTGCAGTGGTTCTATGCTGTAAAGAAAGAGACATTACCACTAATACCTGCAGTTTTATGCTGCACGCACTCAAAAGATATTTCCTCAAATTATAATAATAACAATAACACCACTAGTAGGGTGCTGTGTACGTTTATTGAAAACTATACATTCTACGAAGCCCAAGAGAGCTGGTTAAATATTTACCAAACACAGAATATTTAGTATTTAATAAGATGCTAAAAATTAATGGAAATAAAAACTTAAAAGGCATATTTCTGAAGCTTTCAAACATTAATTCCAGTCAAATGCTGCCCTTCTGCCTGAGACAGGAGAAACACTGCTTGATACTGGGATGTCCAAGCTGTTCAAAACAGTTGCAAGGAAGGACTGATAATTTTTTTGAACAATTCATAGTTATTTTAACAGTGGTTAAAATTAATTGAAACAAGTTCTTAATAAACAGTAATAGATTTACCTTCCCACCCTCAGGGCCTGTTGGGAGGATTATTCGATATTTTCTCACAGCTTTTAAGTTGGAAACGCTGTATGAACACAATTATAATATTCTTACAGAACCATTCTTTAGCAGCTTACTCTTGTCTGTAATTAGATGCGGTGATCAGACTATATTTTACATTACACTGCCATTTTCCTTTATCAACATACAGCAAGTGGCTCCAGAGAGCACCTATGGCCCTTTAATGACTTTTACTGTTTTTCAGCTAACGACCATCAAATAGACTAATCGTAGCAAAAAAAAAAAAAAAAAAAGAAAAGAAAAAAGAAAATTAAGGAACTGCAGCTACATGCAGAGCAATAAGCACAAGCCTTCTCTTCTTCTACTGACTGGGCTTTGAGAAATTAGCTAATGATAATGGTTTAATAATGAAACAGATGCTCAACGTCACTCGGCTGCTCTATGCAGCACCAGCCCCATAGGAAACCTCCCACCCTTGTTCAGTCCAAAAACATGCAGGCGTGAACTTGGTGGCAGATTGCAGAGCAACCTGCCCTTTTATTTCTCACCTCCTGGAAGTGAGAGTCTGCGTCTCACAAGTTCTTGTCATATAGTTTCTCTATATGGTCCTCTCTCAAATGGGATTAGGAGGCTTGTTTCAGATGAAGACTGGAAATCACCCATCACTACTATCATGATGGGAAGGAAACAAATAGATAAAAGACATTGGAGTTGGTCCACACTGTGTACTGCAAGATTCAGTGTCAGAAATCATATTCTCACTGCCTGTCCTATGTCCTTGACTGAAACAATCTAAACAGAGGAGGAAAGGCTCATGAGAATGGCATCGGCAGCAAAATTACAGGAGGCTTGTGCCTTTGGAGAAGATGGGTTCAGCGCTGATTGCTCATGCGGGATGAAGCCAGCATAGCTGCTCTTGTATTAGCTGCTTGGGGTCATACGCTTCCACCTGCAAAATTGCTGCCCACGGATACAGCATGATTCAGAACCTCTCGCTGTGGAGAGACCAGCAAGAGTATGAGACTGCATCCATCCTCAGCCTGCGAGCGGCTGAACCATCCTTGCACAGCCTACATTGCTCAGTGACCAGCTCTATCTGGCTGTACAGGCTTTAACCAACACGCATAAAATACACCAGGGGATGATAAAAAGGTCCTTTTTATTTTTTACTCCCTCTCCCTTCCCCTCTCCTCCCTCCAAGGCACTGAAATACATACACTCCCTGCATCACAAGATAAGGCGGACAATCTGCGATATGTAAAAACGAGAAGGAGCTTCATATTCTGTTGTATATAAATCCCTGAAGACCATGTGGGTGGGATTCAAATAAAACCTCTCCACTTGTGTCATCTTTAACAAAATCCAACTGCCAATGCTTTAACACAACAGCGAAAAACTTAAACATTTCTCAGGCAGCTCAAATAATAGCCTTGCAGGCTGAATGTGATAGATCTTCTATTGCAATTCTACACCTCTCCTCTCTCGGTCACACTAGGAATGCAAGAGGGAGGCTTCAGGGTATTCGTTTTCAGCCATCAATAAATAAGTGAAGTCTGCTTCAATTCCCCTAAAACAATCAGCTACAGAAGATTAAAAATAGTAACTATTTGATGCTACCGTGACAGGTCTGAGAGTGAAACTGAACACAGCTCAAATAAAGTATTTATCTTTCTGGAAGACTTTCAATGGTGCAGGGAGACAACATTGCCAACATATGCAAGCACCACAGTCCAGGGAAGTCCACACCAGCCATGTGTGTCTAGTTTTAAGGTCACAAGCTCTCGGGTGAACTGGCACTGCTCATTTCCAGTTTTCCTACAAATCCAACAGCTAAGACTAGCAGAACATTCTGCACCATCATTGTTGCAACCCAACCCATGGTTTGAAATGTGTCGCTGTCAGACATTTGTAGTCCCAGGCCAAACGGTGTGGTCCCCATTTACATTCACTCTCCCTAATGCAGAGCTCTAAACGGGGCTTCTCAAGCCTTAAATCAGTGTCAGCCCATTACTGAGGCAGCATATAGCAGTCAGGAAGTTAATGGATTTAAAGGGCGGAGGTATTGATGTCTGTGAAGTGGAAACTATTTATCCTGTAAATACTGTAACAGCTAGGACAGCTCATCTCATTACAATTTATTTGTTTCAAACACTGGTGTAGGAAGGGCTGGTAGCTGCAGGTTCTGTTACTGGAAGTGATGGGGCACAGAACTGCCGCAGGGATCTGCTGCTGCAGGCATGGTTCCTGAGGGTGACCCCAGCAGGGAAGCTCTAGTGCTTGTACTTCCTGTCCCTGCTAAGCAGGAGACCTTCTCCAAATAACACAAATACATAAATACGTCTCCAGGTCTCCTCTCTAAGCTGTGCTGCTTGTCTGTCTGCAGGCAGTGTCACATACTCTGATAGACAGCTGACTTGGAGGTGCTGTATGTGCTGGATTAATCTCTAGGATTCCCATCCCAGGATACCACACAGATTGCCGGCAAGCCTTTGGTCACTTGGGAAGTACCACACGGAAACACACAGTGCAAACTGCAAGTCACCGTAGCAATTTTCAGTACACTCTGCCAGGCTGCAATCTCAGAAAGCTGGGACATTGCTTACCCTCCTGCCCTTGTCAAACCTCAGATAATGACCTTGAGGGGAAAAAAAAAAAAAAACAAAAACCAAAAACCCAAACAGTAGGAAAGATGGATTTTTCAGCCAATTAGGAGCATATCCAATAAATATCGAGCTGTTCTGTCCGGATAGGAGCCTGCAAGCATCTTAAAGCCTCTAGCTTAGTGATTCCCAGTCTCCAAATCATTCAGTTCTGTATAACCTCTCAACTGAATTATCTGAGAAAAAATTGGGAGATAATCCAAATGATTTCCACATAAAACCTTGCTAGGCCCTGTGAGTATTAGAAGACTAGAGTGAGAGTGAATGGGAGGAAGGGAGAAAGGCTGTAAATATGCTGCACTTTATTTTCCTTCAAAAGGGTAGAGAATGTATAGTTCTTTTTTAAGGTGTTTTCCTTTTTTTAAAGACTTGTTTACTCTGCTTTGTTATCAACCCAACTAGGATGCAAACCTATCTCCTGCCTGCACAGAAAGATGTCCGCAGGCCAGCAGTAGACCTGCTGTTTCTCATTCCCTGCAAAAGATGCTGCAAGTCAGCACTTTATATCAGATGCTCTCTCAGCAATAAACCCCACACTGATTTTCCCTGTAGCTACAATTCTATGCTTTTTGACCACATGAATGCTTCATTTTTACAAATAACTGTTTAATAATTATCTAGTTATCAATCCTTACAAGTGGAGGCAAATACCTGAATTCTCAAGAAGGGGACTTGAATTTTGAGCATCCTATTTGTGGCATCCAGACCTTGTCTCCAAGGTCTACCTTGTCTCTTGGCCATCAGTACCTCTGAAGCCGCTACTGAGAATCTCTCCCACGATGAGACATCTGTGTCAGGTTAAAATCTAATATTAGAGGTATGTTCAGCTGTACTGTGATGCTTGGGCCAGATTAAAGCACTTCAAGACAGCTGTGGGAATGTCCAAACCCAACCAATGCTCTCATTTGGTTGCTAGCATACATGAAATCGTACCAGAAGCAACTTCATACAAAAATATAGGGATGCTTTGAAGCTGCTGTGAGAGGAATCGAGCCTTTTCATTTCCCTGCTCTTGGCTGTTAACTTTCCTTTGTTTAGATGGCAGCACACTACACTTCATAAAAATTAACACTTTTTTTTTTTTCTTTAAACACTTACGAGCTTATTTTCCTTTCACTTGTACCAGCTGTTTATCTCCTGACTTGATGATTCTCTTTGGAAATGTGAGTTGACATCTGGGTACGAGCGGATGCTGTAAATTGCCAGCATTTCTGTCTACTTATGCAAGCAAGGATTAGTTCCTCCAACTACAGTAGCATCTCTCCAAAGAGTGCTAACATTATGATACATAACAACCATCTTCTTTCACTGCTATTACCCCTTTCTTTTCATTCAAGTACCTTTTTTGTTTGCTGCAGGCAAAGCAATGCATTAAGGCACTAGGCAATACAAATAAATGTCATTTAACGAGAAAGCTTCCCAGAAAGTTCACATTATCACTCAGAAGAGACATTAAGGGTAGGTGAGAACAAAGTACAGATCCTGGAACAGGTCAGAAGACACAAGATGGAGAGAATCCATGGACTTTGCCTAACCAAGCTTGAGCATGGCGGGGAATCCAGCTGCCTTGGCTCCAATGCTTTCCTGAACACAGAAAACAGGAGAGAGGCAGTTGCATAAAGTACCAGGTACTTCAACACAACCCTGGTTTGTTCATTTGTCCTGTCAGAGGAAAGGATTCTATACTTGTTCCCCTTTACCCATAATCTCAACATTTTCTTTCACAGGTCTTACGTCACCCAAGCCAATGCTCCTTTGTCTTCCACACCCAACACAGGAGAAGCCATCATTCATCCTAAAGGATGACACATTCAGACACCGGCCAAGACAACATGTGAAAGAGATCACACATTCAAAGGCCTCCTCCTTAAACCAACTGGTTGTTAGCAGGATGGGAAATCAACAGATGGACCAGGGCTACATCACACACCATTCATTTTATTTCAAGTTTTAAAGGTTAAAGCCAACACCTTAAATCACATGAGGAATGCAAGGCAGGCATGGGACAGAAGTGTCACATGCTCCCTTGAGAGAAATGTATCTCAGACAAGGAACACCAGAGTCAAAAGTCGCTTCACAGATAATTCTTGCAGACAAAAAAACAACCCTGTTTGATGTTTGTCCCATGTCTTTTGAGTTTGGAAGAATCAGCGAGCAACAGAGTGGTCTCCCTGATACAAAATAGTAACTGTTTTTCAGAAGCCAAGAAGTGTGTTTTTGTGAACTAAACAAAACGTGTCAAAACTTTTTTAAAGCTTGCATGCCCAAAGCAGGGAAAATGGTGACATTCTTTGCATTTGCAAAAGCTTTCTGCTTATCTGTGTTCCAACTCGGAAATAATAATCCTGAAAAAGCCTCACTATTAATGAACAGAAAAGCGTGCACAAAGCTAGATGAAATAAAACTGGGTGATTGTGGTTTCTATTGAAGCTATTATTTATCTGCCATTGGATATGGAGAATAGTGAGGAATAGAAATGAAGGAAAGGGGAAGGAAGCAAGCAAGTTGGGTTTCTGCCCAGAGAAGGAGGATGTTATTTGGTTGAACAAGATCAGCTCCACAGAGTTGCTGACAGAAGGTAAGGAAATAATGTGCTACTATGAAGGGTGGAGAGAAGTAACATACTGAAGTTTTAAAGGTATAAGAACAATCCCTTAGTCTCTGCCTAAAGGCAGTGTCAGGGGCTAGAGCTGGGACAGCCACTGTAAGAGTGACAGACACTCTCTATTAACTCTTCTCCCTTCCCAAAGGAGAGAAACTGATGGGTTGGAAAAGAAAACTAAAAAAGCTTTAAGGAAAACAATCACAATAAAATGAAATAAATACAAATAGATACAAACTAATATTGAACCAAACCCCCACTCATGGCAATTGTATCACTGGTACCGCTGATGTTGAGGAAGTCAGGAGCTTGATTGTGGAATGCAATTGAAGACAGAATGGAATTGAAGGCAAAAGGGACAGAGTCCTCTTTGCACACTGGTCACTGAAGAAGAGAGCTTGACCCTCATCATCCCACCACTTTATATTTAACATGATGCATATGGAATAGAATCCTTTGTTGATCAGCTTATGGTCACCTGTCCTGTCTACTCCTCCCCACAGGTGTGACCTCTTGACAACCACATAGTACACATAAGCAGTCTGGATCTTGGTACCCATAGGAGCAAGTACAAGCAAGAGCCTTTCTGTGCAGCAGCCCTTGGTAGTAACTCCAAACATCAGTGTTACCACTTCCAGTAGCAGACACGATCTGAAAAATACGCTGGTTGCTTCACAAAGTGCAGTCATGTAGAAGAGACTGTGCTGAAAAGTAAAATCACTGAAGGGAATTAGTTCTGTTTCAGCTCAAACCATGACAGGCAGCCTACTGCTGTGGTATTAACGCTTGAGAGGAAGACACCTGAGTCAACTAGGCCTTCTGCCCACAGTGGGTATTCACTGCCATTTTGGTAACTTTAGAGTGGCGATAGCTGATGCCTCCCCTACAGAAAGGGCTGCTCCAAATGCTCAAAGCTCAGGCCATCACATTTCAAAGTCTCCTTGCAGCCTTGTTTGTCACTGCAGGAGAGGAGCCAAGTCCTACATAGACATCTGGAGACGCTATGGGAAACAAAAATCACAACCACCTACGATTAAATGCATGCAGGTTACTTTACAACATAATAGAAAAAATAGTTTTGACACAAGGAGCAGGAAAGCAAGAGGCACATTCTCCTACCAAATAAACACTGCTTCAGATTGTGCTGAGACTCCCCTATCAACACACCAACTCGCTTACTCACTTATGCCCTCCTGCTTCACACTGTTACCCCACTCCCTCTCTCCTCCAGAACAGCCTCCCTTACTCATTTAACTTTTTTAGCTTTAAGGGAAAATGTTTCTGAAAATACAACAGTTTTGACATTGGGAGCTCTTAAGTTCTTGCTTTCTCTAACAGCTGAAGCCACTGCTCCATTTGAAGGAAGGTCCTCAGAATTCTACAGAGATTTGTTGCATCATGTGTGGTCTGAAGAAGGGCTAATGTACTTGTGACTCCCAAAGCCGAAGAGACAGTAAGCTAAGGAATCACCAGAGATGCAGTCTCTTCATGGAGATTCTTTCAAACAGTAAGCTTACCCACTAAAAGCTTGCTGGTCATACTGAAGATCTTTTGCAGTATCTAACTAGAGGGGAGTATGGCTCCAGGTAGAGGATCAAGGAAATGGACAGTAGATTTTTTTTCCAGAAGCACAGAGAGCAGGAAGGATCAAGAATTTTTGTGCTTTCCACTGATTGTTTGCTGTCCTCCTCACCTTGCTTGTAGTTACACTTTCTGACAGCAGCAGTTTCTGGTAGAAGTAGTGTGATGTAGGGGTTGATGCTACATAGACCTGGGATTTGCTAATGCATTGAACCACTTGCAAAAGTGAGTTTCAGAAATCCTTTTTGAGCAGAGGCAACTCTGTCTCTGTCCTCACAGGAGAATGAAGGACAGTGAAGGACAAGGTGTGAAAAGATTTCAAGGAAACAAACAGCAATAACATTGACAGTCACCTGAGCTGGATGCTTATTCCAACTGAGAAATATGCAAGAACGTTTCTACTCCAAGAACTGTGTATTGGGTTTAAGCTAGCTACCCCTGAGTTCAAAAGCCCAATAAATACTCAATTCGATTTAGGAAGTAAAAAGATATAAAACTTTAACAATAAATAGGAGGTAAAGGGGTTTCTTACAGAAGGTGGGGAAAAAAAAAAAAAGGGGGAACCAGAATGCAGGATATGGGGAAATGAGGAAAATTACAGAGGCTGGGATAAAAGGAGAAGAAAGGGAACAAAATACACAAAATAGAAAATACAACCCGTGGAAATGGGAGTCTTGAGTCCAAACGCTGGAATTGATGATTGGATGGTGAATGAAAGCTGGATGCAGACTTTTTGGGATGAGATGCAGTTAGTTAAGAGTTCCAAATGAAATGGTGGTATCCTTCCACGTGTTGGCTGAGGAGCACGTGGTGACAAGCAGCTAAAGCAGCGAGGAGATGGCCCAGGCAAGCAGGGCAGAAGAGAGAGGAGAGGAGCCAAGATGTGTCCCCTTTTATAGCAAAGCCCTTAGCAGGAAGTGGGAGGAGCTAACCATGACACCTGGGAAAAGGTAAGACCACCCCTTGGGAGGAGTCAGAGGGCTCCAGGTGAGGCTTAACCCTTTACAACCTATGGAAATTGTCCAGCCCTTTCAAGTAACTGCCAAAGAGACAAAGGTTGCATCCTCATCAGTAAAATAAACACATCCAAAATAGGTATTGCTCATCACTTGGTTATTACTGGGAAAGCAGAAATCACATTGAGTCTCCAGGTAACATTAGAAGCATTGCATTCCTGCATGATCAGCAGTGGGAGAGCCTCGCCAAGGGCCAGCTGAGCCCATTTGGTTTGCTGAGGTTTTCCCAGTTTCCTTGAGGCTTTCTGTGTAGGGTAGAGGAACCTCAGGGAAGGGGCAGGACCGGCGAGGGCTGTCCTCGGTGCGCCTGCTCGGACAGTGCCGTAGCTGGGGGGGTGCTGCCAGGGGACTGCATGGAATTTAAATGGCTCATTAGCACCAGGTGAGTCACTCCCACATGATCACCAGTGGGAGAGCCCCCAGTAGCGCCTCAGGGGTGGGGAGAAGAGGAAAAACAAAAAAACAAACCACAAAATGAACCTACTCATAATCTATAAACATCACCATAACAAGTAAGCGTTATGGCTTCCACCCAGCAGAAGAAGGGCAAACTCCTGGTGCCAGCTAAGATGGAGATGGGAACTCAGACAAAGGATGAAATGAAGCAGGCTCAGACAAAGGCTAGTAGAAAAACCAGTGGGCACTCAAATAGAGACCAAGCACGCAGATGTTCAGGCAGCTGGCTGCAGTGAGTGCTGGAGCCTGGCACTGGATATGAAGGACAGCAGGGACAACACCTGTGTTAAGTGCGAGCAGATCAGCGACTTCATGAACATGGTAGCAGAACTAAAAGAAGAGGTAGAGAGACTAAGAACTATAAGAGACTGTGAAAGGGAAATACACTTTTTTCATAACCTACTTTCTATAGAACCTGAACCAGGGCTAACTCCTAGTGGAGCAGGGGGCTTGATACCCTCCCAGCAGCAAGTCTCTCAGCCTCCATGCAGTAACCCACAGGAGCAGGGTGAATGGGAACAGGTCTCCACCCGACGGAACAAAAGTAAACGAGGCAAGTGTGCTACTGTAAGAAGCACACTGCTGGAAGTAGAATTGCAGAATAGGTATGAGGCTCTGCAGGAAGAACAGATAATCAGTAAGGATGAGGACACAAAAACCCCAGAAACTGCACCCAAGACAGGTTGCCTCAGGCCAACCATCAAAACCCATTCTGAAGAGAAGCCTCAAAGGGTCATTGTCATAGGAGACTCTGTACTGAAGGGTGCAAAGGGCCCAATATGCAGATCAAATCCACTTCATAGAGAGGTCTGCTGCTTCCCTGGTGCCCAGGTAAGGGACACTGTGGATAAAATTCCCAAACTTGTGAGACCTTCAGACTACTATCCATTTCTGGCCTTTCAAGTGGGTAGCGACATGCAGGAATGAGAGGCTCACAATCAATTAAAAGAGACTTCAGGACCTTAGAGCAACTGCTAAAGGGATCAGGAGCTCAGGTTGTGTTCTCCTCTATCCCTCTAACATCAGCGATGTACAAGGGAACATTTAGGAAGAGCCAATAGCTCAATTCATGGCTTCGGGGCTGGTGTCATCAACAGGGATTTGGATTCTGCAATCATGGCTTAGTTTACAAGGCACCAGAGCTGCAAATAACTAATGGGAGGCACTGCTCCCAGATGGGGAAAAGGATCCTGGGGCAGGAATTGGCAGGGCTCACTGATAGGGCATTAAACTAGATATGAAGGGGGAAGGGGTTAACAGTCTCCTGCTGGCTGGTGACAAACAGTGAGGCAGCTCACCAGAGGCAGAGAGACTGAGAACTAAGGAGTGCCCCGAACTTGCTGCCCTCAGGCAAGCCAGGGATGATGCACCAGGACAAGTTGAGGAAATCAAGGGGAACTGGCACAAGAGGAGGACAGGGCCAGCCCAGCTGAAGTGTCTCTATGCAAATGCACAGAGCTTGGGCAACAAACAGGGTGAACTAAGGGCCACTGTGCTGCCATGACATAGTGGCTATTACTGAAACTTGGTGGGATGATTCCCACGAGTGGAATGTAGGGATAGATGGGTACAAGCTCTTCAGGAAGGACAGGCAGGGAAGGGAGAGGGGGAGGCATTGCCCTCTGTATCAGTGACCAACTGAATCTGTGGAGCTCCACCTGGGGAAGGAGGATGAGCCGGTCGAGAGGGTATGGTTTAAAATTAAAGGGAGGACAGGGGAGGGTGATGTTACTGTAGGGGTCTGCTATAGGCCACCTGACCAGCAGAACGAAGCACATGAGGCCCTTCACAGGCAAAGAGAAGTGGCCTCCAGGTCACAAGCCCTGGTCCTCATGGGGGATTTCAACCACCCTGACATCTGCTGGAGGTACAACACAGCAAGGCATCAGCAATCCAGGATGTTCCTGAATTGCATAGGTGACAACTTCCTCCTTCAAATAGTAGAGGAACCAACAAGAAAAGGTGCTATGCTGGACCTTGTTCTCACCAACAGGGCTGGTGACCAATGTGAAGCTCAGGGACAGTCTTGGCTGCAGTGACCATGAAACAGTTGAATTTAAGATCCTCAGGGCAACCAGAAGGATGTATTCTAAGCTTATGACCCTAGACTTTAGGCGTGCAGACTTCGATCGCTTCAGGGATCTGCTGGCCAAAGTATCATGGGACAAAGCCCTAGAGGGAAGAGGGGCCCAGGACAGCTGGACAATATTCAAGGATCACCTCCTCTGTGTCCAGGAGCAATATATACCAACAGAGAGGAAAGCAGGGAAGAATGCCAGGAGGCCTGCCTGGCTGAGCAAGGAGCTCCTGGACACACTGACACACAGAAAGAAACTCTACAAGGAGTGGAAAGGACAGCTAGAATGGAGGGGATATAAGGAAGCTGCCTGAGCAGCCAGAGATCTGATTAGGAAAGCCAAGGCACAGTTTGAATTGCATCTAGCCAGGGAGGTCAAAGGGAACACCAAGAACTTCTACAGGTATATTAATGGTAAAAAGAAGAGTAGGGAAGGTGTGGGGCCCCTCAGAAAGGAAACAGGTGAAATGGTCACAAGTGACATAGAAAAGGCTCAGGTTCTCAATGACTTCTTTACCTTGGTCTACACCGCAAAGGCCTCAAGCCACACTCCTGGAGTCATGGAAGATAATGGCAGGGACTGGAAGAAAGAGCTGCCCATCATAAGTGAAGATCAGGTTCATGATCACCTGAAGAACCTTAAAGTGTTCAAGTCCATGGGTCTCAACGGGATACACCCACGGGTACTGAGAGAACTGGCAGATGAGGTTGCTAAACCCCTCTCTATTACATTCCAAAAATCCTGGCAGTCTGGTGAAGTCCCCACTGACTGGAAATGGGGAAACAAAACTCCCATTTTCAAAAAGAGTATGAAGGAAGAGCCAAGGAACTACAGGCCAGTCAGTCTAACCTCTGTGCCTGGTAAGATCATGGAGCAGATCCTCCTGGAGGCACTACTGAGACAGAAGAATGGTGAAGACATGATTGGGTCCAATCAGCACAGCTTGGGGCTGTTCAGTCTGGAGAAGAGAAGGATCCAAGGTGACCTTATTGTGGCCTTATTGTGGCCTTCCAGTATCTGAAGGAGGCCTACAGAAAAGCTAAGGAGGGACCTTATAGGCTCTCAGGGAGGGAGAGGACTAGGGGGAATGGAGCAAAGCTGGAGGTGGGGAGATTCAGATTGGATGTGAGGAGGAAGTTCTTCACCATGAGAGTGGTGAGACCCTGAAATGGGTTGCCCAGGGAGGTGGTTGGGGCCACATACCTGGAGGTGTTTAAGGCCAGGCTGGATGAGGCTCTGTCCAGCCTAATCTAGGGTAGGGTGTCCCTGCCCATGGCAGGGGGATTGGAACTTGATGATCCTTGTGGTCCCTTCCAACCCTGACTGATTCTATGATTCTAATTCTAAACCAGCCAAAACCTGACAAATCCCAGAGATCTGGAATACTGTAGCTGTACAGATGTTGCTCACGCAGGATGGCAAAGATGTACTGCACACTAGGAGATGGGTGGCTGGACCTCCCCTCTTGTTTCTTTCACATGACAGGCTGTGTTTGCTGTTCTCAGGAGAGAACAAGTCCTTGTCCTCCCATAAAACACATACACAAACCAGGTGAAAACTTCTTGCTGACTACACAAGTTGCAATCTTCTCTAATTTTTCACTACAGGTGGTGGAGCCTCTTCTGTGCCTGCACAGTCCCTACTGCCAGAGACTATTGATCCTAATTAGGTCTGAGCCTCTACTCTTTGCTAACAAACTCCAGCTTGTCAGAGCACCATCAGAGGACAGCTCCAGGACAGTGAACTGCCTAAAGGGCTGGATGCTGGCCTGCATGACAGGAGTACCACTCAGCCCGACACACTGGCTGACCTCAGGGAAGCTGTGCCCTCCCTCCAGAGGCAGCTGCTGCCTGGCAAGCAAAGCAGCTTCCATGAGTCTGCAGACAGACCTTCTGTAGGTGGCTTCTGCCACAGCTGGCCCCTACAGCAAGCTCACCTAGAATAGCACTTGGGGCCCATGTTGGGTTCCATTGCTTTGGCCACTGAGGTGAGCACTGAACACCTGGAGCTTGCTTCTGTGCCAAAACTCATCCCTGTTCCTTGCAGGATTTCAAAGCAGTTGGTATGTCAGAGTACTAAAATTAAAAAACATTAAGCATCACTGCACACTGTCTAGTGAGCATTTGGGTTCAGAGGCAACAAAGAAGTTCTCCATTACTAATAAGAAAAATAATTAAAACCCCTGACAAGGCCTGACAGCTCCCCAGCACAGGGCAAAGCACTGCAGGAACAACTGTCCCCATGGGAACTGGCAAGTACAGAGCACAGGAAAATGAGAACTGTTTGAATTAACAGGGAACATTTGCTCTAAATAAAAGCTATTTTGAGGAATTAAAGCAAACAAATGTCAGCTCCATGCAGCGGCGTGTTGGGATGTGATGTGCTGTAATGTGTTGTGACACTTCATAAATTAAAGCTTTTTCTTCTACCCCAGGGGAAGAGAATTCAAGTGCAGTCAAACACTTGAATTTGGAAGATCTGCAGACTTGACACTTACCAGTTCGTGACTCCACTGATCCCCTGAGTCAAGACACCTTCCTGCCTGCCCTGTGGGCTGCTCTGTCCTCCTTGGTCTTCAGGACACTGCCGCACAAGGAGTTCAGTTGGAGCTCACACACAGACGGCGCTGCCATTGCCTCACCTCTTCTGCCAAGCTCCAGATAACACTCATCAATCCACAAGGTGAAACCAGCTGACATCACAGCCAAAACCTTTGAGTCTGAGTTTATGCTGATTTTATACCCTACTTATCCAGCCAAACACATAGAATTGATTTGAGCTGCTTACTGTATATGAAGCTAGCAGCCTCACAAGACCAACCGTGGTCTGAAAGGTCAAAACCCACCCACTTACACCACCAGCTTGCTTTAGCTGGCGTGACTCAGAGATGAAACAGGAGTGTGGGCTCATGTGTCATTGATCAGTTCTCTGGCACTGGCAGTAGAACTGCACAACAGTAACCCTTTTCCTACATGAGAAGGTCTCAGCACAGGAGCTGTAATGGTCTGTGAAGAAAGAACACAATCCTTCTTGTCCAGTGCCAGCACAGAAGAAGCAACCATGTGGGCTCACTGTGTTTCCATCACAGGCCTTTGGGAAGGCCTTCAAAAATAAAGAAGGAAAGACATAAAACAATGAGGAAAAGAAAGAAGATAATCCAGACAACCTTCCTTATATAAAAAGCCCCCAAACACCCAACCACTACCACCTTCTTCAGAGTGTTCTGTAGTTGCCATTTGGAAGGTGTCAATAATGAGCTCACAGCTGTACAACCTAGAGAGACACCAGGGGAGTTTATTAAATAGATCTGAAAGTCAGAAAGCCAAAGGACATCCTGAAATTACAGAAACACACCAGGATCCAGCGTTGCTTCTGAAGAAGTCAACAACAGTCAATTGGCTGAGTTTGGCAGCAGCAAGACTACCCTTTTTAGATGGAACTTTGCATCTACCCATACACACAGGCTCAACTATGCTTAAAACTGGAGACTTTGATCTATTGTCTAAAGTCTGGAGTAACACTTCGCTCCCACTTGTAAGCTGAGACCTCTACAAGGCTCAGACATATGCACTCTCAGAGGTCTCAAGGGAACATTTCAAAGTTTTAATGGTGGTGGCAGCTGCTCTTTATAAGCTGAAGGAAAGACATCTCATTTCTAGATGGAGGCGGATGCTGATTTATAAATATGAAAATTGGATGCATGCAAAAGCACAACCCTACTTCTCTTTACGCATACACAATCCAGGTAACTGGATGATCCTTGTGGTCCCTTCCAACCCTGACTGATTCTATGATTCTACCTGATGAGCCACCAAACTGAGTCACAAGTCATTGTGCCAAAGAAAAAACCTTACTTGTCTCATCTCAATCCAGAACAAATCTAAGCCTCTGCTTTCCAGCCCTCTGAATATGAATAGGGACAGCACAAATATGCTGACAGGTCTTTTATTATAGCTAGAGGGTTGTAGCAATAATTAAAACCCAAATCTTGTACGCATGCGGCTATTGCGTTTTCCTGAATAAATCCTCTGACTTTGTCTTTTTTGCAAGATTAGCTTGTCAAAACGATATTTTTTTTAACATACTAAGTAAGCTGACCACCTGGGATTTCCAATAAAGGAAGCTTAAAGAAACTTGCAGAAGGGATGGAAAGACCAGTGAAGTCCTCCAGCCTTCCCTCTACTAGTCTGTGCATGTAGCTGTGCAGAACACATCAGCATGACATTGAGGCCAAGATGAAACACACAGAGATTACCAATTTCCAGTTTGCAGTTTCTTTAGCCACAACTCACTTCTACAAAGCCAGGACACCTACCCTTGGATGAGAACTCAGCCCAGCACTGGCATTTCAGCCAGGCTGCTGTAAGCGCCCTAACAACTGTAGGCTGAGTCCTTCAATTAGCAGGTAAAACATAACCCTCCACCTACTTCGTTTTGACTAATTTCTCGGTTGATCTTTTGAGCTCTGCAAAGAGCACATTTCTCACTGAGCACCACAGGTAGCACATGCAAGTGTGTGAAGTCAAAAGGGATATGAATTATTAAAAAGTCTGAACAATTGAGGTTGAAGAAGGAAAAAAAAAACAACAGGGGGAAGAAAAGCTCTTTTTTAACTAAGGAATGACAACATGGCTATTTTAAAACATTAAAAAGGTCTTTTCAAGGTTGAAACAAATGGTGAAATAGAAAGACTACACAGGGTTCTGGCAGAATTCAGATATGGAGCAAGACCCCAAGAGCACAGAAAGGATCTTAGCATTGGGATGAGGCTCATCTTGCGTCCAAAGCAAAAAGCTTTTCCCATGAACTTCACAACTTTGCTGCTGTCTTGTCACAAATCTGGACAGAGAATGCAAAACTAAAGCTAATTCACGTCCTATTATTTCAACTCCAAGTGTGAACATTATGAATGAGCCATACAGACTCATGGCTCAGGCTGTGCTCAGACAACGTCAGCTGTTTCCAAGATCACAGTGAGGCAAACCTAGTTTTAAATGAACTTAGTCTCATCATGCTCAGGAGCTAATTTTGCATGTGTCAACATAGAAGACTTCACATCTTTGCCTATAAACTGTTTTCAAAGTATTTCTATCAGATAACAACGTGTTGTTTTTTCTTCTTTTGCACAATAGCTTGCTCTTCAATTAGAAATGGTATCATCCTAGTGCCCAGTCCTAGTGCTGTAGGTCTGGGCTATATCTCAGGACTGCTCCTTGGGCATAATTAGCACAGAATCTATAAGGACATTTTGCTCTGGTCACCAAGTAAGGATTTGCCATGTTGCTACACATCCCATCACCAGAATCTCACTTTCAAACCACAACCTCTTATTTGTCCCTGAATGCATTACTTTTCAAGATAATCATTGTTTGTCCCACATTAACATCCACCTCCCCCTTTTGTCATGCTCCTGAGGCTTTCCAGGCAGCTGCTTAATGCTTTCCTTCTCCAGGGACTTCTATTTTCCCATATGCTACTGAGATGCAAGCTGAACTCTTATTAGTACCTCACACACCTAGCAGAAAAAAGAAATGTGATGGAAACTTAAATTATTGGCTCTCAGTCTTGAGGATACATAATAGTTTCTCCTCATTTTCAGAGTATTTTTTTTCACATTTGTCCTGCTCATTCTTCTTGGAAGTTGAAGCAGCACAAAAGTACTGTTGCCTGAATCAAGAGAGAAGGGAAGCCAACCTATATTAGGTCAATGAAATTGCAGCAGTGGGCAGCCCGGCTGGGGTCCTCATCATGGAAGAGCAGTTGTGCGCTACAGACAGCTTTACCTGGGATTGCAGAGTGCCCCTGCTAGGCTCCTATCAAGGCACAGAGGACAAAAAAGTATCTCTAATAAGCTCCATTTTCCTGAACTGTTGAGGAGGAGGAGATAGAAAATCATTCCTGTAACACTTCTGGAAAACTTGAAGAGGTTATTGCTATGGAAACTGGTCCAGGAAAGCAGGTGTGGAAAAGGGGAACAGCAGAGAGATGTGTGGTGTACAGAATAGGAATTCTTAACACCTGAAATTAAACCTACACACCTTGGGCAATGCAATCTATTTTGGATAACATCAACAACTTGCCCTTGGTTTTATAGCAACAAAACCACAGGTAAGGGACAATGAAATGAAAACCTGAGGCTGCGTAGGACAGCTGCAGAACCATACCAGAATAAAATACACACCAGTGTATATGGCAGTAGAGAAAATCTGGTATAGAATAGGACCAGGTGTTTTTCCCTCCTTTTGAACTAGTGCTGACTTTACAGTGGAGCTTGTCTAAAATACGCAGGAAAGAAACAGAGCTTCTTTTCAGCAGCCTTTGAGGATAAAATAAAGCCAGACTGGAGGAAGCCTTTAGCAGAAGAATGGAACAGAGGAGCTCTGATTGTGCCATACCAATGGCTGTGCCACAGAAAGGAAGAAAAAACCCTACAGAAATGGAGACTGAAAAAGGAATAGTTCAGTGAAGAAACAAACATCAGTTAAAAAATGACAAACAAAAAGCTCTTTGAAAGAGATCCCACAAATAAACTGCGAGCCCATGTCAATGGTTCTGGTCAGTTTTATCACTAGATATGAAATCTGGTTTTATTGTACTGTTTTGCTGGTTTTTTTTTTTTAATTCACATTTGTTCTGTTCATACCCATGTATTATATGTAAACTCATATATTTTCCTCCAAACCAAGATTATGGTCCCAAGTGTAATGCACTTTGACAGAAGTTCAGAGAATCAGAGCATGTTAGGGGTTGGAAGGGACCTCCAGAGATCATCAAGTCCAACCCCCCTGCCAAAGCAGGATCACCTAGAGCAGGCCATATGAGAATGCATCCAAGTGGCTTTTGAAAGTCTCCAGGAAAGGAGACTTTACAGCCTCTCTGGGCTGCCTGTTCCAGTGCTGTCACCCTCACAGTCAAGTTTTTCCTAATGTTGAGGCAGAACTTCTGGTGTTCCAGTTTGTATCCACGGTCCCTATCTTGTCACAAAGCACCACTGAAAAGAGACTGACCCCATCTTCTTGACTCCTTCCTTTAAGGTACTTGTAAACATTGATCAGACGGCACTCTGCTTTCTCTTCTCCAGGTGAAACAGCTCCAGGTCTCTCTTAAACTGGGGAGCCCAGAACTGGACACAATGCTGCAGATGAAGCCTCACTAGGGCAGGGCAGATGGGGAAGAGAACCTCCTTTGACCTGCTGGTCACACTCTTCTGAATGCACCCCAGGATACCACTGGCCCTCTTGGCCACGGGGTACACTACTCTCTCAAGGTCAATTTACTGTCCACCGGGACTCCAAGGCCCTTCTCCAGGGAGCTCCTTCAATGAGCTTTCGCAGGCTTTGGGTACATATTTCAGTGTTCAGTCTAAACTGAGGCTTGTGCCTATACAACGCATCCATGGCAGACTGGAGGCTTTACATGACAAGATGGGAGACTTTTCTGGTGTAACTCTGTCACTTTGATGAGCTACAGTTTTTTAGATGAACACTTTGCTAATGGAGGGCAGATCACCAAGTGCTGAACTGCAACGCTTAAAGTTCTTTCCAGGTCTTCGTGTATTCAGGAAAAGCAGGCCCCTGGGACAGAATTTAACAATGTCCTTTTAAAGTTGGCTTGTTTCCTTTCGGGCTGCATGAACATTTGTAATCCCCAAATTCCTGTCGCTATTCCCAGCAGCTGGTGAAACTGAAACCGATCCAGCAGCAGAAGTTTGATCCCCCACCAGCACAATGAAACATGTAACACCATTGGGCATGACACAGCTCCACCACAACACAAAACAAGGCAGTGCACTTGTAAATTTTAACAAATACAAGCCGCTTCTGAGACACAGCTCTAAGGCACTGCTGAAATAAATTGTTTGCCTTCCTCGGCCGGAGACATCCTGCAAAGATTACAGTAAAGGGCTTCCTGGAAAGGCACAGGTGATGAGCACTGCTCTGAGCTGCTAAGGGTTAACCTCAGCACTGGCAGCGTATTTTCATTCAAGTGTCTAAGCTTCTGCTGGAAGGGAATTTTACAAATAAACTTGCAGGCTTTGCAGATCAATTTTCTACTTGGTTTTATCACTCTTTTCTCTCAACCCATTGTGTCTCAGTTCCTTTTTCAGATGCATTTTAAAGTTTCAGTGCCGTTTCTGAAACAATACAGGCCCCTGTATTCCCCCTTTTTCCCAGCACTTGAAACCACATATGGAGCTTCGATGGCATTTGTATTTCCATCAAGAGTATTTAGGAATAAACAGCTATGAAAAACATTCCCCTAGGGCTCCAGCACTGCAGAGCATGCAGTATAGACCTTCACTGCCTGAATACTCAGCAAGCATTTAAATGATAATATTACGTTAGAGTGGCGGCTGTAGCCGTGTAAATAATTGCGCATTGTCCCCGCTCATTGATTTATTTTCATACGTGCACACACAGGCGTCTGAAAAACCACTTAAAAAAAGAATTCCAAACCCAGACAGTGATAATCTAATAAACTCCAAAGTGAATCAATAGATGACTTAACAGCAGAGAGATAAACCGCATTTAATAAGAGTTAGAAGGGATGGAGAGAATGCTCTGCAAGGCTCAGCCAGCAATACCAGAACCACAGGGACTGAAAGGCCACAGCAGCCTGGAGTGGAAGGAGAGGGAGACCAGGTAGCACAGCAGTTTATTTTTATAAAAAAAAAAAAAAAAAAAAAAAAAAAAAAAAAAAAAAAAAAAAANTAGGAGCCAAGAGATTTCTTGACAGACATAAAACGTAAGAGAACCCGGTGAATATTTAGGACAGGATGACCTTCAAAGGAGTGCTCAGCAGTTGTTAAATTTGGTTTCTGCTAATGCAGGGCTCTTACACAGATGTATAGCACTCATATAGAAACTGGGTCTCATACAGCTGCGACTCTGAGGTTCCCTTGTGAGAAAGCAGTAAGCATTTTTAGTCCAAAGTTGTTTCTAGGGAGCATTTCAAGATACTGAAAACTGAGGCACAAAATTGAAAGTGATGTGCCAAAGTCTACAAAGAATCAGTGACAGAGAGCTGGAAACGGGACAAGTTTACTGGACTGCAAGTCCCGTGCTCTCTTCACCAGTCATGCTTTCTGCTTGCACTGTGCCCCACATAAAGCACCGACTGCAGGGGGTTACAGGTTCTTGCATGCAGCGCAGGCAGAGCACTAAGAGAGGAAGCAATGCACGGCAGGACCACCTCTTGAATACCTATCAGGACATTGTAACATTATCTTTTCATAGTATGTCTTTGACTTCCAATTTATGAAGCTTCAGCAACGATTCATAACTACCCTCCTCTTAGCTGAGTCAGCAGAAAGACCAAAATTGGAAGAGACGTGGGATCTATTTGTTTCATTTCCCCTTACCAGGTTAAGTCTGAACTACCTCAAGCAAATACAGGGAAGTCTGTACAATGCCAGGAGACTTATCTCCTTGATTTAACTTATTCCTACAAATGGACACCTATACAGAACCAGCATAAAGACAGTATGACAGTATTTAAGGTATTCTGTTATATTACACTTATTTTTATTGTTAACCAAACCCTTACAAGGCCTTCTCATTCTGATCTTGTGTAGCTCTCCTTGATGGATTTTGCTGACAGCGAGAGCCTGAGAGAACCTTTCAAATGTTTAGAGAACAACTGAGTAGATCCATCTCTGAAAACATTTCCTTCTCAGTCAACAGAAGGGACAGATAGATAGGATGCCACCTGAACCACCCTGTTTCTCTCCTGTAACAAAACCCTCCAGAGCTAACTCCTGGCACTTATGCTTGGCTTTTCCGCTCAGCTGCACGATCTGTCCATAAAAATCATTGCTGGAGAAATGCAGCTCACAGATCTTACCAAGAACCTGCAGTTTCAGCCTCAGTCTTCCAAGCTGCCCCCAGTGCCACACTTATTCTCACTCTCAGTCTCACATGTATTAAGTTTTTCCAGCCCAAACAACTCCAATCACACCACTCTGACAGGACAAATTTTCAGGGCTAACACCCACACTCGAGGCCCATGATCTATGGTTGTAGCAGCAGCGTAGGTGTAGCAGCACACTCCCTGCAGTGTAGGCCTGCAGAACACACACAGGAGGTTCAAACAATCTTTCTGTAAACTCTAAGATATAGCACAATATATTGAAGAATAAACTTTCTGAATGTAACATCCCTCACTCTAATCAATCCTTTCCTGACAAACTTTTGAAGAAGGAAAAGGGGGACCCTTGAAGAAGGAAAATGAGACCCTCCATTGCATTGGCAGCCTATTGCAGGAGTTCCTATGATCTCAGACTGGTGAAAGCTCAGTAAAATGAGTTATCTTCTCATGTCTGATAACCTTCAGGTATTTCCTGAGGCTGAAAAGAAATTAGCACATGGTACCAACATCTTGAAATGCTAGATCAACTCTCTTCAGTCAAGGAGTTTTCTTACATTCCAGTCAGCCTGAACACAGAAAAGTAAAAGCATTAAATAATCTCCAGTACCCGGCAAAGATTCTTACCACACAGATACGTTGCTTAATGCTGCATTTCTACTTAATCACTATGTAGCACTGTGGTCCTCTCTAACTTTTCCCTACCCCTTCCAAATAATTCTTTCCATTTCCTTATTCTCCTTCTAGTGATTATTCTGTTCTGCTTATCAAAGAGGCAGATCAATGTCATCAGCACTGGCACAATTTAAGCTACTGAAATGGAGGTACCTCATAGCAACATGGTGATGAGCTGGCAGGGAGAACCGATGCCCAGCAGCACAGTTTCTTTGCTCTCACACAAAGCTTTCTCCCCTGTCTTCAGCCCACATTTCCAACTGCAGTTGCATCTGGATAGCAAGCAGATGCATTGACCCTTACATCCATGGATGAGCCACAGAGCAAGCTGGCTTTCACCAGAGAATATCCTGTGTAGATTACTACCAGCCACAGAGTAGCACTGAGCTAATTTTATTGACGATACAGATGATGACTTAATCACAGACAGATTTTGAAGGAAGATACAAGAAGTTGGAAGAGGAGGAGCAGGGCAGACCATTAATCTGATGGTGTTGCCAGTGATGAGTTTTGTGGTTTTATTTGCAAGTCTTCAGTTTCTCTTCTTTCAAAGCCAGTTGCAGTCAATTTGGAGGTACTGTAAGAGCAAGAAGTAAAAGGCTGCAACACTTGAAAGTAAACAAACAAACAAAACAAAAACAAACAAAACCTAAACCAACCAACCAAACAAAAACTAAAACAAAAAAAAAAGGAGGGAATCAATAAACAAAGTTTTAGGATGGTTCCTCTGGTTTAAAATCAATGAAATGCAATTGGGAGTAAGTTTTGTTTTCATGCAGAGAGGAAATAATATCACAGAAAAACCAGTATGGATTTGAAACCATACTTTTCCCAGCTGTGCCAACAGGCAGTCCAAAGACACGGCTACTTCTCTTCTCACTGGGCCATATCTAAAGCATGCTGTCAAAAGATGTAAGTGAAGATTCATCTGTCCTAAGAATTACCAGATTAAAATCTCCAGAGGCAGTACTATCATCAGATCTGTTTCTTAAATGAGTACTAAACCCAAGATCAAGAGTATCACTTTATTGCTGGAAAGGTTTATGGCTTCCCTTCCCCTGCCTTCATTCTCTTCTCCATTCTTTTGGGGAAGAGCACAGCTGGTGGGAGAACAGAACAGTCTTTGTTAATACATTTACAGTCCTGCTGCCTTTCAGTACCCTAACACTTCAGCTAATGTTGTGTATACAGAACTGAAACTGCAAAATAGGATTGCTTCAACACAGGAACTAGCATCTTGTCTCCTGGAGCTGGTTGCACATACTTCAGTTCTGAGAAAGTTAAGCAAATAGGCTATCTTATCTGTTGTGCACCGGTTTAAGAAAAGAAAGGGGAAAAAAACCCAAAACAACAAAAACAACCACCACACCAACCTACAATAAACAGCAAAGCAGGCCCAGATACACAGCTTTTTAGCACAGCAAAAACCATCTGAGTGCAGTGATTCCATTTAAAGAGCAGCCTAGTTTTACATAGGTAATTAGAGCATACAAGCTCTATTGCACACTGCATCTTCTTCAACATGCCCAGAGTCAAGAAAAAAAACATCAACAGACAGGAGAGACATTTTGTATCAAATCCACAGAAAGGAGAGTAAACTACTCAGTCAACACAAAACAAAAAGTGAGGAGCTAGGCTGACACCGTTACAGACTTTTTCAGTTTGGTGATGATGATTGTACCAGTTAAGCACGAAGACCCATTCTGAAAGTTAGTCAAGGAATAGTCACAGACTGTTCACTGAAGTTCCAGCCAAGTCTCTCTAAACCATGGAAAACTAGCCAACACACTACTTAATGTCTTCAGTCAGCACAGGCTAATAATAAGAACACTTGAAAGAAAAGCAAAATAATTGGTAAGCAAAGGAGAAGCAGAGGATGCTCAGATGAGAGAAGAATTAGGGAAGAGGATTGAGAATGACAGTCAAGTAATGATAGGGAGGAAAAAGCACAGAGACAAGTTAATCACTTGCCACTGAAGCAACCCTTACCCTCCTAAATTCAGCTAAAGCAGAGAAAGCAAAAGGAAAGATAATGCAACAGAATATTTTTCCCTTTTAACAGCTGCTAAGAATTTTAAAGGTACAGCTCAGAAAACAGAGAACTGAACTCAAATTATTTTTTTTGCTCTGTGCACTGATTCTAAAGACTACCTCAATTCCAGATGCTTAAAACCCCCAGGTTCATTACTTTCATGTATTTTCTCTGCAAGACTGTCTTCATTCCAATTACAGTAATTCAATAAAATGAATTACCTTTGTAATGTGATTAATGAAGATATATATTTTGGTAAAGCAACCACATAAGAAGAGCCTGGATGAAGACTGACTGCTTTCTTGCTGGTTATGTTATTTCACTTTAAAACAGGGAAGGTTTTCAAAACCATTCACAGTGAAGAGGAGCATGGGCAGGTCAGCATAGTCCCAGAGTCAGCCAAGACCACTTCTTCAGAGATTTTGCTTCAGGTTGCCCTGAGAGCACTAAAATTTCAGTCAAATTTATTTCCTCACCTCAAATGAAGTTGATAGCATGAAGAGCTGTTGTGAAGGTGCTGATGATCATCTGTGGATGCCACTATTTCTGCTTTACTCACTGGTTTTGGTGACTGTGACTGTACTGACAGCTCACATTGGATAAAGTTAATCTGGCTTTCTAAGGCTTTCAGTTCAACAGCACTGAACAAGCAAATGTTCCATGCTGTCTTGGTGGGCAACACTAGAGAGTATCTAGATCTGCTGCAGAAAAATGTCAGGACAATAAACCTACACACTTCTGCTAAAAAACCTATTTATTGACCCTGAAGGTCATTGACATTTTCTAAGGATCTGTTTTCTAGCTAATATAGACTCAAATGAAGAAACTAAATACAGGAAAGGAGCTTCTCTGTACAGAGAGTCCTTGTATCAATTAGCTTAGTTGATAGGAAACACAAAAACATTTGATCATACATCATTCAAGGGGACTTTTCACTTAATAAAAATGCAAAGTATGTTTTTGGAAGGATTTACAGCTCCTTTCTGTTCACTAATCAGCCATTTACTGGCCTTTGCAAACCAGAAAGCTCCCTGATGTCCCAAGAGGACACAGCATACTTGAAAGAAGGCAAGATGGTCACCGCTCATTTCCAGCTCAGCTATGCTCCTTATCACTGTCTTCCAGCTGCAATCCAACGTCTTCACAAATAAAGCAGGAATAGTTCTCTCTGTGTCATCTCATGCACATTTTATCCTCTTGAACGTAACCATTACCCTTGTAATAAGCAATTGCCAAGACATGGTTGTCCAGTTCCTCCCAGGCTGGTTACCTGACAGCTGACTACTGAAACTGGAGACTCCCTGAGCAAACTATCTTCACCCAATGACTGAATTACAGCCATGCCTGTAGACGACATGACTGGGTGGAAACTGAGGCATGGGAAGCTTCATGTAAACAGGAGGTGGAATTTTTACACTGTGAGGGTGACAGAACACTGGAACAGGCTGCCGGTAGAGGTTGTGGAATCTCCCTCTCTAGAGATATTCAAAACTTGTCTGGATGCATTCCTATATGATCTGGTCTAGGTGATCCTGCTCTGGCAGGGAGGTTTGACTGGATGAGCTTTCAGGGTCCCTTCCAGCCCCTGACATTCTGTCATACTGTGATTCAGAGCAGAATTGAGGAACCTGAAAGGAGCTAAGTTTATGATCTCTTGGTGTTGAAGAAGCAGGCACACACCCATAGAAGGTAAACACACAGAGGACAATTTGAAAGGTCAAATGTGCACTTCATCCAGGGTATTATAAAGTGGAAACTGGTTCCTTGGATTTAGGTAAGTTTTCTCACATGACACACAACACATCGAGTCCACACTGCTTTACAAAACTCGGTTTCAGGTAATGACTGATGCTTCCTTGCCACAAATCCCCAGAGCCTCTGGCTGCGGTATCAGGAACAGGTAAAGCTGCCATAATCTGACACTGCTGCTGAAAGCAGTCCTCCCCTCTCTACCTCGGTCTCTTCTTATCACCCTTGGGCTGTCTTGGCCAAAAAGTCCATGTCAGCTCCGCAGTGTGATTCACCATAAAGCTGCACAAATGTTTACAGTAACAAAAGAGATGAGATGGAATGAATGGTTGGGGGCAGAAAAGACTCCTGTCAGAGGCAAAGCTGACTGGAGACATTATCTTGCTGGAGTCAAATCATAGCTAAAATGCTCAGTGACGTTTAGGAATTGATTTATCACAGAAAGCAGAAATTCTTTGGGCTCCTTCTGAAGGCAGTTCCATCAGCATATCCTTTCTGATAGGAGAAACGTTCTGGCTACATACACACACAACTACATACACACGATTACATGGTAAACCTAACCAGGATGGCTGTAGCACAGCCCACAGCTGAGCTTCACCTCCTGAAAAGAAGTAATCTGCTTCCCAGGTGTCAGTGCACTGAACATAAAGTCTCAGAACAGACAGCAGTGTAGCTGTCTTTAGTAAGAAAACACTGCAAATCCAGTTTGCTGTCTGCACGACCTGCTTACTTAAAGCAAACAAAGCCACAAACAAAAATGCCAAAGCCCCAGACCCAGCAGCAACAATGACAACAAATAAAACCTGCTCCCTTTAGTATCAGCTGTATCACCTCTGGTGTTGGTGCCAAGTGCTGCAGCACTGACTGTCAGAACAGGCACCTTATGTAAATCAAGACAAGATTATAGGCGGCAGTATGCATTTACTTTCAACTAAAAGTATTCTCAGAAACTGGTTGATTTTCCACTTTATCATGTGTGCTGCTGAGGATGATTATATTTCATCACAACACGGAAGCCTTGGAATTTCAGATATTTTCTGTCAAACAAAACAGGGCACCACAAAACTGATGGTAAAGCAAAGCCAGTGCTGGCCTGAAGGACAGTTACAATTCTAACTTCCAAATCCAGAAATAATCATAAAGCTTATGAGGTCTCAGGCAAAGCAGATTTTTTGCATAAATGACAAATTGACATAGTTTCAGAAATGGCCACTACCATGAAGAGTAAATTCATGCTAGGAAACAAAACACTTCATGACTTATTTCATAAAGGCAACACTTCCAAATGACTCCAGCTGGTGCCCCCAGATAGCACAAGCAAGTTAACGCTGCAGGCAAAGCTGCTGACTGCAAAGGGAAGTAAGGCTGGAGCTGAACTGGCAGCCTGCAACATGCAACACAAGAACCACAGAATTGTTCAGGTTAGAAGGGACCTCCAGAGGGCTCATCCACCTCCTGAAAGTACAATTAATCAAAGTAGAAGTCAGATGTATACATAAATGAGAGGCATAATCACCTGTAGAATCTCAGGTCTATGAAAAAAAAAGGTATCAACCTTATCAACAGAAAGACAGCCTGAAAGCAGCAAACCAATCTTACCATCCCATGTCCAACCTTCTGCAGAGCCCAAACAGTGCTCCTGGGAACTCTGTGTGACACCACAGGCTACATATCTGTCAGCTACTTAATAAAAGGGCCACCTAATTAGATTTTTTTTTTTTTTTTTTGGTGGAAAGTGTTGTTTAGCTCCCTCAAAACTATGTCTTCTGCAGTTTCCTCTTCCCCCCTGGTTCCCATAGCATTCCCCCTGCGCTGCTCCAGGCAGGTGGGCAGCACAAGAAGGGAGAGCTGGGATACAAGCGAGAGGAACAGCTGCTGATATACAGCAGGAAGATAAATGGCTAAAGGAGCTCTTCCAGTTTCCCAGACACAAAGACTTTAAAAGGAAAGCAACCTTAAAGGATCCTGTGAGCTGAGACCTTGGGATATGGGCCAGGTCACATGGACAAGGGAAGCTAAGACCATTCACAAATAGAATTTTGACACATGACAAAATGATGAGTGGCTCACCAGTGACTATTTTCAGCAGTGACTCTACCTGCATGTTTGGAGTGGTACATCATGCATAACAACAGACTAAATTAATGCCACTGCATCTTTCAAAAGGTTGAAAAGATCTCTCCAGCCACACTGTACCTTCCAGTAAATGTGACCCTGCTACAGATGCATCATCTGGGGAATCTCACTCTTCTATCACTGTCTCTTTTTAAGCAAGCTATTATGCTGATGACTGTGTCTGTTCATAGAAAGGCAGAAGAAACAGCCTGTGATGCAAATCAATAAACATTCCGAGTAATGAATTAAATCAGCTATTTGATTTGTCTTCTGAGGCTGCCACTCTGCCCCAATGGTGGCAACTCCAGGATACATGTACTTATTTTAAGATTCTCCTACCTTCAGGTGGCATAGAATCACAGAACGTTAGAGGTTGGAAGGGACCTCCTGAGATCATCAAGTCCAACCTCACTGTCAAAAGCAGGATCACCTAGGGCAGTCATCAGTGGAATGCACCCAGGCAGGTTCTGAAAATCTCCAGAGAAGGATACTCCACAACCTCTCTGGGCAGCCTGTTCCAGTGCTCTGTCACCCTCAATATAAAGAGGTTTCTCCTCACGTTGACATGAAACCTTCCATGTTCAAGTTTGTATCCATTGTTCCTTGTCTCATTGCTCCTGACCACAGAAAAGAGATTGGCTCCATCCACTTGACATCCACCTGTCCCAGATATTTGCACATATTGATCAAATTTCCTCTCAGTCTTATCTTCTCCAGACTAAATAGCCCCAGGTTTCTCAGTCTCTCTTCATAGGGGAGATGCTCAAGTCCCCTAATCATCCTCGTGGATCTCTGCTGGACTCTCTCCAGCAGATCTTTTTTTCTCTTGAATTGGAAAGCCCAAAACTGGACATTGCATTCAAGGTTTGGTCTCACCAGGGCAGAGCAGAGAAGAACCTCCCTACAGCTCCTGGACAAATGGCACAGTCCAACACCATGAGTTTTAACAAGTCCAAGTTCCAGGT
Organism: Psilopogon haemacephalus; assembly: GCA_013396835.1. Taxonomy (NCBI): domain Eukaryota; kingdom Metazoa; phylum Chordata; class Aves; order Piciformes; family Megalaimidae; genus Psilopogon; species Psilopogon haemacephalus. Next base: position 435,311 of record VWZI01000971.1, read on the forward strand.
TCTGCACTTTGGCTGCAACAACCCCAGGCAGTTCTACAGGCTGGGGACAGAGTGGCTGGAGAGCAGCCAGGCAGAGAGGGACCTGAGGGTGCTGACTGACAGCTGAACATGAGCCAGCAGTGTGCCCAGGTGGGCAAGAAGGCCAATGGCACCCCAGGCTGTATCAGGAATAGTTTGGCCAGCAGCACAAGAGAAGTCATTCTACCCCGGTACTTGGCACTGGTCAGGCTGCACCTTGAGTACTGTGTCCAGTTCAGGCCCCCTCCATTTAATAAAGATGCTGATGTGATTGAACATGTCCAGAGAAGGGCACCAAGGCTGGTGAGGGCCCTGGAGCACAGCCCTACAAGGAGCAGCTGAAGGAACTGGGGGTGTTCAGCCTGGAGAAGAGAAGACTAAGGGGAGACCTTATTGCTCTCTACAACTACCTGAAATAAGGTTGTAGCCAGGTGGGGTTTGGTCTCTTCACCCAGGCATCCAGTGACAGTGTCCAAGAGGACACAGTCTCAAACTGTGCCAGGGCAGGTTTAGGCTGGGTGCTAGGAAGAAGTTCTTCACAGGAGGAGTGATTGGCATTGGAATGGGCTGCCCAAGGAGGTGGTGGAGTTCCCCTCCTTGGAGGTGTTTAATAGGAGACTGGATGAGGCACTTAGTGCCATGGTTTAGTTAATTAGAAGGTGTTAGGTGATAGGTTGGACTTGATGATCATAGAGCTCTTTTCCAACCTGGTTAATTCTGTGATTCTATGACACACTTTTCTTGACTCACTCTGGGATACCATTGGCCATCTTGGCCACAAGGACATATTGCTGGCCTGTGCAGAACTTGCTGTGCACTAAGACTCCAAGGTATGGCATAGTGACAGGTAGCAGGAAACTGAACCACCACTGCTGAAGGTACAGCACTAGCCAGAGTGTCACAATTACTTAATTGGTATTATCTTCCCTGTGCCTACTGCTGAGAAGGCTACCTCGGCCTTTTAGCATTGTGTATTAACAAAAACTAAAGAGCAAAGTTTACCTAAAAATGCATTTGTGAAGTAGCTCTAACGATAGCAACCCACAATGATCCCATGAAAAAGACAATAAGAGGTTCAGTCCTGTGGTCCCCATAGAGAAAACAGACAACAGGAAGCATAAAAATCATTACAACTACTTCAAGAATCTTTTAGCACAATGCCAAGGAGCTGACACCCTCGTGAATGTCTTGTGTGGAAGAGTATCAGCTGAAAGATAGGCTGGTGCCACAAAACTCCAGTGGCTTCTGAGAAGGCAGTGACGTAACATCTTTTGTGGGCATTCATTCAAGTTTGACACTGACTTGGTCAATAAGGCAGCATCCCATTAAATAATATAATAAGAGCATCTGGCCAGCTCAGCATATTAGCAATGGTAATTTTCATTTCTAGTTTACTAATCTGAATACAATTCAGACTGGAATCCAGCCAAATGTTCACAGGTCTACATGGAGTGGGGGCTCACGACCAAATTTCCTATTCAGTGCTCTGAATTATCACCAAAGCTAGCCAAGCTGATCGCATTTTCAGGATTGGAAAGGTCACTACTGCCTTTCTCTTTCACCTCTATTAGACTGTGAGGGATCTCAACAGGTGATTGGGAAAGGGAAGTTTCCCTCATTTTTGCCAAGCCTTTATCTCTTCTAGGAATAATCAACCTTAGAGGGTTTTAAACTCAAAATCTCTCACAAGCTCCAAACATACTAAATCCCTTTATAAATCCACCTTGACCATTTAATCTACTAACAGACCTGCCACAGCCACACAGAAAACTGCTTCTGGGATGTGTGCAGCTTATTAGCATGAAAGCTGCAGGGGAAGGGGGGGGATGAATGCAAGAGCCTCTCACAAAATGTTCCTCTTTCCATTTAGCTAGAAAGTGAAAACACTCCATGAGCACATTTCCAAAAGGAAGAAATAATCCTCGTTAAGAAAACTTTGTAATACAAAGAAAAAGTGGCTCCTTTTATGAATTTCTTTCTTCTCTTCAACGTACTGGCAAGTGTTCAGAACTGCTGGGTATTTATTTTCTTTATTTTAATTTCTTTCTTCAGCTCTGACATTCAGGCACTTAGAGGATGCATGTTGAGGCTCCACACTGCAAATAGACCTCTTTGTTTGGAGGCATTTTATGGGCCTTGTTTCCAGAGACAGATAATGCTCTGACCTCTTGAATCGTGGCTCCTTTAGCAAGAAGGATTTTCCCACCTATTAAGGACAAACTGGTAATACCATCAAGAGCCCTCAAATCAGGCGGAGAAAACCATAATGCTATTTGTGAATGCACAAAATAAGGGGAAGATTAAAGAACACTTTGAACTTTGAAATTAGCAATGAGCTTGCCATTTAAGTCTGACAGAACTCAGGGTTGTGCTAAATGATAAATACAGCAGTAATGAAAAACTCCCTCCTGTGCCATTCTACATGCTGTTTGCTCCCAGTTCATTTTCATACACCTCCTTCAAAACACCAGAACAAAACAAGATTACTTGAAAACCACCACAGGTCTTGCAAATTCACTATGTGTATAATCTGAAGCAAGTTAATCTTCTACCCACAACATTGCCAATATTTTGGATTTTGTCACAAAGCTTGCAATATTAGAATTATGTCTCAAGCTTAAGCTGTGTGATGAGAAGAGAATCTCATCTGGCATATAAAAAAAACAACCAGCTTGAGTGTGAGATCATTAAGAACAAGAACATAAATTATATGCATCCTTATTTTTCAATATATATAAGATTTGTGATTATTATGACACCCTCAGAATCTGAGTGCAAAGGTTATGAATTGATTTCATTCCCACTCATGTCTGGGAGTCTGACATTCCTGCACCTAATTCCTTTTCCTGGTAAGACTCTGTCCTGTCCACAGACCACAGGTGAAGGTCCCAAATGAGTAGCTGCAATTCTTTCAGGTGTATGTATTTTAATTACTGTTACAAAACTGACATTTTTTTGCCCCAAGCCTTCACTCTTCAGGATCAAGAATAGTGCATCATCAGTCAGCTGAAGTGCAAAATATATTCTCCACTCAGAAGTCTGTCTCAAAGTCTGCAACACAGACCTTGGGTATTATGATGGGGGATAAGGTTGTAAATGTATTAATTAATTTCTACACGTCTGTGCTCTAATAGTCTGAGTTTTTATACTCTGCTTGACAAGTGTAGGGCAACATGTCATGGCATAAAAAAAAAAAACCTAAAAACTTAACTATGTCATGCTTTAGAAAATCTGTCAGTGTATATATAAAGAATTATCCACAGTACTGAGGATGTCTCCTGTGTGTGTCAGGCTTAAAGCTCCATTTCTGAATGCATGAAGATGAGGCTAGACCTTTCTCAGTGGTCTTCAGTGACAGCACACAAGCATAACTTTGAACATAAGAAGTTCCATCTAAACATGAGAAGGAATATTTTTTACTTTGAGGGTGGCAGAACACTGGAATGGACTGCCCAGAAAGGTGGTGGAGTCTCCCTTTCTGGAGACTTTCAAGGCCTGCCTGGTGGATGTGTTCCTATGTGATCTGCTTTAGGTGATCCTGGTCTGGCAGGCGGGTTGCACTCGATTCTCTCAGGTCAACTCCCACATTCTGTTTCAGGTGGGACTTTCCCCATTCAGATTCCTTCTATGATCATTCCTCACTAGATGACTTGTTCAACTGTGTAGACCAGTTGTTCTGGATGATAACGTAGCTCTCTACCTAATGTGCACTTCTGCAAAGAGAAGATTATTGACATTTTAAAATCTTCTGGTAATTGGTCATTGACAAATGTAAGGACACTCACTTCATCATGACAGCCAGGCTCTCTTCCTGATTCAGAAGATAAACCGTAAGTGGAAGATGACCCTGGACACCCTTGTTGAAATGCTTGCTATGGGAGGCAAGGCAGCTAAAACATCTGATGGTCTACATAATCAGTGGTACTTGGAGGGCCAAGCAGCTGGGGTATCGTATCTCAGTTCTCTGAAAAATGACAGACCTGCACCTCAAGCAATGTCTAATTGCAAAGCAAGAGCAGGTAGCAATCACACTTTGGCTTGAAAAGATTCAAAATACATGACTACAATAAAAATGTTCTTAAAAAAATAAAAACACTAATTTCCAAATCTAGGGTTATGAAAGAATGAAGTTGCAGTTATCAAATTCCAGATGTAAAAGAAGAAAACTGTTAATTAAACCTCCTCTGCATCCCGTGGATCTGAATGTATCAAAATACAAGCAAAGGGAAACCACTGAATTTTTAAGAAATAGAGAATTGTATATAAAGTTTTATTGCTCACAGTGTTGTGTCTTGGCAGCGGATGGTGCTGCCCAGTTAAGGGAAGAAAATTATTTGGGAACTACCAACTCCACATGGTTGTTACTTTACTGTTAGGGCACACCAGAAACCACATACATAAAGAAACTGAAAGGCCAGAACTCTTTTAATGATTGTTTTACAGCTGGACAGGAGCAGAGTACACTCCGTTACACAGGGTTTATCTCTTGGGTCACAAACAAGTGTACTGCTTTGCAAGATGGATGGCGTCGGCAAAGCCATCACACAGGCAGGCCACAGACATCTCCCTGTCCTCAGATCTTCCATTTAACAGCAAAATGCTACCCTTCCAATGCTCAGCTGCAGAGTCAAGCAAGACAGCAGAATAATTTATCAGGCAACCCCTTTAAGAAACTCTCAGATACCAGTAAATAGGAATGTCTCAGTGGAGCACAAACAATTTTAGGTCCCTGCCTCCTTCCCAAATCTAAGTTTGCTGGGAGAACTATGTGCTCTCTATTGAGCACAGATGTTAAATGTCAATGGTCAGCATAATCTTAATTGGAAACAGGCTTGTCTGGAGGAAATTTGCAAACCTTTGCCACATGCAGGTCAGTAAATAAATACTGATTTTTTTTAATTATTTTTTTTTTTAGAATCCTTCAGAATAATACCAAGATTAGGCCACTACTGACCCAAACACAAGCCTCCCACAAAACGCAGAAGCCTTGAGTATTTTCAGTATCAAAGCAATAATTTTAGAGGTTATTTTTAAAAGGTATCTGAAAGATTTGGTCATTGAATTGCTCTTTGTGATTGTTTGGCATCAGTTTTCTCTACCATGCAAAGGCATCTCCCTTTGTGGCCCCTGCCAGGCGCAATATCTTTACAAAACATGTTCTCCATTAGGCTAACCACAAAACACTTTCCCCCTGTTGTTTACCTCTGTTTTCTTAACCTCTCACTTTCTGCATTTCATTATTCTAACTAAATTTTAAAACATGTTCATAAGGGAAGGAAAAGAATCCCTTCACTCCTTTGATACAGATGGAAGCTCTTTGCTCTCCTGGGTCACCAACTAGCAGTGATCCATTCACACACGTTAAAGCAAACCCTCTCTCTGTTGAAACAGCGATAGAATTAAATACAGAGCCCTTATCTCAGCTACTCTATAGAGTTAATCCATTAACTCTCCCTTCCCTTCTGCCTCTTTTCTTTGAATTTCTAGGTCAAGCTACCAGGTTTTGTTCTGCTAACCAAAAGACAGAGGATTTTTTATGGCTTCCAAGCAATCGCATGCTAAAAAGCAACCACAGCTTTTACAAAACTTACCACATAGAAAGTCACATTCAAAAGATGTCTGCAAGGGAGAGATGCAGAAGGCTGCAAGCGAGCAGTGTAAGGCAGGACCTTCGAGGCAGCAGAGGGCAGATGGGCAAGGTCTCCCAGGGGGGTCGAAACCCAAATTCTCAGCAGGCACTGGCATCCAGTGCGGAAATGCCTGCAGACAGCCACCAACATCACAGTGTGTGTGATGGTGCCCACAGATTCACTGCAGTGGTGCTGGGAAAAGTCTGCTGGGGGTGTTAATAAAAGGCTGGCTTTAAACTGTTTCTTTAAGACCCTTATTCAGAGTACACTCATTTGAGGCTAACCATCAGCCAGTATGGAGACAATAAACCCATGGATTTTCCATGTCTTGAGTTTTTACAGTATATGGCAAGGCATAGGATGAGTGCATATCCAGTATTTGCTTGTAGCTCTCCCTGTCAGCATTCCACAATCTCTCCGACTGTTTTCTAGCCACCACACACTCTTCCTTTTCCTTTCCTGTGTACTTCTCCCCCTCTTTATTTCAAAGTCTGTTGGGAGCCTAAAAGGTGGGAACATCCTCATTACCATTCTAGACGCAAAGTTGTCTTTTATGTCACTACCCAGGCAATATTATCTTTATTTCAACACCTCTGAATACTCTCATTAGGCTGTTTCCTCTCACGTCTGTGATTTGTTTTCTGCTGTAGCTAAATGTCATAAAAAGGCAGCACTACCAGGTAGACAACCTTTCCCAGCCACCTCTCCAGTCGCCTTTGATGTAGCACGCTGGGTTTCTATGAAAGCTTCTAGAAAGAAGATAGATGCTCGGTAGACACACATCCTGCTGGTATATTCCTTTAAAAAAAACCCCAAACAGCCCCCAGCCTTTCTTTTCCCATGCAAATTCCCACTCTGAATGACAATTAGGCTTCCCCTGTTATCTCCATGAAGTGCAAGGGCATGTGTACCAATAAGGTTATCAGTTACACTTAAAAATTTCTGCATTTTAATCCAATTTGTCACCCTTCACACCCGCTTATTTTAATGAATGTACAAGCAGCAATGTTTGCCAATCTGATCCATTACGCTGAGAGTTCAAGACTTATGGGGAAAGTTGCTTTTATGTCTCTTTTCAGGAGAACACGCAGAGTATAAATGTTTTCCACGGGAGCCTTCTGTTCCTGAGGTAACTGGTCTTGCTGAGCTAAGTGGCCCATTTAGATTCATGTACTCCAGCTGACCAAACCATCCACACAACATTTGTATTAACCAGAGCAAAACCAGATGTGTCCTTAGCAGTCTCACACATCCTTTTCAAAGGACACTTCCGCTGGTGCACCTCTGCTAGACAGATTGCCTCAGAAGTGCTCTACGAGTCAAGCTGACCTGTTTCTTTCACATGCTCAGAGTCTAATCTGAAATCCCACTAATACTGGAAACCAGTGAATTGTGAGATGCAAACCCACTACACAGAATCATTGAATCACGGAATTATTGAGGCTGGAATAGACCTCTGAGATCATCAAGTCCAGTCTATGACCTCACACCACCACATCCAACAGACCACATCTTTAAGTGCCACATCCAAGCTTTCCTTAAACACTTCCAGGAACGGCAACTCCACCACCTCTATGGGCAGTCCATTGCAGTGTCTAATTACCTTTTCCACGAGGAAGTGCTTCCTAACATCCAACCTAAACCTCTCCTGGCACAGCTTCAGACCATGGCCTCTTGTCACAAGTTGCCTGGGAGAAGAGCCCAATCCCCACCTTACAACAACTTCCCTTCAGGTAGTTGTAGAGTGTGATAAGGTCTCTCCTGAGTCTCCTCCTCTCCAGGCTGAACAACCCCAGCTACTTTAGCCTCTCCTCATTAGACTTTCCCTCCAATCTTGTCACCAGTCTCGTCACTCTCCTCTGGACTCGCTCCAGCACCATCTTTCTTTCAGTGAGTGTCCCAGAGCTGCACACAGTATTTGAGGTGAGGCCTCAGCAATGCTGAATACAAGGGCAGAATTACATCCCTAGTCCTGCTGGCTACACTGTTCCTGCCACAAGCCAAGATGGCACTGCCTTTCCATGCCACCTGGGCACACTGCTGGCTCATACTCAGCTGGCTGTCAACCAGCACTTCCAGGTCACCCTCTGCCAGGCTGCTCCTCAGCCACTCATCTCCCCGTCTGTACTGCTGCATGGGGTTACTGTGGCCAAAGTGCAGGACCCTGGCACTTGGCCTTGTTAAACCTATTGAAGCTTTGCTAACAGAAGAGCTGTAAGCTCCAATCTGCACACACTGATGCAAAAAGAGTAATACAGAGGCTCCTGATCAGCTTAACTTTTCTCTCATTGCAACTGAGCTTATTAGAAGATGCAAGATGTCAGCTAATACCTTCCACCTCCTGTACTTTCTGTGCCAAAAACAGGAATGAAATGAGGAAATGGTAGCTTTAGGTTTTACCTGGTTGAACTTCACATCGGTTGGCAGGGATTTGCTTCATTATCAATATTAAATACAATTTGAACAAACAAAACACCCTTAATTGAAAGAACTAAGAAATTTCAGCTGTTGTGGTGCAGGTCAGTCAGAAACGCCTCCAAAAGGGCTCTGTGTCACCATTGCTTGCATTATCACAACCTAAGCATTATCTGTGTGTAACTAAACTGAATAATCCACAAGGCAACCCCTAAAGGTAAATATCTCATGAGGATGCAAAAATCTCTGAAAGATTTTTGTCTAAAAGAGCACAGCTTCCAGGAACAGGAGTCTTTAACTGCCCAGCTGCCACTCCTTCACCTTTGGTGAATACAGAAGACATTTAACTAACCACACCGTGGAGCCCTGGGTCTAAGATCACAGAAAAGTTTGAGTTAGAAGATCTTCAAAGTCACCCCCTCCTGCCATGGGCAGGGACATCCTTTACTAGATCAAGTTGTTTAAAGCCCAGTGCAACTTCACTTGGAAGACTTCCAGACAGAGAGAGCATCCCCAACTTCTCTGAGCAAAGATTATGTCTAATCTAAGCCTGCCCACTTCTGAGTTTAAAGGTATTTTCCACTGTCCTGTCATTACAGACCTTGGGTAAATAGTCTTTCTCCATCTTTCTTATAGCCCCCCTTTAGTATACTGAAAGACCATAATAAGGTCTCCTCATGGCTGTCTCATCTCCAGGCTGAACAACCCCAGCTCTCTCACCCTTTTTTCAAAGGGCAGGTGTTTCACCCCTCTGAATGTTTTCATGGCTGTCCTTTGGACCTGGTCCAACAGGTTTATACCTTTTTTTGTGCTGGGGATCCCAAAGCTGGACACAGCACTCCAGGTGGGGTCTCACGAGAGCAGAATGGGAGAATCACCTGCTGGCCACACTTTTGCAGTTGGTTTTCTGGACTGCAAGTGCACATTGCTGGTTTGTGTTTAATTTTTCATCTACCAATATCCCCAAGAACTTCTCTGCAGAGCCGCTCTCAACCCGTGCAAGATCCATAATCTCTCTTTACTATCCAGTGCCTGCATTCAAGGCAGGAACTTCCAAAGCTTTTGAACCAAATACAAGGTAACGTGGTGTGATGAAAAGTCTTCAGTAGGTGGCAAACAAATTATCCTGCTCATCTCGAACAGAAGAGAAATAAAATTTTTATACCATCCACTACACTGTTCTATTTTAGGCTTTTTAAAAGAGTTCCGAGGTATTTTATTGGTGCTATTTTCCATATGGCCTATAAAACCAGGTCACCTTAATACTCTTAAGGCCAACTGTGCATGCCCTGGAAGCAAAGGGAAATTGTAACTCCTATATTTCAAAACTTGTAACATCCCTAAAATAGTTCTTAAACATATAAAAATGGTGTTTTATTAAAATTCCAGATATGTTGGCACTTCCCAGGATCAGAAGCAAACGTGTATGCATTCTGGCAACATTATTTTTCCCATAAAAGTGCCTTTTTTTGTAGCCCTTGTAATTTTGGAAATTACTTCATGCAGGCAAGGTTATTATTTGGAAAAGAAATGTGCAGCTCATGCTTATGTTCCATGGGTAACCCCAGCCTCACACAGTTGTAACCACTTGGGCAAATACTTGTGCCTCTGAAGAACCACATTCACTTCATTATTACTCCCTGCATGTCACCCGTCCTGCATATAATGAATTTGAGGCCAAGATCAGAGTCACAGGGGAGAAGAGGGAAAAAAAAAAAAAAAATCTATAAAGATTCTAAACCATACCAATGGTGAGAGGAGCAGAAAACAGACAGGATTAAATGAGTATAAGAGGTGCTATCCAAGGGATCTAAGGCTTGTACAAAAATGCAAGTGTGTGTGAGAGGCACTATGCAACAAGGCATTTAGATTATAGTATGCACAAACACATAAAGAAAAACAGACAAGGCTGTACGTGCAGGGATAACGGTGTTATTGCCTGAATTTTGGGCATAAAAATATGCAGGGAGAAGCATTCTCAGTGTTTTTTATCACACTGCATGCTCAGACCATAGAAAGAAGTGCTAGGAAGAAAATTCCATATAGAACAGCGAGGTCCAGAGGGCCATTTTTCTACTGAACTATAAAGACTACAAATCAAAAGTATTTGTCTTAAATGTTTTTTCAGAGCTGGACACCTTTTCTTGCAGAGGTCATACAATAAATCAGGTAAAAGGTCTTCAAGGAGTCATATTGTAAGCACCAAGCCAGTCTCTCTTGGAGGGTGTAAAATCACTTCTTGCCATGGAAGTACTTCCATGATAAATTTCAGGTTCTTGCTTGTACAATCCTACCGATAACTACACAGCTCTGAAAAACCCCACACATTGTCTTCAGACATTTAATTCACCCCTTTTGTACTCAAAAGAAGTCTCCCTGTGATTTCTCCTGAAACATTTACCTTTGGTGGAGAGGAATACCAATAATTTGATGTGGAGCTTGACAATGTAAGCAAAATTAAGTGACTGAAAGCAGGCTCTTAAACTGAGAACAACCAAATAACTGCAGGTCCTAAAGGAACTGACACCACATACACACGTCAAAATCACACACGCAAAGGTCCACGTAACAGGTGTGTGCCATTCCCTCTTTTCACAAGTACTGCAGTTCCAGCTGGCTGAAGTTACCTCTGCCACATGCTTCTCGGAAATCTTCACTCTGGTAAAAGACTCAGACACTGCTCAAGAGAGGGGAGGGTGTTACACAAACATTAAACACGTACACACAAGCATTCAACCAGCATACTCAGCTGTGGCTTTCAACATAAGACATTATAAAATGAACCTGTCCTTGATTTATTACACACTTACAGAATCACAGAATCAGTCAGGGTTGGAAGGGACCACAAGGATCATCAAGTTCCAACATCCCTGCCATGGGCAGGGACACTCTACCCTAGATTAGGCTGGACAGAGCCTCATCCAGCCTGGCCTTAAACACCTCCAGGGAAGTGGCCCCAACCAACCCCTGGGCAACTCGTTTCAGGCTCTCACCACTCTCATGGTGAAGAACTTTCTCCTCACATCCAATCTGAGTCGCCCCACCTCCAGCTTTGCTCCATTTCCCCTAGTTCTATCCTTCCTTCCCATTCTTCAAGAACAGAGCTTTGAATTCACAGAAGCAGCCTGACACACAAAATCAGTGTGGGTTGGAAGCAAGAGGATGATTTCAGTATGATGGAAATCATTCACATTTCTTGTGAAGTCTGAAATGAGACAAGCTAATTATATGTGGGGAATGTGTCCTATCCTTGAAGACAATGAATATTATCAGGTTTATTGAAAAGAACACGTCAGCAACAGATTTTCCAAAATCTGAAGTTGCACATGTAAAAACCTCTGTTTTGATCTAAAGCAGCACCAAAAAGTTAGTATCTGTCTGTCTACAGATCACTTGAAGAGCCTAGAAACATGGAAGGCAACCAGAAACTCTGCTGGGTTTACAGACAAGCTGAAAAAGTGTGGTCACTTCATAAAGAGAGAGAAAGAAAAGAAAACAGGGCCCATTTCTAGAGTCATTTTTAGCTTGTGAAAATCTCAAAGAAAGTTCACTTGCTTGGTATGGGAAACAGGAGATGGGAAACATACTGGATTGTTTTTCTGAGTGCTTCAGGGACACATGGTTCCAAATTCCAACTGTCACATAATCACTGCAGTCAACTGAAGGAGAAAAGCAGAGCTGCACTCCTACTGCCCTTGCACTCTTTGGAAATAACCAAGTCCCTTGAAAATTCCTGGCTAAATATTTTGTCTAAATAGGGACAAACTTCTCACTCTTAAGTTTCAGGAGACCTTACCAGCTGCCAAAGCGAGGTGCCAAAAGCAGAACTCCAAGATGTATGTTAGGACACTGAACGGGTCCTCATAAGAACAGATCCCACTAAGACCAGTATGAGAAACAGATGTCTCATGCTTCTGAAATCATCGGGTTGGATATCAGTGGAGCAATGATACGTTAAAACTTTCAGAGAAGGAATAAAGCTATTGTGCTTTCCATGGAAAATAAGATCAAATAATTTAAAAATATCGTTAGGAACAGGCATTGTTGTTAACTAACATCAGCAAATATCTGCAGGAATGGCAAACCTATTGTGCAATAATGGGGGTGAAGCCCTTTTTAAAAGAACTTGGTATTTACATAGCTTCATTAACAGTGAAGTGCATTAATGAGCAAGAGCTGGTGCAGCAGGGAACCTCTCAGATGCTCTCTGGGGATCAATTAAGATAGACTTATTTGAAATAAAGCTGTTTAAAAGGACACATGCAATGTAATCCGTAGCAAGGGAAATTCCCTGTTTACAGAAATGGTTGTTTCTCAGACCAAGTTCTGGTGATCTTTCTACACTTGTTTTAGAAGTAAATTATAATTAAAATGCTGAAAGAGGTCCAAACTGCAAATTTTCCACTTGTTGCTTAATGCCACATGAAATGAAGGACTAGAACCACCTGAGAAGGTGACGATGTAAAATATGGAGTTTCACAAATGAAGTGGTGAGAATCATTTTGTTTGCCAAAAATCTGCCTCCCACAAGGTCCATATTTACCTTAGAACAGAGACTGCTGAACACAGGTATTACTGGATACATGGCAGATGCTACCAGCAATAAAATCTGGAAACTAGGGTGAATCAGGACACGGCATGACTTAGCCTAAATATTCATCTTGGAAAAGTTTACTTGAGGGGGCATCCCCAATGTGCTGGTTTAAGGCTCAGAGGAATATTCTAATGAGAGAAATTAGATCACTGGTTGTAAAAGGAAAATAATGATAAAGTCTGTATCATTCATTGGTTTGCTAAAAGATATAAAAAGCCAATATATAAACAATTCTTGCTCCTTTGCTCTAGAGAGTGCTAGCTCTCTTTGCTCCTCTCTGATCTCTTCCACTAACCTTGGCTAACCAAAAAACATGTAATCCTTGCTGGTTGTTTTCTGTCTGGGAGACAGAGAGGGTGGCACTGGGTGCATTCTGGACTTTCTTTGTCCAAGGCAGAAGTTTGGATTTCTGTATTATTTCTAAATTGTACACAGATGTAAATAGATGTAAATATATTGTGTATATATGCTTGTAAATTTAGCTTCACTGTAAATCTAGCTTTATCTTACTTCCAATCCATCTGAGCTGGTCTGGTAAACTTCAAGTGGCAGGGAGCAGGGGAAGGTGAGGGGAGGTGAGGTCCCGACCCACTATACCCAAAGGACCTAAATAAGATGTGTTCTCCTGCCAACAAGTGTTGTGCAAACGGTCTAATTAGAAGATGATCTCTGCTGCCAGAGGCAGGCTGCTTCTCAACTTGGTATCTCTGCCAAATCACTGTAAAGGAGATGTGTCCCTATCTTCAAGATGTCTACTGCAGTTTCTCTTATTGAAATGCTAGAGGTTCTTCTCCATAGACCCCTCTGGGCAGTATTTGAGTTAATCTTCTAATTAATCCACTTGGCGATATCATTAATCAAAGACAGATTCTGTGATTCTGCCCTGCTTATTACAAGACCCCTTACATTTCCACTCCTCTTGCTAGATTTAATTAACACTGTAGCTGGCTGAAGCTCCTTTCTCTTCCGTCCTACAAAGATTGATGTTACTTTTGCTGCAAACAGCTACAACAACTCTGCTTCCACCAGCTAGGACACATTTACTCACATTTTGCAAGATGGTAGCTGAAGAAGTGAGAGCTCTCAAGTTAGAGAGATCCCATACAAGTTAGTGTGGAAGCCAGGTTGGTAGAAGAATGAAGGGATGCTCTATGGTGGCACACAGCTGTCCAACTTGAAATCTATGGTTATTCCCATAATGCCTCCTTTTCAGAGTATCATTATCACAGAATAATTTACAATCAGCCTCACCAGTTGCATTAGCAAGTTTCTAAAAAGAACACTGTAGCAGCAAATGTCAATTAAAAATGTGTTAAAACACATGCAGTGCCACAAGAGGCAGCTGGGTTCCAGTCCCAACCTGCAGGAGAAAGAGGTGGCACATGCAGCCTCCATAACATTTTCAGCACCTTTCAGGCTTGAAGAGAAGAGAGATCCCAAAGGACCCACCTCAAATAGAGCTTCTTACTGCACTGAAAGGTGATTTCTAAGATGCAAGGAGAAGATGGAGGATGATTGGAGGACTTGAGCATCTCCTCTGTGAAGAGACTGTGAAACCTGAGGAGGTCTGATCAATGTGTACGAACATGTGAGGAGTGTTAAGGGGATGGGGCAAATTTCTTTCCTGTGGTCCGCAATAGTAAGACAAGGAACAACAGCTACAAACTGGATCACAGAATGTTTCATATCAACATGAGGAGAAACTTCTTTGTAGCAAGGGTGACAGAGCCCTGGAACAGGCTGCCCAGAGAGGTTGTGGAGTCTCCTTCTCTGGAGACTTTCAAAAACTGCCTGGACGCATTCCTGTGTGAACTACCCTAGCTGATCCTGCCTTGGCAGGGAGGTTGGACTCTATGATCTCTGGAGGTCCCTTCCAAATTCTAAGGTTCTGTGGTTCTGCTATGTAAACTGTTCTGAGGACACAAGAAAGCAGTAGATCTCTGTCAGCTACTGGAGACTGCAAGGACTGCACAGATTTCTTTGGTCAGGTAGAGTTACCTCATCACTACATGAAAGCTGAGATCAGAAACCGTGTGACTATATCTGCACCCATCTTCCAAACCACTGTAACTAACAAAAAAAAACCCACAACCCACCAATACCATCCTAATTTGCATTAAACTAGTTTATGTAAATATAACCAAGGCAGGATTAGGATTGCAAATTGGAGAGTTCAAGCTAACCTCCTTCCCACATACCTGAATAAAGAAGGGCTCCACAGAAAGAAAGACCTCTGTGGCAAATTGTATTTAGAAACATTTAACCTCAAGTGGATTTTATTCTCTGAGCAGGAAAGCAAAAGGAGAGTGGGGAAAGGGCTTATGCTGACAGTGCTGATGGTCCATTAACTACAGCAGTTCTGCTGCCTGAATGATCAAACTCAGGTTTAACAGCAGTACCATCTTCTCACTTTACAAGGAAGGAACAGAAGGGGCTGGATCCAGCTTATAAATTTTGAGCTTTTAGGCTGACAAGAAACAACTCATTAATGGAGACCAAAGATCTGAAGGAATTAGTAGTATTACTGACTTACCACATCACCTAAACGTAACCTCTAGGTTCCCTAATTGCTCTTGTGTTTCTCTTCACACCACTTGTGCAAGAAAATCAGGGATATTAAGACCACTTGCACATACTTGATGAAAAGAATACAAACTATATAAGCTGAAAGCCTTTAAAAGCCCTATAGGTTTATGGAAGGGAAAAAAAAAAAAGTGAGGTCATTATGCTCTGGCATTCTTCTCAGCTGCCCTCAGTGGGTATCAGTCATCATTACAGCACTCTGAATCATAATGGACTCCAACAGTTTAATAATGATTGCAACACCCTTCCTAATGAGGTTGGTGCTGCCCTCTGATGTGAATATTCATAAAATTGGGCTGGTAATGGGTTCTGTCTTGATTAGCAGGCTGTGGTTCTGTATCAAGTTTGAGAGACATCTTTTGATGCAAGGAAAAAAAATCAAATTAAATCCTTGCTTCAAGCAGAGTAAATGAATTTGACTTTAGGTGATCAAGAGGGGAAAAACTTCTAATTAGAGACGCAAGCAATCATCTTGTTCAGTGTTCTTTCAAAGGAGGGCTATAGGGATGCAGAATCCTAATAAACCTTCTCTCAATCACCTTTTAGATAAATGTTAAGGATTAAAATTAAATGTAATTAAAGTTTGTTAATCTAATGTGGTTTCTACTGATAGTCCTTTTTTTTTTTTTTTTTTTTGGCCCTGTTATCCTTTGCTTAATTCCTGAGTCCTTCTCCTCTCTTCCTACCAGTGTCATCTCATCCAGCAGGTAATGCAGAAAGGGAAGCAGCTGCTTGGGATATCAGATCCTGGCTGCAATTAAATCAATGGATTGTCACTTGCTCAGGCCACACTGCCCCCTCACTCCATATGGCAGACACAGCTGCACCTGCTTTTGAACATGGGTGCTTTCACAGCTTCCACCACTGCAGATAGGAAATACCTACCAAATAATTAAAGTACCAACACTTCTGGGTTTTTTTGGTTTTGTTTTTGTTTTAAGGAAGATGTAGGTACCTATCCCATCTTTGTCATCATTGACAACGTCAACTCATCATTAGAAAAGTAAACGGAATCACTCTTTAAATATTAGGATTTCAGCTTCTGTCCATTAAGTGAATAGCAAAGACTTCCATTTCTTCCTAGGTCCAGAATGAGGCCATTACACCCTCCAGGATGTCCTTGAAGCCAGCCAACCCACAGAGCTGGAATTCATGGAATTACCCTTACAAATAAGAAGTTTCCTGCCTAATAAAACAAAAATTGCAGCCATCCTGCTGTTAATCTAGCCAGGCGGAAAGAGGCTGATTTGAGCTAAAGCTTCCACTCACTTTTGGAAAGAAAAGAAACTAAACATTCATCCCTCTCTGTTCACACAAGATACTCACTGCACAATNGTGGAGAATCTTTAAAAACAGCCTATTGTTCACCAATTAAAAATGGACTACATTGGGGCTTTAATAATAATAATAATGATGATGATGATTAGGATTTTGTACTCCAACGGTAGAGTCACAGCAGAAAGGAGCCTGGAGTAAGGAATGGATTTCTAGCCAAACCATAGGGTGAGAGGACAAACAAAAAGAAGAAATGGAAGTGGCTCCTGTGGGTAAGGAGGAGTCTCAGTTAGAGTACAGAGTCTGATACAGATGCAGAGTACTTTTAAACCTCTAATAAGGTGTTGATTTGAGTGTCTATCCCACTGCCAATATCGCTTCACATATTGTGTATCTGTATGACAGGGAGGAGGCTGCCAAAACGGAAGAACAAACAACATCTAAGGCAGGTTTTTTCCTGCTCTCGTCCATTTGTAATCAGCCAGAATTAACTTAGGCAAAATATGCCTTCCTATCCCTGCCTGGATGCTCAAAAGCATGATGAAATCATGAATTCATTACTGAATTCAGCCCTCTCTGCCCTCCCAGCCTGACTTTCCTTCATTAGTGCAGACCGTTCCCTTCCTCTCCAATGCTTTGGAGAGACAGAAAACGCCGTTTGTGGCAGTGCTGTTTGCTCCTCCTGGGCAGCGACATTTTAAAACGCCCAGCACGTAGGTGCTCAATTGCAAGAGCACTTGGTATCTCAGCCAGCAGCTGCTGTGTCACTGCCAGGCCTCTCCTGCACCAGACCTGTCACTGGCCTCCACAGCTCAGTGCCAAGCCCACAGACCACCAGGGGCCAGTAAGCAGATGGCTTATCTCAAAGCCTCATTATCAGTGCTGACTGAAAAGCCTGCAGCCAAGGCCAGCATGGGGCAGGACTTTTTTGTGTTACTGTTTAGGGGAAATGGTGGCAAAATAGGATGGGATAAGGATGGATGACTGAGACTTTGCTGCCAGGCTCCTAGTGCATCACAAGGTGTTGGGGAAAGCAGGACTGACTTCTGGTCTGGGTTCTGCTGACATTCGGCTTGTTGTGAACATCACTCTGGGAAACGTGAAATGTCCTTTACAGACACAGAAACTAAATCAAAATCCTTCCAGCATTCTCTTCAGGTTTCACAGCAAACGATACTTCCCTCTCTTTTTTGTCCACAGAAAGCATTGCATGCTACAAAGACCATCCTCAATCTGAGCTGACAGCTCAGAACAGTTTCCAACCCTACCTTTCTTCCCCACTTTCTCCCCCCACCCTGAGTTTGCAATCAGAACAACAATCCCAAATAAGTGACCTAGCAACTCTATCTCAACCACACTTGCTTTGTTCACTTTCAGAAAGGAACAGCAACAAAGACAGCCCTATTAAACATGAAACATCAACCAAGCAGTTCTGGGGTTTGTTTTTACATCTAGGCAAACTTAATCTGAGCTCAGATTTAGCTCTTAAGAAGGTAGTACAACTGAATCACAATGAATACAGCCCAGCATGCCTAGCAGCCGACTGCCCTTGCCAAGAAAATGGTTTCAAACTATAGGAGAGCAGATTTAGATTGGATGTTATAAACAAGTTTTTTAGCATGGGGGTGGTGGAACACTGGAGCAGGTTGCCCAGGGAAGTGGTTGAGGCCCCATCCCTGGAGATATTCAAGGTAAGGCTTGACAGGGCTCTGGGCAACCTGATCTAGTTGAAGATGCCCCTGGTGACTGTAGAGGGCGACCTTTCTAGGTCTCTTCCAAACCATTCTAGGATTCTATGAAAACATCTCAATATCCTCAATAAGCCACCTCAATGTCTGGGCTGTCTTGAACCATTCAATGCTGCTTTGCACCTGTCCTTCTTCACAGTGCTATCTGCCCTCCAGTAGCAGTGGATACTTGGCGTCATCCTAGATGCCACAGGTCTCACATCTCCACTGCCTGCAAAAACTATAGGTTTCAGCGCCTAGCAGAGTATCTGGTGTAGATCCAGCCAACAAAACCTAAACTAATTTCAGTTTTGAAAAAACAAAACTCTCTTTTCCCTTTCAAGCAGATAACAAGTTGAACACCACCTCACCAAATATGCTGTGCCCAAAAATGTGGTGGAAGGCATCAGTTTTCTTTCAGTTTTCTCAGCTACGCCCCCATATCGGAAAATAGCTGCGTTATTCATATATGTTGTTACTGTGACAATATGAAATTCTCCAATGAAGGAACAAAAAAACAGTCTCATTGTGGCAATTTCTATAAAGAGGTCTAGTCAAAAAAGCCAGAACAATACCGTTAGCAATGGCCTTGGTGAGAAACTATTTAAATGAAAAGGTGAGGAAAGGAGGATGTGTCTGAAACTCAACCAAAATAATTCTCCATCTCTGCAAATTAACTGTAGTACAAATCAGGAAGAAAAAAAGGGCCATGTGTTGTTATGTGACAACCACATGGCTAAGGGCATCCCAGCGCTTCTTTAAAGAGAGAGCATTTGTAGCGACATCATGAATGAACATTTGTATGTGTTGCCTTCTGCAGCCTTGAAGCAACCAACATTTGTTCTGGAACTCAGTATGTCACCAATTCTGTGCACCTCCCACTAACCTGTCTTTTTGCACCCATGTGTGCAAACCAGGCCACAACAAGTGTTAGGTAACTCCGTTCCACATAGCCAGACACTAGGGAGTAGAAAACTTCAACAGGATATTGCTTACCCCATCCTAACCAAGGTTAGGGAGATGCATGTAACTAGAGGCAGCAGGGGATGGCAGAAGAATCTCCTCTAGCTGAGTACCTGCTTACCTACAGTCCTGTAAAATGCTTTACATCGAATAAAAAGGCATCACAAAATGTTGACTTGACAGGTCAGATGCTTACTTCATTGTAGGGTTTATTATAAGCATGTCCCACAGTCACTGGAAGCATCCTGGGGATGATGTAAATTAGCAGGCTGGCAGTGATCTCCAGCAGGCTACCTGCCAGTCAGGGATGGCACAAACGTTAGGCAGAGAGGTGTACAAGACATAGTGCAGATCTGCTTATGCCATCTTAGGGTAGGTGTTAAAGCTACCTAGTTTGAATGTAGGACATCCAGAGCAGCCAGAGTTCAAAGCAGGCTTGTGCATGTCATTTCTTGCCACAGGTGCAATCCACTACTGCTGCAGTACTTCATTTGTTTCTCCTGAGCATTACCAAGAGAGCAAATGTGAGGTAAGGATCTGAACTTCTATAATCATAGAATCATAAAATGATTTAGGTTGGAAGGGACCTCAAAGATCATCCAGTTTCAACCTCCTGCCATTAGCAGGGACACCTCCCACTAGAACAGGTCGCCCAAGGCCTCATCCAACCTGGCCTTGCACACCTCCATGGAGGGAGCAGCCACAATCTCCCTGGGCAACCTGTTGCAGTGTCTCACCACCCTCACTGTAAAGAACTTCCTTCTAACATCCCATTTAAATTTCCCCTCTGCCAGTTTAAACCCATTCTCCTTCATCCTGTCATTACAAGACCTTGTGAATAGTCCCTCCCCAGCCTTCCTGTAGGCTGCCTTAAAGTACTAGAAGGCTACTATAAGGTCTCCTCAAAGCCTTCTCTTCTCCAGGCTGAAGAGCCCCAACTCTCTCAGCCTGTCCTCATAGCAGAGGTGCTCCAGCCCTCTGATCATCTTCGTGGCCCTCCTCTGGACTCTCCAGCAGTTCCACATCCTTCTTGTGCTGGGGGCTCCAGAACTGCACACAGTACTCCAGGTGGAGTCTGATGAGAGCAGAGTAGAAGGGGAGAATCCCCTCCCTTGCCCTGCTGGCCACGCTTCTCTTAATCAACAGAAGGCATTAAGTATCTAATGACATTTGTAGATCTAGATTCCAATTTTACATTACAAGTGTCAGTAAAGAAGAGGAATTTAAATACTGTCAGTAAAGCACTCCTCATTATATTGCCAGTGCCTCTGAGCACCTGTATGACTTCAGAGTTAACAGCATCCTTTAAGTAATTCCATCATCTCCCACTACTGCACTGAACACCATAGCTATGAAAGCATTGTGTTAAAAACCAAAACTTTTACTGGAATGTACAGGCACAGTGAGATATGATGCACTGGCTGCAAGGGACAGCAGGTATGATTCAGCATGACCACCCTCCACAGCAACCATTATCAGATGGTCTACAGGCAGCTTCTAAAAAGCACATACAGAAATTAACAAGCCTAAAGGAAATATCCATTATATCCTAAAGCATGAATCTTAGACTTTTAATTATTTTTTAAAGTGAGAATGACTGAAAACTGGATCAGACAAAAACTCCACCTTGCCCAAGATCTGTCTCTCTTGGGCACAAAGAAGGAAAGAATGAGGCAACTTCATAATGAAAGACACTTCCTTGCTATGCTTTCCTGGCCTCTAGGTTATCTACATTTGAACTCAGCTACACCTGGTAACCTTGTGTTTAATAGGTCCTGAGCGATTTTTCTTCCTCAAAGTCTTTTCTTCCCTTTTCAAACCCACGTAAACTTCCGTATCAAAACAACATGTGGCACTAAGATCTGAGTTTACAGCTGCTGTGAGAAGAAACATTGCCTTTCTCTTGTTTTAAGCCTACCAGCTAATAAATTTAGTAATGACCTCCAGTTCTTGTATGTGGATTCCCTGTCTTGGTACTCATGATTTTAAAAGCCTGTATCCCAGATTTGCTCCATGTGCTTTCCACAGTGCAGAGATGCAGACTACAGCCACTTCTCAATAAAAAAAAATTGCTGTAAAACTTGAATCGAATTTGCCACTTTTCCCTGCATCTTTTCTAGTCTCTCTCTATATATTTTTTTTTTAATCCTGATCTGTAGAGAGTGATGATAGGAGGGACAAAAGAACCCAAGACACACAGAAAACTGGATATGTGGATGCTCCAATAATTTATTTTGTGCTATAATAGCATTTTCAGCATCATTCTCTGTTCCTCTCCTAAGAGACACTAACATTTCTAACACAAAGTTTGGGGTTTTGAAGCCTACTTAGTGGCAATTTTCAATGCTGTTTATATTTATTAAAAAAAAAAAAAAAAAGAAAACCTTGTCTGAAATCTTATTACAATGCTCTGAGTCTCAGCAAACTTCTTACTGCCCAGTTCTTCTTAAAGTCAAGTCTGATGGCCATTGAGTTCAGTTAGGACTTTCCTCATTTCACCAGTCTCTAACTTATATTTGAAGCTAATTTCATATGCTTATCCTTTTTCTATCTCAAAATGTCTTGTCCTAAAGTTCCTTGGCAGATGAGGGGGGAACTTGGATCCCCACCTATATTCTTTCCAACACCTGACAGACATTCTAGATTTGACGTGCTGAATGCCAAATGATGGCAGTCAGTTACTTGACAGAAATAAGCACTTCTACAAACTACACAGGTTACTGGTGGCCCTTGGAGACACATCCAAAAAGGAAAGGACACCTCTGCTCCAAAGCTGTCTACATTGATTAGGTTGTGTACCACGTCCTGCTTATGAACTACCTAGTACTGCACAGCCAGGATACCTGAGGCTTGCTCTGCTAAAAACCATGGCACTCGTCTTCATAATAAGTCCTCAGGCCTTAGCAGCAGAGCTAGAGAGCTCCTGTGTTCAGCCATTCTCACTGCTGTCAACAGCAGATACTGGCTTACAGCTCTTCAGTTCATCTGACACTTCTTCACAGTGGTCCCAGCTCTCTTTCCACCTCCGCAGAGCTCCAATGGAAGCAATACTGTGAAGTGTTTAATCTCATGTCCCTTTTTCCACCCCAATAACTTCAAGTTGAGACTGTATGCCAAGATAACACCTACCATTAAGCATTCCTTGCTATTTCACCTAAGCGCTTCACCTACTTTTACTGCTGGAAAGAATGTGCATTTCTCACATTGCTTTGACTCACAAAACAGCAATAAAGAATTATGCTCTGAACTCTCACCTTATTGATCTTCGCTCAAATATTTAGAGGTCTAGCCCACATAAATCTCCATTTTTTCTCTAGTCTCTTTTATAGATCTCTAGGCTTGTCCTGAAACCTTGTAAAAACAGATTCTTGTCAGAAGATTAGCATTAACACAACAAAGCCTGATTATTGAGGTACACAAGACTTCACTGTGGACTCATCTATGTCTAATTCCAGGCTCTCTTGCTATCAAAGTGCAGCTAAAAATCTTGACAGCGAAACTTGGAGGAAAGACAAACATTCATCCCTCCTTCCTAACTATACTCTGCAGACTTAAAGCACCCAAACACTCTGAGAGTAACAACATGCTACTGCCCCACATGCACCTGTGACTAAAATTGTCTAAGAAAAATATCTCATGGTAAATTCTCGATTGCCTCACACTTGGGTCTGCTGTCTAACATACCAGAGGGATGCAATTAATACTGTAGTATATAGTTCCAAGTCATTAAAGTAGAATAGCCACATTCTACTTACTTACATGAATATAAATTAATATAATCAATAAATTAATACAAATTAAAACATATATTTGCAGTAACATCAAACACTGATGTCTACTGCCTGTCCTTTCTCTCAAAGAAAAATTAAGATTTAAAAAATCCATTAGTAAAGTGAGAATATTATGTCTACCTTTTTACTGTTAATAGAGGTATTTTTCTTAGCTGAGTCCTTCATTTCCTCTCACTTTTGGCTTCTCCTGTTAGCAGCCAGAGATTTCAGGGGAATCAGCAACTTTAATCACTGTATGGGCTGTTAGTCAGTCAATATAAATCAGTTACTCTCTTTTTGCAGTGGCAGAAGATAGTCTTACTGTAGGACAGATTGACTTGCAGAAAAGACAGTGTTAAATATTCAACCAAGAATCTACGCCATACACATTAGGAACAGATAATTATAGGACAAATACCCTCCTGCTTCAGTTAGAGAGAGAGGGGCATGGACTTAGTTCAAATGCACCTAATGCTTTGAATACTGGATACAACATAACATTCCCCCTGCACACTACTCTTTGCTAACAATTTCTAATTATATTAAGCAAGTGTGAAATACAATAATGTAGTTACTGTCCAGTAACAATCACTGTGCACCCCTCTTCTCCCAACAATAATGAAGCAGTCCCATGTTCTGTCACTATTCATGGCAGCCCAGAGATGCTCAATAGCTTCAGGAGAGTACTCCAGAGTTGAGACATGTGGGAATGAAACCTGGCTTTCATGAAAGGCAGTATGCTTGGGAACATTTTCCAGTCAAGCAGTGAATTGGAATCTAGTTGTTCCTGGCAGGTGCAGGAGCAGCTGGGACGAGGGTACAAGCATCAATTCCTTCCCTGAAGCTTCAGAAACAAGGAAATTGCCTGAATATTCACACAGTGTGTCAGTAACAGCCAGTGTTTGCAAGGTGATAAGCACACTTATTTTTGGAGAGAAGACAAAGGCTACAGTGCTGCCCTGTCTGCTCTGCCCTAGAATTTGTGTACTGGAACACTGGACAGGTGAGGTCCTGGGCAAGAAGATCTGGGGTGGGTGTCTGTCTCCTGAGTCTTTTTTCATTCTGTCTCAACTCTTAACTAAAGCTATGGATCCTGTTCTGTACTGCAGGTTTTCAAAGTCATTGTGAGGATTTTGGTGTGTTTTGGTTTGTTGGGTTTGTTTGTGTTTTTTGTTTATTCCAAATGATGCTACCCAACTGTGAAAGGGAATAAAAGAGCAAAATCAAATCACAGCTATGGGTAGGCAGCATGCGTAAACCAATTTGTGTACTGGAACACCAGAGAGGTGAGGTCTTGGGGAAAACAGACCTGGGGTGGGTCTGGGTCCAGAGTCTCTCAGCTAAGACTGAAAGACTAAGAGCTAAGACTTTCAAAATTAAACTCCTTTTTAATTAAAGAGCTACTCTGTGCAACTGGATTTGGAGGAAAATGCACATCACAGCTAAACAAAATCATGCCTAACTTCGAGAATTAAATACTTGCACTGAAGAGACAATGCATACAGTAATGCATGTTTGCAAAGGGAAACCAACCACAACTGTTGAGACATTAATTAATTGCTTGATGTCAACAGATGTTTCACATCTGGGCTGCAGGTTTCAAAACTCCTGTTCTTGTGCTTTGGACAAAGTGAGTGAGACTGCAGGAGCAAAGTTTTACATGCGACAATGGTTTCACTGATCATCACACTATTGTGTCTGTTCTTTTGGATCACACAGACTGAACTTCTGGGAGTTCTTGAGACAGAGACTTTATCCTAGCAAAAACATCCTGAAAAAAATGGTGCTCTGTGACCCATGACCACTTTTATGCAAATGTAATAGTCTAGAGGACTCCAGTCTGCAGGGTAGATACAGAAACTAAGAAAAGAATAAAAAATTTAGTTAACCAAGCTATTATTTTTCCTAACTGTTTTTTCAAGATGCTTCCCTAGGCAAGTGTCTTCATTTCTTTTTAGCAGGACTGAAAAATATCAGTAGAGATAACTATAAACAAGTCTTTTTTTTTTTAATTCTGTCTCAACTTTTGACTAAAGCTATGGATCCCGTTCTTTACTGCAGATTTTCAAAGTCGTTGTGAGGATTTTGTTGTTTTTTCAAATGATGCTACCCAACTGTGAAGGGAATAAAAGAGCAAAATCAAATCACAGCTATGGGTAGGCATTGCGGGTAAGCCAAGCTGGTCCTCAGCATTACGAGCAAGAAAAGTTGGTGAGGTCCTCTTCCTCACCTCACCTGGTTTATTAAACCCCAGAGGCAACAGACTTCACTCAGACAGGGATACACAGGGGACAGGAGGAGACCCTCAAGTGCAAGGCAGCTTAATTTTGTGTTTTGCTAGCAGATTGTTGGGAGAGGGTAGATTAGGAGGGCTATTCAGCTGCAGGATGATTCACAAGCTTATTGCTCAGATTCCCCAGGGATATACAAACTTTTCTCTGACGAAATCAAAGTATGCAGCAAATTTAGGTGACTGATGAACAGGTAACACAAGAATATTCTAGCTCATCTGTCTTCTAAATAGGCAACTACAGTCCCTAAACCAAGATAACTTATCTATTCTTTGTATGTATCCCTCACATTAAAAAAATGCTAAAGCTTTCTAAAGTGTATCATGAAGTACGAACAATAAAAACATATTTAAGTCAAGGAGCTCTTCAAAAATTATTACAATAATTATTCCTTCTGAACTTTAATATTGTGATTAATTCCAAGGACTAACTCCAAAGACTTTCTCTGTTCCCTGGCTAGGGTTCCTAACCATCCCACTGGAAATGCACAAAAGGCTTTCTGTGACTGCTTTCTCTAACTACCCTTTAGTAAATGAAGAAGACTCATCCAATAATTCACCAGTCTTCAATAAATGAAAAACTCCAGGACTGACTCTCCAAAATAAAAATGCTGCTTCACCAACTGCTCATATGCTTTGCTTTCTCTGGTTGTAAAGGGCTACATTCTGACACCACCTTAAAGGAAACCTGAAGCAAAATGCAGAACAGATTCATAATACAAGCAAAGGCAGCCAAGGAGTCGCTCCTGGCATTAAAATTTACTCAAGGTTATTGTGTTTTCTGGGCCTTTGCCATTATTCTCTGACTGCAGTGATCAGAAGCTGACAAGGACAACAAAAATATTTTTACATTTTAAAAAGACAATCTAAACACTTTATAAAAACAGCTGCCCAGTAAAGCATGACACAAAAAGCTGGGTATCTTCAGATACTTCAGCAGGGCTACTGCAACCATCTCCAATTTCAGCATCTGCCTTAAAAGCCTCACCACCATAAACTGAAAGGAAATTCTTCCTCTCTTAAGATAACATTGAGGCAAAGCAAGAATACTATAGTTCAGAAAAGTGATTTTTAGTGGCAAGTAAATACAATACACCAAGAAAGAAAGAGAAGAGAGGATGCAATGCTCTCTGCAGTGGACCTAGGAGCCTGCATAGAAGGAGGTAGTGCAATTCCATTGGGAAAATGAAATGGAAAGGACATGTTAAGGGAAGAAAGATGAGAAGCACACGTGAAGGGGGAGCGAGTGTAAAGCAGAACAAAGACTGCATTTAGGTGACAACAGAACTGTGTAGGTGATTTCTTTTTACATGGCAGGACACCAGATACCAGCGCAGTAGATCACTGGTGTTTTTCTAACAGAGCATCTTAGGTTTCTACCATCACTCATTGCTTTCTCATTAATCTGGCCTTTCCTTCCCTGTTTTGCTTCGTTCCAGCCAAATAGCTCTGTGCTTGTGAAGACTCTGCCTCTGACCTGAACACTGGAAGGGTAAGAGGTTTGTTCACAGAGCATTCTATAATTATTCTAGAGAGCTCACTGCTCAGTGGCTGCCTGTTCCCCATTACATCTATTTTTAACAGCCACCAAATCCCCTAGAAAAGAGCAGCTCTTTGGATGCACAGATTATTTCTGTATAGAAAGAATATAGCAGATTTCAGTGCAGTGCAAAGACACTTAACTACATGACCAATATTAATGATGTCTCAGCAGAGTCCTATCACTCAGTATCTTTTTAGATTTGTTTTACACAATACACTACGCTTAACAAATATATTTATCAGCATTGTATGATAGTAAATGAGGCTATAAACCACTTCCCTAGACAAACATTTATTTTTCCTCCCAAGCAGACCAACAAATCATTTATCTTGACTATTTATTTATAAGTAAACAGCTATATGACCTGACTTTAAATTAAAATCAGCTGTTTGAGCCCACATACAGCAACATTTCTTCAAAGAGATAATCAGTCATCAATATTGTATGTTATGTGATGCTACTGGATGACATGACTATATATCCATACCATTCATCATTTATTTTTCTAAAGAAGCTCTGAAAGTCCTAATATGGTCTACAAATAAATCTTGTCTAGTCTGCTATATGTGATAATCTTCCATGATTGCTGTTTTCACAGAATCACAGAAGGTTAGGGGTTGAAAGGGACCTCCAGAGATCATCAAGTCCAAACCCCCACCAAAGCAGGATCACCTAGGGCAGGCCACAAAGGTAGGTTTTGAAAGTCTCCAGAGAAGGATAGTCCACAAGCTCTCTGGGCAGCCTGTTCCAGTGCTCTGTCACCCCCACTGTTAAGAAGTTTTTCTTTATGTTGAGGCAGAACTTCTGGTGTTCCAGGTTGTATCCCTTGCCTCTTGTCCTATCACTGGGCATCACCTAAAAGAGACTGGCACCTTTCATCTTGACACCCACCCCTCAGATATTTGGAATATCTCTGAGCTATGCATTCCTTCAGTAGCTTTTGTACGATCATCTTCATTTTTAAATAAGTTCTGCACGTTAAAAAAAAAATGTCCAAAAAAGATAGCTTAATGCAGGCTTTAATCTTTTGTTTCTTCTTACCTGTTAACACATTTAGATGTTGACTGGCATGCATTAAAAAACGCCTGAAAACCCACTCCAACAGCAGTGCAGAAAGTGCATAATGGTTTAACATTTCTTAATCCCTTACATAGTAGGTTCCACTACAGGAACAGAAAAGATTAAATACTTTTAAAATCACAAAAGTAATGAGTAGCTAATGCTGGAAGGCAACAGCAAAAACATTTTGCACCTACCAGATGCTTTTATACATAGATATATTTTTTTTTATATGGAATATACAGATGCATATATGTTTTTAGAGACACTACATCACAAAACATGAATGGGGGAGTTGCAAATACATTTTTAAATGATAAAATCTCTCCTTTCAGGGGAAAAAGCAGATGAATACACTTACTGTTGTTTTCAATGCTAAAATCAGATGAAGGTTTTTTTGATTCAGGGAAATAATGCAGAGGAACTTTCTTGAAGGAAAACAGTAAGTGTAGGCATAAGATAAACTGAGCAGGCTCAACCTCAGAATTAAATGGAAGAGCTGATCTCACCTCAATTCCTTAGTGGCAAGATGGAAAATCTTTTTCTTCCTGGTTGAGGTAACTCAGTTTCATTAAAATAAATCAGACATTGATGCCAATATCATGTTGTTTTGTGATACTGTCTACATATAATCTACTTTTCCCAGAGCAAATTACTAGAATCTCTGAAGAAAATCTGCAAGTTTCCCCATCTGCTTGCTGTCTTTGGCTCCTCAAGAATTCCTTTTTTCCTCCTCTTCCTTTCTAACTAAGAAGAAACATAAGAAGCTCAAATACAGTCATTCAAATTTTCGCCCTTCCTTTTCCATTCTTATTTTCCTTTCTGTTAACTCACTCTGATTCCTCTGCTCTCCTTTATTCAAATCCACTGAGGTAACAACAGCTTCCAGCTACTCATTCTCCTTGTTTCTAGTCTTTGCTACACAACCTCAGACTTTGATTCCTTTGCTGCTGCCTACAAAGACTTCCTGCCATTTCCTTTGCTTGACCTCTTACTTTCGACCCTCAGATGCTTGTCAGCTCACACTTTTAGCTTCTATTTCTCCAGCTCCACCTTTGCTCTGACAGCATTTATAGAACATCCATTTCACTGAAAATAAACTAAAACCTCACTACAGCTAGCTCCTACAGCCTAATGCTGCATCTCCAGGTTCAAAATGTACCTAAAAGAGCTAAGTTATGGGATTCATAGAATGGTTAGGGTTAGAAGGGACCTTAAAGATCATCTGGTTCCAACCCTCCTGCCATGGGCAGGGTCACTTTCCACTAGACAAGATTGCTCAAGGCCTCATCCAACCTGGCCTTGAACACCTCCAGGGAAGGGGCATCTATGACCTCCATGGGCAACCTGTTCCAGTGTCTCACCTGCCTCGCTATCAAGAATTTCTTCCTAATATCCAGTCTAAATCTACCCTCTTCAAGCCTAAAGCTCAAATTGAGCAGGTCTATAGTTTTCTTTAATTATAGTAGAATTTACAGGAGCATTTACATGTGAAAGAAAAAGGCAAGGCAATGACAGATCATTATTGGCTTCAAGAAGTTTGGGAGGCTATAGGAACTAGAATCCTATGGACAACAGAGGATGCTGACCACACTGCATTGTGGGGTCATCTTTTATTCAGGACCATATTTTATTCAGGACATCTTTTTGCAAACAAAAATATAGTTTTGTAGATACGCCCTGGGCCATCTGGGCCTGGTTGAGTATGTACAGTCTCAGTAGATTAAAGGCATCTGCAAGCAACTGGGTGAAAGTGGATTCAAATAAAACTGTAAGATGAGATACTAAAAGTAACGGGTTGTTTGTTTGCCTTAGACTAATGAATATTAAAAATATTTGACCTACTTGTGGATGGACATGTTATGTCCTTGTAGGAAAAATAATCTAAATAATTTTAATTTTACTCGGACTACATATTTATGGTTTCTTGCAGTCCCATGCTGTAATGGTAATTTTCCATAAATTGCACAAAGATCTCGACTCACTATTTAGTGAGGATAACTCTCGAGAAGAGATGCATCGGAAAACAGACTCATTTTACAGGAGGCAGGCACGTGGAGCCTACTTCTCCATATAGTGTATTATTTAAAACTGAAGTTTTTAAAGTATTGCTGCTCCTACAAGGCAAAGGAAACTCTGGATAGATTGTTGCCTAGCTCTTAATGATTGCTTCTCTTTCATTAGCTGTGGGTAGGAAGAGTTAGTAAAGGACTGCAAACATGTATTCATGATTCTCATTAGCAAAAATGGCACTGTGCAAATCAATTTCCATGGATCCTGCTAGGATGGGCTTTCTAATTAGTCCATCATTAGACAGCTAACTTCTCACCACTTCTCAGACATCAAATAGTCCATCACCCCAACACATCACCCAAGCTAACAAGGAGAATTTTAATGAAAGCAAGTAAAATAGGCTGCTACCACAGAAAGCACACAATAGGCTTTGTTATTAATCTTTCCCTATCCTCATTTCTATTCAGTATTTTAGTTTCTGTTCTTATGAACCCTTTGGTTTGCACCAATAATTTTTTCAACCTCCTGTTACTGAAGAATAGAGCAGCTGCAACATGGAGGGGGGTGGGGTGGGGAAAAGCTCAGACAAAACCCAAATAACGTACAAGCTGAGATTGCTACTGGGTATTTCAGAACTTTCCATCTTGTGGTGCTGAAGAGAAATGTCAGCTTGCTGCTTGTGGTTTTAAATGGAAGCAGCCTGTGAAAAGCATTGGGCTGATTGGCTCAGCAGCATGGTTTAGATGAGCTTCCAGCATGGTCATCCTGCTTTACACAGGGCAGATGCTCCACTGCAAATGGTGGGGTTTGGGCTTGAAAGGCCTATCAGCAGGCGCAAAAAGAGAAACTCCCTGAAGATTAAAAGTGACTTGACAAACATGTACACAAAGGAGTAAAAGAATGCATTGGCAAAGGTGAAAAATCCCTCCCTGTACTGAAAAGTTGTTTCTGTATTTTTGAAGCAACATTTGTATTTATATTTTTTTGTAATTGAGGGGAAAATATTTAAAAGAATAAATTTTACATAGACATGTTCCTAATTTAAAATAGCTGCTTCTGCCTGAAGGAAAATCTGCTGCCCTACTGTTCAGGCACAAGCCTGCTCATACCAATTTTGTGTCTCTCTGTTTTGCCTCCTTTTCTTCTTTATTACCAGGGACATTTACATGAAACAGCATTTTTGCTTTTAAGAGTTCATCTGTTCCCGCTGTTTATCCCCCCACCTGAAGTCATAATCTTCCGTTTGTGACGACATAATAATTTCCACTGCAACCAATTGTGATGCCACAAACAGAGGATTATGACTTTAGGTGGGAAATAAACAGCGGGAACAGATGAACACTTAAGAAACAAAGATCCTGTTTTCATGCAAATGTCTTTTGTCATCAAGAACAAGGTTAGAGAAAAGCAGAAAATACAGGAGAGGAGCAAGCAAGCAGAATGGATACTAAAGAGAAACTCTCCGCATTTTCCAGAAGGGATTCAGCTGCCCCTTCAAATTAACTTCCCACATAACTAGGAATTTGAAATGTTTCTGAAATGTAGGTAACTTTGTATGTGATGGAATTGCCAGAGTAATGTGATCTGAATTATTGACAGTAGGGCCAGTACACTTTGCCATGGGGAGTCCATCACTGGACAGTTTCTGGGTTTGTTTCTTCACATATGGAAAAAAATTAATCAGAAATAGCACCAAGAGAGATTTCTGGTGACAAAGCTTAGTTGGGCTATTTTTCTCCTCCATCTCCAAAACAAACAAAAAAAAATTCTCCACTTTCAGAACTATCACCAGCTGAACAAATACTCAGGTGATCCTAATAGAGGGAGCAGCAGCAATTTGGTTTTTATTTAGGCTGGATCAATTTTGTGGCTGTTGCAGCTGTAATTAGGGCAGCTGCAACCAATGGTGAAGCTCCCTCTAAATTTAGACCAAACACAGCCTGCAAAATACTGTCCTAAAGGATACGCCTAACAAAGCAGGGCAAATATTTCTGCTGCAGTTAATAATTGAGGGGAGGAGGGGAGAAATTAATCAGAGAAGAATAAAAACATCTGAAATTATCCTTCCTCCTTGAATAAAACCAATTCCTAAGCAAAACAATTTCAGGAAAATCATCAACATGACTATGGGCATTTTGTTCACTAAGATTTTTTTTTTGTTTGTTTAAGATGAGACAGGTTTTAGAAATAAATATTCAAAATATAAGCTAAAAAACATTTTCTGTGTCAAATGAAAAGGTTTAGGTTAATTCCATTTGTTTTCAGCTCAGTCACTGAATTTAGTATGTGGATGGTACTAGTGTCTACGTTAAGGAGTTCAGTGAGCTTTGTGAAGCTTACATCCTAAGAGTTTTAAGGATACTTGGTCCAAACCAACTCTGCCAACATTGTGCAAAACTAATGAGCTCTTACCACCACCATAGTGGTCATGAAAACTCTCTTGCTCTATGAACAGAAGAACAACTCTCTCTGCTTTAAAATGTTCAGGAAAGGTTTGGGGGAATGCACGTGTATTTACTTACTTATTTTACTATAGTAAGTCTTTGATTGCCCAGCTGGGACTTCCAATGACAAGAACAATTTTAGATTCTCATGTGCAAAGTTGTATACACATCTAAAACCTGGAACGTGGCCTAACACACATGCCAAGAGTACAAATAGAGTAGGACAGGGAACTCATCATGTTGGTAACTCATGTTAAAAGGTCATCTTCCTCCTGGACCATATTTAACAACCTGGAGCAGCTAACATCAATATTATTTCTCATAGAAGAGCAACTATGCTGGTGAAGGGCTTGGAGAACAAGTCTTATGAGGAGCAGCTGAGGAAACTGGGGTTGTTTAATCTGGAGAAAAGGAGGATGAAAGGAGACCTTCCCACTCTCTACAACTCATTGAAGGGAGGCTGTCATGAGGTGTGTGTTGGTCTCTTTTCCCAAATAACTAGTGATAGAACAAGAGGGAATGGCTTCAAGCTGCATCAGGGGAGGTTTAGGCTGGACATTAGGAAAAAAAGTTCACTCAAAGGGTTGTTGGGCATCAGAACAGGGTGGTAGAGTCACCACACCCAGATGTATTTAAAAGCTGTGTAGATGTAGTGCTTGGGCACATGGCCTAGTGGTGGACTTAGAGTAGGGTTAATGGTTGAACTCTATGATTCTGAAGGTCTTCCCACCCTCAATGATTCTGTGTTCCTATGATTTGCTCTTTATTTTCACTTTTTAATGACACAGAGACTTTGTCTCAAATCTATCCAACCCACTAACAAGAAACTGACTGAAGCCCTGAATGAGAGGCCCAATTTTCCTGCACAAGTAAGACCTCTAGATGATTCACTTCAGGTCTGAATCACCCTAGTGGAAACACAAAAGCAATGTATATTTATATGAGAGTGATGTCTATACACACACACACACACACACACCACTCAGCTCTCCATCCCATGAAGAGAAAGGCAATCTAGTCCCATCCCACAGACCTTCTTGCCCATTCAGCCATAGAGTAGGGCTCTGAAGCCCTCAACACAGGAAAGACATGGACATGATTGAGCAGGTCCAGAGGAAGGCCATGAAAACTATCAGGGGGCTGGAACACCTTTGCTACAAGAACAGGCTGAGGGAGCTGGGGCTGTTCAGCCTAAAGAAGAGAAGATTCTGAGGAGACTAATAAGAATAGGAAGGATGGAAAGAGACTGTTTACAAAAGCCCGCCCATGCCAAGAATATAGTTTCCAACTAGAAAAGAATAGATGTAGATTGGATGTTAGGAACAAGTTCTTTACCATGAGGCTAGTAGAACATTGGAACAGGCTGCCTAGGGAAATAGTTGAAGCGCCATCCTTGCAGAAATTCAAGGTGAGGCTGGACAAGGCTCTGGGCAACTTGATCTAGCTGAGGATGCCCCTGTTGACTGCAGAGGGGGGTGGAGTAGGTAACCTTTGGACATCCCTTCCAACCCAAACCATTCTATGATTCTGTGATTTCAGAGCCCGCAGCAAACTTTTCAGCCTGACACTCACAGTGATGTGCTCAAAGAACCATTCAATGTGGTCTCTGCTCAGAAGTAGGAAAATAAAATACTGTCCTGTTATTACACTGACAGATTTCCTAACCTTAATGTCTAATTTCTGAGACTCTCTAAAATTAATTTTAGATAAACTAAACCTTTACTTTCTGTTCTTTGATGCGTAAGTGATGTGGGTTAGTTTTTAAAGTATTATTTCACTGATCTAACTGAAATTCAGGAGGAAAAAAATCCCAAAAAGAAAATGGGAAAAAGGGAAGTAAAAACTTGCAATTTTTAAAGTCTGTGCCCTTTAAAACATGGGTTTCTTTATACAGCTGCTCCTTTAAGGCTGCAATAGTGCTGGATGAGGCACAGAAATCAACTCTGTAGAAACTGGTCTTTAATAATTAAGTTACATAAATTGAACATAATGAAGTTATACCAGCTGGGCATGTGCAATGTGTATTTGAATGATGAGGTCGGCAGTAAAAAGCAATACAGAAGAGATGTTAAGGCAATTTCTATACAATTTTCCACTTATATTAACTGTGCCAAGATATTCAGATTGGAGAAGGGTCTTAAGTAAGTGCAAGAAACTAGTTTATATTTAAAATTAATTTAATAGATCAAATTAAAAGTGAAATATGAAAAATTAAAACATCTCTCTGCTATTGTCAGTTTGATAAAATGGAAAAGAAGAGGGACAATGAAACAATTACACTGTCAAATTTGCTTGCAGTTTTTGATGTGACCCCCAAGCCATAATTCTCAAATCATTACATGGGTAAAA
Source organism: Psilopogon haemacephalus (assembly GCA_013396835.1). NCBI lineage: Eukaryota > Metazoa > Chordata > Aves > Piciformes > Megalaimidae > Psilopogon > Psilopogon haemacephalus. Next base: position 469,984 of record VWZI01000971.1, read on the forward strand.
TTACTCCTTCATGATAGTCTCTAAAAGTTGGTATTCTTTGTAAGGCTATTTTTGCTACTAGATCTTGTACGTAGTTGGGAGATAAATCTGGAACCAGGAGAATAATTTATATTAGTTTATATATTTGAAAACACGTATGTGGTTTAGAAGATGTCTCATCCTCAAAAGTACTTGAGACAGAGCTGCAGTTCAATATAGATTGCAGAAACAAACCCAGAAACAACGCCACCAAAAAAAAATAAAATCCAACCCAAACAAACAAAACACAACACACACATACACAAACCCAAACAAACAAAAAAGTTTACAGTGTTAAAAAAATCTTTAAAAGTTTCCTAGTCTATCCACTGTCCATGGGAGAACCAAGGTTTATAGTTTGCCTGTGAAAAAACTAACAGCAAATCAGAAGGCATCCACAACATCCCAACCTGCTTCACAGCCTGACATAATTCTTCCTGTTAGATGTCTTTTGCAACTTGAGTCTACCTTGCTTAAGTAGGTTAGAGCTCTTTATCACTCCTTCTCACCATTCTGTGTACAGAGTTCATGGACCTTTTCTTTCTTTGGCCAGCTTTTAAATGTTTGAAGATTACTCTTTAGATTTGTCACAGTTTGCGGTCACCAGCAACCCAGGACTGGAGGACAGAAGTGACTCGTACTTGTTTTGAAGAGTAAGAATGAAGATACTGCACACTGATTGGAAGTTTAAAGGGAGATTCTATTTACTAGTGCATATTATGCAAAAGATGATCAGGTAGAATGGATACATCCACAAGCTAGGCCAAGTCTGTTAGACTAAATCCATCTAGAATCCTCCACCCTTTCCACCTTCGGCAGGCCTGAGTGTAGACCATAACTGCCCTCCCCAGTTCAGACCTGCAAGGTCTCAGCAGGACACAGCTTAAAATTCCCTGCCAGCTAGAAGCCATCTCCCCCACACGAACCATGAGATAAGTAGGGATGTGCTCTGCCCGGAGAGAGATACAAAGGAAGAAAAGGCAGGGAAGGGAAGAGAAGAGAGCGATATCAGCCAGGCACTGCCTTATAACCTGTGATACTGGAAAGTGGAACAGAATAACATTACAACATCCTGGGACAACCAGGTCCATCCCTTGAGACTGTAGTTTTCTGAAGGGAACCTGGGACCCCTCAAATTATCACAAGATTCCTTTTCCTATCTTCTCCAGATTAACCATTCTGGATCTTTCAATTCTCCTTCAAACACCAAGTTATCCATAGCTGATCATCCTCATTGCTCTACTTTCCACTCTTTCACTGCTTCACCTCCTTTCTGGGACTACGACCAGAGCCAGAGTTCAGGTCTTAGGGACTGTATCAGGAGTCCTGTATACACACCCTCTGACATACTTTTCTGCACGTCTAACACTTTGACTTAGGTGGATCAAGACTAAATGCTAATGTCAGATTACCTTTTCTACTCACGAGTCAGTTAATCTCTACTCTGTGTTCATTCCTTCTTACACACGTCATTATTCTGAAGTCCAGGAAACTGCACTTTTCTTTACATGATGTCATTCCATCTTCCTCCCAAACCACTTCTCCAACCTGCTAAGATTATAAGCAATTCTCACTTTGTCCTTCAACACATTTTGAAATCACTTCCATTTCCTATTATCTGCAAATTTAGCAATTATAATACAGGTGAGAGAAAGAAGAGCACTAATGAAATAAATTACTGCATACTGCTGATCTAGAACTGACTCTGCAGCTTGCTATGCTCCCCCACGTGAGAGTGCATCAATGGGTACAGTGAGTAAACTACTGTCGCATTCTTTATATGGTAGAGTCAGCACTGTTTCAGATATAATTCAACTGTAGGAATCTTCTACCTTATTTCTCAAAATAGATCTAAAACAAGCTGCTCAGACTGCTTCCTAAGTAATATCCAGATTCTATTAAACACATTACTGAAATTTATATTGGCAGAGATAAACAGAGTAATCTATTGGCTCCTTGCCAGAGAACCTTTCCCTCAAGCTGCTTCTGAGGTCGTATGTTTAATATATAAGCAGACTGAGGTTGTAGTGAGGTAGGGGTTGGTCTCTTCTCCCTAGTATTAAGTGACAGACCAAGTGGCAATGTCCTCACACTGCACCAGGGAAGGTTTAGATTGGACATTAGGAAAAATTTCTTTGCTGAAAGGTTGGTCAGACATTGGAAAAGGCTGTGCAGGGAGGCAGTGGAGTCACCATCCCTGGAGGTGTTCAAGAAACGTGTGGACATGACACTTCAGGACACAGTTTAATGGCCATGGTGGTGTTAGGTCAAAAGCTGGACTTGATCTTTAGAGTTCTTCTCTTACTACAGCAATTCTATAAATCTATGATAGATGTATTCTCGCATACAAGCCAGTTAAAATGAACATACTATTAACCAAGACAGATATTGAAAATGTTGACAGGCACAAAAATCCCCAAAATCTAGTACTTTAGTCTGTCTAGAATTTGCAAGCCCAAGGATTATGAACATGACTGCATCATGTTCATTGTCTGTTAACTTTTCTGTTCCTTGAGAAAGGCTTAACTTTGGCTTCACTACTCCTCAAGTGAATCCAGGCATTTGATTATGTCCACAGAAATGTATTTTGACAGCCTTCATCAAGCAGATATCAAACAAATACTATCCATGCATGCATCATTACAAAAGTTCTTCTTTTGATATTATCTGACTTCAGAGAAATTGAGAAAAAGGCATCACTTCAGGAGAAGACAATGAAATATATTAACCAACAACAGTGCTTTGCTAAGACAATTCCTTGGTAAAGTCTGCTACAGCTTAGGGCAGAACCAAATACAGAACTTAGGACACCAACTGCTGTTAAAATTAAGACTTTAGAAAAGGGGGAAAAAGTCTAAACTAATTATTTTTTATTTCCTTTTTTTTTTTTTTAGTACATGCAGAAATGCACCTAGCTCATTAAATTACTAAGCCCATGTACTTACCAGTACGGTGACAGGCAAAGAAAAGACATCTGCTAAATAGGACAGCCATAAAAATGTTAGATGGACACATATCCGTCTCCTTTAGAAGCCCAGTATTGCTGTGATTTGCTCTCAATAACTGACCATCAATTAATCTTTTCCATAAGAAGAGTTTTACAGCCATAACCTTCTATTGATTTTAAAGTTAAGAATAAAATTGGAAAATGGCCACACGCAGAACAGTTTCCAAAAGCATATCAGAAAGAGGACCTTTTACTTCCCAGCTTAATCTCTGCAAATTTATGTACTGCGAAAAGCCAAAAGCAAGTCCTGGCTAAATTCACATCAGTGTAAGCTCTGCAGTAAACTGCAGTAGCTGCAGCAAAACCTGGTCCTACTGATGCACTGGGAGCCTTCTGCCTTGAAGAAGATTTCACACGTTCTAAGCTTCTTGAATTGAAGGGGAAATCAATGTTTACCACCCAGAGCAACATATGAAATTAGTTCCCATCCAACCTCTGAAAAGTAATTTACTTTCTATCCTTGAAAGAGCTTCATATCTTAGAAAGTTGGGATTCACTAAGTAGGGTTTCCAAATAATCTTTAATCCTTCATCTCAAAGCCTTCTGTCTACCGCCACAAAACACATTTTGGGTGAATAGTATCTTTTCTGGAGAGAATTGTGTGTTATAAAAGCTTGGTTTTAACCGACTAATAAGACTGGAACCATTAACAAAGATGTCTTTGTTTTTGAGACCCAAGGCATTGCAAATCTGACTTCCCCGTTACACTCACTAGAAATTAATTGTTCCATTATTTAGAATAAAAATACTCAATCAGCTAGAAGTCACAAGCTACGTTTCATGTCAATGAGAATGGAAAAATTGGGAAGAAATACAATATAAGCTACCAGAAGCAAACCAGAGAAACTGAGATGTTCAGAAAGCTGACACTGCAAAATCCCTTTCACATTTAGGCCTCTACCCCATGTTCCATTGCTGTTGCCATTTATGAACTCACGATGATGACAAACGTAGAACAAGTCAACAGAGCATGCCAGCTGAATTTAGATACAAATGACAGAGGAGATCGCAAGCACACATCGGCCTTTCTGTCAGAGGGCAGGGTCAGGAGAAGCGGCACTGATTATACCCTTCCATTTTAAATGCATGTCACAAAAGCAGGGATGAGAAAACAAACTGCTTTAGTGTTTTCCCAACTAACACCACACATTCTGGACGCGTTTTTTCCACTAGCATCGTTAAACACTCCAGGGGTAGGCAGACACCAGGCAGGAGAGCTTGATAACACCTGAGGAGTCACTGAAAGCTGTTCTTGCTCTGTAACCTCTCTCCTCTATTTACACACAACACACATACACATGAAGGACTGTGGTTTAGGGCTGTCTAAATCTGAAGTCACCACAACCAAAATGTTACAGATACTAACACCATCTGGCAAACCATGTGCAAGCTTCTCCAGAGTGGCTGGCTAGACAGGTTCAAATCAGAAACTGGCCTAGTGTGCTACAAGATCCCCCCTATCTCCTCAGCCACTCATTGCCCTAAGCAAGGCGTGGAATGTAGGATTCAGATTCATGGAATGGTTTGGGTTGGAAGGGACCCTAAAGATCATCTAGTTCCAATCCTCTTGCCACACTCAGGGGCACCTTCCACCAGGCCAGGTTTCACAAGGCCTCATCCAACCTGGCCTTCAACAGCTCCAGGGAGGGGGCATTCATAACCTCCCCAGGCAACCCGCTCCAGTGTTTCACTGCCAACAATTTCTCCACAATAATATCCAGTCTAAATCTACTCTCAAGCTTCAGACCATTCCCTTTCTACGAGCCCTTGTAGAAAGTCCTTCCCTAGTTTTGTTGTAGACCACTTCAGATACTGGAAGGCTGCTATAAGGTCTCCCCAGAGCCCTGTCTTGTCCAGGCTGAACAACCCCAACTCTTGCAATATCCCCACTAGGGAGGTGCTCCAGCCCTCTGATCATCTTTGTTGGCCCTCCTCTGGATTCTGACAGCCTAAGAGCTATGTCTGTGCCAAAAGCTCAAAGCCTCAGCCCTTCAGCATAATTTTAACGTAAAATCTTGAAAGAACTATTTACATTTCAAATCTCTTCTGCAGAACGTTCTTAAATCTTCAGCCTACTGCTTAAAATTCAGCTGGGAATTCCACAGAGTGACAAGCTTTAACTTCTTCATCTCTTGAATGGAGAGTTCTGGATATGGGAAGAATACTCAAAACCACCTCTCCATGTCTGTTTCAACAGGGTAGGCCACAGTTCCAGTGAGAACTACCAACACTTAATTTAACAATGATCGAATTTATTTAAAAAAAAAAAAAAAAAAGAGATTTATGTTTTAATTTCCAGATCATCTTTAGAGGGAACAAAACAGGATGGCAGTGTCATTGGGGAATGCTGCATTATTAAAACTATAAATCCCTCCAAAATGAAAATAAGTTGCCTTAATTTTTTTTTCCCAGTGTTGAAAAAGGTGTAAATCAGTTTCCCAATAGTTCAGTAGACAATTTAATACCTTATTCAACTAAGGTAAGTGGGTTGGTTTTAATACCTTACTCAACTAAAGTGCATTTCTTTGTCTTTTCTCTAAGGATAATGAGTACACTAAAGACAGAACAGTTTGGAAAGCCCATGCTCAACTGGCATTCAGCAAAGCAGCCGAATCCATGTCTTACAATCAGCACATGCTCAAGGCACCCCGGCTTTAACTGGATTTAAATGCTGCCTGAAATACCCAGTTAGCAGGTCTGTTTTCCTAAAACACCACTGAAGTGACTCAGCAATTAAAAGGTACTCATATATCAGACCAGAAAATGGCATTAGAATTTAAGTAAAAATTACTAAATTAAGAATTAAATTGTCCACAAATGAATGAGTGTTAAGAGCATTTTTCCCTTTGTGGTTTTGATTGCTTTGCTAACTGCACTGAAAAAAAAATAAAAACAAAACCAAAAAACCCAAACAAACTCTTTTGACTTGTGAGTTCACTTAGGGCAAAATTTTCAGAGACATGCATCTGCACCATGTTTGTGGTACTGTGCCTAATTAGAACAACAATCAATCAACTGCTGCCCTTGCTCAGAAAAGTTTCAGCAAAATTTTAAAGTCTAATTCCCAGCAGGGAAAAAAAAAAACCAATTACATTATGACTGCCCCCCCTTCACCCCCCTAGTTCTTTCAAGGTATTTTTTGAGACTTCCCTTCCTCCAGCTGCACAGGAAGATAATGCCTCTTTTTTTTTTTTTCTTTTATATATTCAAGTATTTTAAAAATATTTTTTACATATATATATATGCAGTCTATCACTTGTTATTTAGTTAGCTGACACACTTAGGCTTTATAATTACTTTCATTTCAATTCCACAGCCTGGAATGAGCATTAACAAAACATCCAACCATTTGTTTCAGTGGTGACTGAGAATTTGAGCTGGGAGAGGAGAGCTAATGCAGCACTCCTACCCAGTTTCCATTGGTATCCAGTGCTGAAATACCTCATTGCACATGGGGGCACCAGCGAGCAAGTTACACACAGCACAGCTTCATGAAAGTTGTGGCGAATACCTACGCCCCCACCAAAAGGAAAAGAACAAAAGCATCTACATGTTAGCTTAGAATAGATTTATAGTACACACACATTTTTCTATGCAGTAAATGGACATTCATTTGAAAACTGAGTGGTTTAAGAGAATGCCTCAGCATGTGCCAAGGTTAAACTCCGCTCTGTCGTGCGACCACTTCTACATAGTTTGCAACTTCATCTGTGACTCCAGTGACAAGATCTGAACACATCCTAACCTTCCTTGCAGCATGGCTACACTGTTTACACTCCCACTGCTTCCAATGCTCCTCCAGACCACTCCTAACATCTGCTGGTCATTTTTCCTTTAGAACAGATCCTTTTGCTTACTGCTAGATGTATTCTTCCTTCAGGTTTTCCACTTCTGAAAGCAGCCTGCCCCTTTGTTTTCTCCTCTCTTTCCTACCCTTCCAGCAGCAGAATGAGAAAGCAAAGAAATGGAAGCAATAATGTATCATAATTTAGCAATGGTGCAGCCAGTGCATAGGCTCCGGAGCTCCTATATGTTACACTTCTAAGGCAAAGATGATGATTTTTTTTTTTTTTGGTCACTTTCTCATTCTGTAGGTGAAACAAACAACTACAAAAAAGGTTCAAAAGCAAGGAGAAAAAGGCCAATTTCAAAAGGCAGCAAAGATCTGTAACTCTGTCCTGAGCACTGATGTAGGGGATTCTGCAGCACAAGGAAGAAACAAACACACATCTGCTATCTCTGAGTTTGAGAAGCTAGGAAGCAGATTTGTTTCCATTTCATCTCCATATGATTTGGGTGATCAGTAGGCATCTGTGTGTGCTTTAAGACAGACTCGCAAGCGAGAAGTGTTTTGACCTTAGTAGCACCTAGGCAGAGCCCAATAAAAACTACTCTGTGTTTACTCCAGTGTGTGAGAGGACTTGATTTGCTGTCATCACAAGCCTCCCACTCCAGACTTTCATTCTCTCCTTGCCCAACTACAGGCTGATCGCTCGAGCAAGGAGATGGGAAGGTAAGACACCAGCCTGTTTTCTGGATGGATATGCAGTACAAAAGCAGCAAAAAGATATGAGCAAATCAGTTAGGAAAGCTTTACTTAAACAGCTGCAGAGAGAGATAGAGACCAGCCAGCTGCAAGAGATCAGAAATAGTGGGAGCACAAAAGACAGAGCTCCAGTCTAACCTTGCTGATCCTGTCAAACCTGGGGCTGAGGAAGGATCACTGCCAAATGCTTCCCAAATCTCCTCTCTTGTTTTTGAAAGCAAACCTGTTTCGAGTAAGATAAGATTCTGTATAATGTTCTGGCCTCCATTTTTTCCTCCCAAGGGGCAGGAGGGCATGGGTTCGACCACATATGTAGTGTAACAGTGTAGAAGGCAGAGGAAGCTCCGAGGCACTATGGAAAGCGGTCCTTACAGACTGGCCACCCCGCTGCTCCAGGGGAACTGCCGGCTCCTCATGTCTCTGCTCTCAAATACCTTATGTATTCCAGCCAATTATTTCTGAATATTGTTCTAGACCCCTAAAATGCCTCATCTGAAATATTTTACCACCATTCTGGCCATTTACATTCAAGAGGAGCTTAAACTGGGAAGCTGTAAAGAAAGGTTACAGGAATGATTAGAGTAATGGAGTCTCTTTAAAAGCAAGAAATGGCAAGAAATTACAATTACTCTTGTCAAACATGGGAAAGTTAGACAGATGGGAGAAGCAAGCAGGAAGAAGAGCTACAAACCATTTCATTCAAAGGACAATGTTTCAGCTGGAGACCAAATAGTTGTAAAATGATTGCACCAAAATTCAGACCGAAAGTCAAAAATGAAGACTCTCAAATGCTTTTCCCATATTTAGGAGGTAGAGGTGGCACAAGAAGTACCCACAGTGTTTGAAGACATCCTGAAAAGCTGATGAAGAAATGCTGACTGGCTCTTTGAAGGAGGATTTCAACAGGACAGTTTGTTTCCACTGCTTTCATTTTCTACAAATACCAGATTCAGATCTTCATGAACCATTTGGAGGGCTCAAACCAGAAATCTTCCTCCTCTCAATCCATAATTTCTTCACTTTCAAAGCCCTAGAAAACAGCCACAGCTGGGCAGAAGGTTGGGTAGGATGTGTGCCAATGCAGTTATACGGACAGCAGCTAAAGTTAGGTGACTTGCTCACATCTGATGTTAAATCACTTACAAAAATCTGAGTGCAAGGGAAACCTATATTGTGCCACCCCCTCATATCCCAGACAGAATGACGGAAAGCTTTTTTGCTTTGGGTGTTGCCATCCTCTATAATAAGGTATAGAGTTTGATTCCTAGGTTAATCTACCATTTTGACCTAACAAATGCTATGCAAATGCATAAGCCTAAGAGTCTACAAAGAGCCTCAAACCTTCCTGCTCTGCTTTATGGCACATTAGAGTTGCACCACCTGATTTTTTATTACAGGTTATCAATTTATACTACATTGTTAAGAAGCATACTATCACCTATAATACATGGATTTCACATCCTTCAACTACTTCTAAGCTTGACACAGTTGTTGCTCTTATGGAGGAGCACACCCAAGGACTCAATGGTCCCTCCTATCTGTACATTCATAAGAATATACAATAACAGTGATAATGCTGTGCAACTTGAGAGTCCCCTGCTAATAGTTACTGGAAAGTCAATTCTGCTTCTCAATAGCATGTGCTATGTAGAGATGTTAAAGCAAAGCAAGTGCTACTATACATTTAATAATATAATAATAAGCAGTGAACTCCTGATGCATCACTAGAGTTCAAAGGCTTTTTTCATTATCCAGTATATTTCACTGATTTTTACCTAGGCAGCTTTAGAACTGCCTTTCAAATCACATCCACCTCTACGAGAGATATTCAAAAGCAATCCCTCAGATTTCTTTTAAAGGCTCTGCAAGACTGAAACACATGGATGCAATCAGCTTGGTGATGGGCATGGCTCCCAGAAAGCAATGCTCCCAGGGCACTCGCCAATTTGATTTCAAGTTCACATATGCAGTCTCTGGCTGTTCAGTGGCATCTTCCAGCCACATCTGCACACACTGCAGGGAGAGCTGGTACTTCTGTTAGCAGATGGCAGCTGACCGCTTCCCTGGGTTGTCCAAATGGGAATTGAATATCCACAACAATGACCAAAATTGGAACAATTTTACAGGAAGCACTGGAGAATTAAGTTAAGAAATAGCTACAGAAATGACATTTAATTTCCCATTCATTTCTCTTCTCAGTTTTCACTTAAGTATGGTGCTTACAACCAGCTTTTTATGACTTGCACAACAGAGATGGCCTAGCTTTAAAGGGTCATGGGTCATTACGCTGTACAGCATGCCTCTGAATAAGACTTCTGGATCATTCCTCCTCTCTCCACTTCTTCCAGCGCTGCTTTACAGGAAGCACTGTCTGAGAGGCTCTTACACACTTCCCCTGGGAACTAAATTATGTGGCTTGTATGGCTGTATGGAAAACCCCTGAGACAGCTGCTTTCAGCAGGCATCCAGAAGATATCTCCATCCTTCAACAAGAACAGCAGGCAGAGTCTTTGGCTGAGACCATCAAGTCAGGAGAAAGTCTGGGTTCCTTTACAGATAAACAGTATTCATGCAAGCAAAAACATGCAAACACCTTTCGAGGCTAGAAGCTGCACTAGCTGGTATTTCTTTTCAAAGAGAAACCTCACCCATTTAAATCATCAAATCACAGAATGGTTTGGGTTGGAAGAGACCTTAAAGATCATCTAGTTCCAACTGTTCTGCCACGGTCAGAGACATCTTCCACTACACCAGGCTGCTCAAAGCCAATCCTTTGCAGGGAAAGGCAAGTGCATTCTGTGAAGTTACAACGAGTAACATGCAGGTCTTTTCCTGTTCATTGCAATTTGGAAACATGTAAGGCATAGGAAAACTGCAGTATCTTGTGGAGATTAGGCAGCTAGGGTGGGATTTTTTTATTGGTGGTGGGATTCTGTCCACTGTGGGTGCTGTAACTGAAAGGTGGATCAGCAAAGACTGGAAATACAGTCTATTCTTGGCTGTAACTTGTCCATAACCTATTGACAGAGAGGAGTTTTGAAAACAAGTCTAGAGACTCCATGCTGGTGCCCAAACTACAACTACCCCACCGGAGATACAACTATTTCTATACTATGCTTGTATTCTAGCACCAAATCCACTCTGTCTACAATGTGCATAGTCTGCAGAATGAAAAGGAACAAGGAATCAGTACCAGCTGCTTGCACAGCAATGTCCTGCTATCATGAAAACTTAAAAAACCCAAACCAGCCACCAAAAACCCCAAACAAAAAAAAAATCCCAAACAAACTCAAAAGCTAACAAAATGTGTCTAAATTTCATCAATCTGCTCAAGGCATAAATGATGCCTCTGGGACTTCACCAGGTGGAAATCAATTTAGCTAGTTCACTGAAGGGGAGTGAGAGGAAAGAATCAGTGCTGCAGCCACGCACCTCCCAAAATTGTTCCATTAATGCATTTTCTGGCTCAGTATGCAGTGTTCTGAACAACTCTTTCCACAAAGTCATGAGACTTCAGCTAAAAGGAAGCAAAATGAGAAGTGATAACTACCAATGACATCAAACTCACATAGAAACACACACATGAAGACAGACAAAAATTTACAGTTTTAAAAGTGAAAGATATCAGGTGTCAAGACAATAGTCTGCCTGTACCTTCAGAGTATTTTTGGATTGGCAGTAAAATACACTACTCAAGACTCTGGAGAGAACCAAGTCTTACTACTATGAAAAGCTTCCAAAGATAGAGGAATGAGAATATGACAGGCTCTTGAAGTTAAGAGTGCAAGCACCTACTCCTGGATAAATATTCAGAAATAAAATAGATAAGCCTTCATAAATATTCAGTAGAAACAATCTCACACACCATAAGGATCAGAAGAGAGTAGATGACCAGCCATGTATTCACTGCTTCTTATATCTGGCCTTAAATTAGTATGGAAAATCTAACCAGAGCTGAAATGGGGAAATCGGTGGAATTATTCCAGCATGGATAGAAAAGAAGCCTCCCAGGAGCAGTAAGAGGTCATTTTAGCTGATTTGCAGGCTGGATGGCTCTAAAACACATGTCCTCTGCTTATCTACAAAATAGATACAATGCAGACACAGAAGCACTGCAAACCTTTGGTATAGAACAAAGCCCAGTACTTCAGGACTAAAAATTCAGCTTACTTTCTCATAAAGCCCTGCTGCAGGTGGCAATGCTAACAAGATGGATAACTAATATTGGGTGACTGGTAATTGGTAACTACATGTGAGAACGGTTGGGTCAGAGGAAAAGTCACTCTCAGGAGCATGAAAAGCTCTGGTTTCAGACCTTGCTCTCACACTGGATCATTCATATGTTATCTCATCAATTTAAACAGCAGTGTCCCAGATACTCAATTAAGCTGATTATGAACTTTGCCCATTCATTTAAAGATTAGGTTATGACTGAGGTTTTCTTTCATCCTACCATCAAGAGCCTTTCACATCTTCCCTTTCATACTCATTTGCACCCCACATCACACACCCCCCTCCCAAAGAGTCTGGGCACCGCTTTGGAAATTCTTATTTAGCATTAACTTTGTTATATTTCTGGATCAAAACAGAAACTACAGAAGTGACTGTCTGTAGCTAGAGTCTGTTCCTTTGGTGGCATTGCCTTTCTTCTAGAGAGGATTATACGTCCTATGTATAATGAGCTTTGAGCTCTGATGAAGCACAAGAAAGCTGAAAAGAGGAAAAAAGTTTCTTGGAGATCCACCTCAGCTTTAAGCTGGCAAAGGTACATTTCAGAAAGGATACCCAGAGGCTGCATGCACTGTTGAAGTCAATGTTGTAAACACCTGGCTTCAGCTAGCACAGTTTTGTGTTGGTGCAGACCATGCACCCTTAAAACACTGTGGTTACTTAGGGCAAAAGGGCTCCTAATGCATTTCACAATGTTATATATTGGTCATGATCAGGTGATCCGAAGCTCTCTTATCTGCAGCATTCAGCAGTGCAGATAAGGCTGTTCCAGCTCAGTACTTCTCATGTCTGCTCTTGCCAATCTGGCTGGTTTTCCATAAGACCTGATTTCTCAGTTCAGGCAAAATCCTGGCTAGAAATCTAAAGCCTGGCAAGTAAACTCACACACCCTGTGCATCAGCACATGGCAGCTGCAGATTTATAAGCTAATTCTCCTGGTAAAAGCAAGCAAAATCAGCTCCACGTGTCCACAACTCAGCCATATGGATCGCACCTTAAAGACGACTACACAACTCCCAGCTGACTTTACATACTTTTCTGGCTCAAACTGAGTCACCATCCCTGGAAGTGTTTAAGAGGAGGCTGGATGAGGCACTTAGTGCCATGGTTTAGTTAACTGGAAAGGTTAGGTGATAGCTTGGAATCTATGGTCTCAGAGGTCTTTTGCAGCCTGGTCAATTCTGTGATTCTATGGCTGAGAAGAGAGGATTGACCAGGTCCACTTCTTTATGCAGCACTCATTTACTCTTGCACACAGCACTTTGATTTCCAAGCTCCTGCTATGCTTCCCCTGCCTCTGTCATCTCAGCAATTTTTGCAGTTCAAATTATCTTACTCATCTGATTTTAATTTGTTAGGGTTTTTTTTAATAATCTCAAGTGTTTGAATAAACTCCACTAGGAACTAGTGGCTCAAGAGGGGTTAAATACAGGGAGGGGAAGCATGATCCTTTTTTATTTGCAGGCAGAATGGAATATCAATTTTATCTGGCAGAAAAAATATTCCAGCATATCAGAATGTAAGCTTTAACGCCTTTCAACAATTTCATCCAAGATGGAAAGACAAAGTTTTTTCATTGCTTCAAAGAAGAATCAATTTAACCCGAGGAAAACTAAACAAAGCATTTCAGACTTCCACATGACAACTGCTACTTGTTATGTGCAGTCAAAAAGATCAGTGCAAAAACTGTCCTTGTAGAAAAGGAACAAACCCAGGAACAACCTTGAACCACATAGGAACTACCTTGTTACACACTAAACTGGTCAAAAGAACCAGCAAAAGAAACCCTGCAAAAAAGTAGGCGAACACATTACCAGACAGCCTGCTACGGAACATCCATTTTGGGAAGAAACGTTTGCTTATGTTGCCCTACAGCCTCAGCTGCACCTCTGTTTTTTGTAGGCTGAGAGACAATCACAGTGGTGGCATTGAGGCACACTGGTAAGAGTTAAAAGAAACTCCCACCATGCTACCATGCCAAAAGTTTCTGCACTTTGGGTATCTGGTGGGTTTGTGTTGTGACCTACTAGAAACTGGCAGGTTTTGAGTGGCAGGCGGAATTAGAAAACGGAGGTGCGAATGATTCACACAGAAACATTTGGTCTGTTACCAGGTAATTATCAAGGGCTGCCAACATAAGACTGACTTCACATCAAGATACAATCAAAGGCCAACCACCATTCATTAACTTCTGAAGATTATCTGTGAGCAGGAGGCAAAACACGTGACAGCCTCATAAGGCTTGTGAACCTTAATTTTCCCACTCTAAGAAATCCAAGCCACTGTGGGTTTGTTTGTGTACAAGCTTTTGAAAAAAATCCATTTTGCACATCTCAGCAGGAAAGAAGATCACAGCTTCTGTCTCCGCCTGCCTGCAGTAGAGCTTTTCACAGCTGTGCCACTAGGTTAGGGCAAGGCACTAAAGAAGAGAAGGAAGAGCTCTGCTCTTCTTACCCCACCTTAACAGGAGAAAGCTGCTTGGCCACCTGCTGTAACAACGAACCTATACAATGACAGAATCATTAAGGATGGAAAAAAACTTCAACATCATCGAGTCCAACTATAACCCAGCTACCCTGACTACTAAACTACATCCTGAAGCATCACATCTACACACTTCTTCCAACACCTCATCACTCTTCCAGTAAAGAATTTTTTTCTAATATCAAATCTAAACCTTCCCTGCCACAACTTCAGCCCATTTGCTCTCGTTCAGCTGGGAGAATATCCTTACATTGGCCTCACTTCAAGCCTCTTACTGCTCTCTACAACTACCTGAAAGAGTCATGGATTCATAGAATCCTGGGTTGGAAAGGAGCTCAAGATTCATCCAGTCCAACCATTCAATGTAAGAATATAGTTTAAATGGGATGGCCCAGTACTCTGTCAAACTGGGCCTTGAAACTATCTAACACAGTGGATTCCACCGCCTCCCTCAGGAATTTATTCCAGCATCTAATAGTCCAAATGGTGAAACGTTTTTTTCTGGTATCCAGTTCAAATATCCCCAGTAGCAACTTGTGCTCATTATCCCTTGTCCTTACTGTGTGACTTTAAAAAGGGAGTCTCCCTGCTCATGATAGCTACCCTTTATGTACTTGTACTTCTCAACACACACAGTTCTCTCAGCCCTCCTTCATATGACAGGTCTTCCAGCCCTCTGATCTTGTGTGGTCCTTCTCTGGATCCTCTCTCTTTGCATCCTTCTTGTATAGCGGGGACCAAAACTGTGCACAGTGCTCAAGGTGCAGCCTGACCAGTGCTGAGTGGAGTGGGAAAATTACATCTTTATCCCTGCTTGTGATTCCCTTACTAATGCATCTCAACATCCCGTTGGCTTTCTTTGTCACTGCAGCACACTGTTCACACACGTTAAGCCTTTTATTCACCATGACTTCTGAGCCCCTCCACAGCGCTGCTCTCAAGCCAGGTGGCTCACAAGATCTTTCTGGAGAGTGGCTCAACTTATTTCCATGTTGTCAAACTTCAAACTTAATTCCAGTATCTAAATCATTAATGAAGACATTAAACAGCATTTATCTCCCCTTAGCTTTCTTTTCTTCAGACTAAACAACTCCAGCTACCTCAGTCACTCCTTGTAGGGCATGCCCTCCACACTCCTCACCAGCCTTGTGGCACAACCCAATCAAAGATTCTGTTAAGCTTTAGTTTCTCTTTCACCAGGATAATGTCATTGCAGGCACACTTGCCAAATACTGGTATCTCAGTAACATTGCAGAACCACCCATGAAAAGAAATCCTCTCTGACCTTACCAGAAGATTTGCATTGTGTGCAGTTATTCAGACCTAGTCTCAGGAAGAATGAGAAAAAGCAAAGGCACTAAGTAAGGCAGATGTTCCGTGGGAAATTACAGTAGTATGTGAATGTGTTACTAAGCAGTATCACAGTACAGATGAACAGAAAAAGTGGCTATGCAGTATTTGTAACAAGTATCTGTGGGACAAAATAATACCCATCTCAGAGCATCAAAACATTACCTGGGATAGCTAAGTGCATAATAGGATTTTTTTTCTTTGAGTGCCATAGGAAAAGGGAAGGCTGAGAAAAAGGGGAGGAAAATGTTGACAAAGTGCCACAGGTTCTACACAAACCAACCTTTACACTCTTTGTACAGAGATGGCAGTAGAAAAATATTTATTATATGAATATTTAAATAGCTAGCAAATAGAACTGAGCAAAAAGAAGCATTGGCTTCAGGAGGACTAAACGTGAAAAAACCTTTCCTACCTTCTTTTGATGAAATTACTGAACTAAGTGAATGAAAATGATTCAATAGAGGCCATTTTCAACAGCTGTGGGTCAACTGCAAGCAATACTCTCGATCAGCTCCTCTGAAGTGCATCTTTCTGTCCCTTATCCTTAGCAGATATTTTGTTCTCAGTTGCTTGCCTTGTGTCAGGATATCTCTTTTCAGCAGTAACAGCAGAGATCAACACTGAAAAACACATGAGAATATGGGCACTGCACTCAACTGGCTGGCATTTAGACTTACAAATATTTCTCCGAGAAGCCTGATTTCTGTCACAGAATCAACCAGGTTGGAAAAAGTCTTTCAAGATCCTCCTTTCAGGTAGTTGTAGAGAGCAATAAAGTCTCCCCCGAGTCTCTTCCAGGCTGCACACCTCCGACTCCCTCAGCCCCTCCTCATAGGGCTGTGCTCGAGCCCCCTCTCCAGCCTTGGTGCCCTTCTCTGGACATGTTGAAGCATCTCAACATCCTTCCTAAGTTGAGGGGCCTGGAACTTGACACAGTACTCAAGGTGTGGCCTAACCAGGCAGAATGAGTTCCCTGGTCCTGCTGGCCATGCTATTCTTGATACAGGCCAGGATGCTGTCAGCCTTCTTGGCCACCTGGGCACACTGCTGGCCCATGTTCCTATGGAAAACTGCTGTCTTTCACATAGAAGCAATACTCTCAGAGGCAACACACAGCTGTTTCAATAGTATTTAATTTACCTGAGAGATGAAGAGCATGAAAAAAAAAAACGCTGAGTTGGAGACAGTGCCAGGCCTGCGAATCATGATAGATGTAAAATAAATTCAATGCTGTGCACCAGAAGTTTTTCTTCTTGTGAGATGGATTATTAGGAATACAATGGGCTGTCAGCAACTTATTCATCTAGTATGCGCCCTTTTTATAACTTTCTCTTCTCAGTGCTTTGCTCTTCACTGTGTCTTTAGAGCGTGCCCTTTCAGGGAAATCATCAGAGCTGACAAAGCTGACTTGCCATCTCTAAACAAACACAGCAAAAAGAGTCTATACCCTTGTCACTTCTCTTGAGTAATCCATAGAAAGCCTTTACACATAGGACGCGATGGGTATTTTTATACAAGCATATTTTAGCACTCATGAAAGCAACCTCATACACTACGAGTCAAGAAGACAGAAGGCAGATGCTGTTAAAGCCTTCAGACAGACCCTCTGATGGCATACCTTAGCTCTGACCTGCAGTTTAGACAGATACTGCAATGCTAACCCCAAGGATTTAATTCATCCCTGTGCCAGTTTCTCTTGTTCTTGAACTAGAAAAAAGCTATCGAAGGCCAATTCTAGACCACTACTCCTCCACTTCTTTGACATTGTACATCACACCTAATTTGCAAGCTCCCCAATCCTGTTATTCCCCTCCTGAGACTCATTTCAGCAGACTGATGTAGTGCTGAGCTATGTACTACCTAGCAACACAGAGCATGTTGTGAACCAAAAGCAATTAAGATCTTGTCTAGAATTACCAATCTCACTGCAGTTGAAAGAAGGGGGTGGGGGAAAGCATCTCATATTGGATGCAACACTTCAACAGGTTAAGAAGTGAGGGTGCAGTACGGAAGCATACATGAACTGAACCTAGAATCAGTAGTTTGGGGTTTGTATTTCATTCAGTTTCAGGAGAACTGCAAAGAAATACCAGAGCTGCAAACTTTTCAGATCCACGCTATTCTTGCTGCCACTAAACCCACAGCCAGCTGCACTGATCTTGCAGCTCAGTGTGAAATCTTGTGCCCTTTTTCTTGGATGCAGCAGATCCTGCAGGGTTTGAGTAAAGGATTCTCTCCATGTCACCAGGCCATTTTCTGTCCCAAACAAGCTGAAATAAGACAGTTAAATACAATGATCTCTTCCAGTATCAATTTTGCAAGATCAGATGTTGGACAATTGAGGCTATATCACTATGGGCTTCTAACACAATGCTGATGTACTTGGCCTCATGTTGGTACCTGTTTCAGTTCTCTAAAGACTTTTTTTTTTATTTTTAATGTTTTAAAATACTCAAACACAAGAGCTTTTCCACTAGCAAATTTTAAATTATCACCTACTATCAGACTGTCACTATCCACAACTGTTACCCTTTAAGCTTGGATATAACCACTGAAAGTTTATGGGTTATTTTAAAGGTATCATGAATAGTCATTAATGCAGAGACTCTTTTCTTCTGACAGTCATTAGAAATTCAAATTCCAACAACTGCCAGGCTCACGGTAGTCTTGTCTTGAGGGAAAGCAGAGATAGAACTGACTGTCCCCAAAGAGTTATCCAGACAGCTCACCTTTAAGAGGTTGTGACACAAAAGTGACAGAGCCAGAATATTTCCTAATAGAAAACAGAAGCTTGAAATCACAAAATATATTCAGTGTTTGGTGCAATCATTACCGAGGAGGAGGGAAACAATAGGGTTTTGACTGCTATATAAATCCACGAGTCACAAAACATAAAGAGGAGAAAAGCAAACAAAAGACAGGGTGTGTTTTAATTTTTAGCACTTAAAGCAGGGATTGCATTCCTCAAAAAGGGCTGATTCTGAAGTTGGACAAGAAAGTTGTGACTAATCTCTTTACTGTCTCGAGAATTCAAACTGCTGACTAGGGCTATTGTCCTTTTAGACAAGGAGTTAAGAGATTTCTAACTGCAAGAGGAGACACTTACTCCAAGGACCAATAATTTAATTAGCCTCCAGAGACCCTCTCATCATTTTATGTAGAAGGTTATATGGCCCTGCTTAATACAAACAAGGTACTGGGCTTGCACATTTTGACACATAATGAAAATACAGGAAGAAAACTCATCCATATGCATTTGTAGGAAGAGCTAGAAGACAACAGGCTTCTTCTGAAGGCTGTTTACATGTTTCAAATGGTAAAAATGCTAAGTCATTGATCAATTTTATGATTTTACAATGGCTATATTACAGATGAGTTAAAACACAGTGTCTGTATCAAACACTAGGACTACTAAAGTGGAAGTTCATAGTCAGGGTACGCCAATGCCATCGCTTTCAACATTCTTTTTCCTGTTGCTTCCCTAAAGCAGAGATAATTCATCTGGTAGGTGAATGGCTAGATTTTCACCTTTTCAAGTCTTAAAAAAACCCACCAAAATTACAAACAATAAAAATCACTTGAGCTCCGTGTACTCATCAGCACTCTGCTTCTGTGTGCTTGGTCAGAACCCTAACATCCTGCCCAGCTCATCTACACAGCCAGTGTTTGACAGTGTGCTTGTCGGGATTTAGCAGCTGGGAAGCTTCATGGCTGAATTTCCATCACCAGCTATTAAAAATACTAGACAGTACCCAAGTTGTAATATTTAAACTTGAAATAAGAAAGCTAAGCCTATTTGGTGCCTTTTAAAGTTTGGACTCTGAAAAAGCTTTCCAGATTTCTCAGAGCATGGGCTCTTTACAAAGCAGTCCATTACCTACTTCTGACAGCTGAGGAGGCAATTTATGCAACTGAGGTGCAGGAACAAGCAGACAAAGTTGACTCTGACGCAAAAGAAATTAAAATGTAGAGACTTGAAGCCCTGATTGATACAGTGAATTGAAAACAGCAGCCAGCCAAGCTGACTGTGCAAGACACTCTGCTTAAACAACACTTCAAGTCATTTTAATGAACATTTCAAGGCATCACCACCGCTTGTGAGCAGCAGGAGTCTTGCAAGTGATACGGAATCCGTTAAAACTCTATTTATATCCCACCTGTAGAGCGACAGCATAATCACATTCTTGCTTTGTATTGATGCTCATTACAGAGGCACCATTACGTGGCCAAAGATCAGGTTCTTGCTGGACACTTGCAAGCAGCTGGAATCTCAGAAATGGTAAAAAAAAAAAAATCTTCCCCTCAAATCCACTGCTTTTATTTTAAATTGGGTTATTTAATCACTGCTTCTGCAAGAGCCTAGATAAGACTTAATTTTGACAGAAATGTATTATCACTGCTGTGAAGGCTGATTTTCAGATAAGACACAACTTGAAGGAGTTTGGAATCTGAGCTTCCATGTAACTGAGCATCAAGAGATGCTCTGCAATAGAGACTCAGAGAACAGGGAAAAGATCCACCCTAGAAAAGAAGCTTGTAGGAAATTCTGTCTGTAACAAAAGGCTCAAACCTCACAAGTGTAGATTGTGGTCTTTGAGCAAAGAAAGGCCTAGTTGTGGTGTTATCAAGTTGACCCATAGTGAGACCATTTAGTTTAAAATTGGTATAATCATGAAACCAAGATTCCATGAGGTTACTAAAGCAAACCACTTCTATGAAGGTTGGTTAAGAGTACTGGGAACTGTTTAGAATGCATAACTAGGTCATGGATCTGCAGCTGCACAACAGTGAATGCAGGAAGAGGATGAGTCTTCTTTGTGATAGACCAGAAGTTACATCAGGATCTTGTTTAGTTGTTTCCCTTAGAAAAACCTTCCTCTTTCTTTCCACTGATTGTACAAAGTCAAGCTTAATAAGGCAGCACAAAGACAAGAAAAGTAATGTGTTAACTTAAGACAGTAAAGCTATATCCTAAGATCTCTTCCTCACCAAATACCAAACATCAGGACCAACGGATATTGGCAGCACCTAAGAGAGACTTGGACCTGTGTAGCAACACACATAAGGCAGAAATAGCCACAGCTTGAGGAGCTGGGCAATACTAAGACAAAAGAAGCCTTTGTTTTCTCATCGTGGATTAACTTCTTATGTTTGTACCTGCATCACAGGTGTTCAGAACACACAGACTTTCCTTGGCAGGAATGACAACCCTGTATTTTGGCAGCTAGAAACAATGCTGTCCTGACAAGTCCCCAGAGAACACTGGCACATGGGAACATCTAGCAGCTGCAAAGAGTCAGTGTGTACTTGGCTGTCTTCTCAGGGTTCAGTGCTTTGCTAGTTACAGACAAGCTGTGACTTTCAGAATTAAAGTTTACCACTGCATCTGATGTTTCTCCTATGGGACAGGCTTAGAGGACCTCTTGGATGAAAGATCTTTTATTTTTGACTGCAAAGACACCTTCCCTTTTTGCAGTTTGGCTGCTGGGAGCAGTAACTTGAATCTAACTGGTGAACCAATGCTCGGTATCATAATTGATGGCTACCTATTTTTGGGGCTAATTTAAAAATTAATGAGCAATTCTCCACATAAAAGTCAGAATGAATATCATCAACTGACTGATTATAATGTGTTTTCCTTCTCCCTACTTATGGCTCTCCCAATAGTACAGTATCTATTTGAAATTATGACTTTCAGCCCAGCTACACAAAAAAAAACATATTCCAATGTTCACATGAGCACAGACTGTGGGGGCAAGCAAAGGAGGATGAAGTCTCAGAAGAATGTAAAGACAGAAGCAGAATTAGGAATATTTGCTAAAGCTCTTATCATCAGTGCTAATAATAAGGGAAACAAGAGCAGTGTGTAAACAAGGAACAGAAAGAAACAAAACCAAACACCACTATGAACTCCTACTGTTGATTCCTGACAGTGCAGTAAAGCAATCTTTAAGCCAGTCCTCAGTAAACAAATCAGTGTCACCTATTGTGTTAGAGACTGCTGCAACCCTCTGCTCTTACAGGTGATGCAAGAAGTGTTGCTATCAGTACTCATACACACATGATGACCTCACATATGCACGATGGCCTCAAATTGTGCTAGGAGAGGTTTAGACTGGATATTAAGGAAAAAATTATTTACAAAAAGGCATTGGAATAGGTTGTCCAAGGAGGTGGCAAAATCACTGTCGATGTTCAAAAAACACATAGAAATGGCACTTCAGGACATGGTTTAATGGCTGTAGTGGTGTTACATTGACAGATGGACTTGATGATCTTAGAGGTCCTTTCCAACCAAAACAATTATATATTTTCATGAAGTAGAACTATATGCAGCTTCTTGCAGACCCCTGCCAGGTGGCTGCAGCCTTGCCGCTGCAGAGAGCTGGGGCACAGGAAGTAACTGGCTCTAGTTCAGCTCACAGGAGATTCCACATCAAGGGAATTCTTTTAAAAGGATGCAAATTAAAATCTGTGTGCTTATCAGTGAATCATACATCTGCCCCAATATGTGCCAAAGACTCTGATACCCAACAAGGCTGTTCAGCAAAAGCATCAAAAGCCCATGTTCTTGACTTGAGGAACAACACTTGTCTTTACAGCGTCTTTCTGTACAGTCCACTGATTAAAAATCTGCAATGCAACAAATCACAAAATCACAGAACATTAGAAGTGACCTCCAGAGATCATCAAGTCCAGCTCCCTTGCCAAGGCAGGATCCCCTAGGGCAGTTTACACAGGAATGCATCCAGGCTGGTTTTGAAAGCCTCTGGAGAATGAGACTCCACAACCTCTCTGGGCAGTCTGTTCCAGTGCTCTGTCACCCTCACTGCAAAGAAGTTTCTCCTCATGTTGATGTGAAACCTTCTATATTCCAATCTGTAGCCACTGCTCCTTGACCTATTGCTGCTGACCACCAAAAAGAGATTGGCCCCATCCACTTGACACCCACCCCTCAGATATTTGTGCACATTGATCAGATCTCTTCTCAGTTTTCTCTTCTCCAGGCTAAACAGCCCTAGAGCTCTCAGTCTCTCTCCATAGAAGAGATGCTCAAGTCCCCCAGTCATCCTCATGACTCTCTGCTGGACTCTCTCTAGCAGGTCCCTGTCACTCCTGAACCGGGAAGCCCAAAATGGACACTATTCCAGGTGTGGTCTCAGCAGGGCAGAGGGGAAGAAGAAGCTCCCTAGACCTGCTGGCCACACTTTTCCTAATGCACCCCAGAATGCCATTGGCCCTCTTGGCCACAAAGGCACATTGATGGCCCATGCAGAACTTGCTGTCCACCAGCACTCCACAGTCTGGTGGAGGTCTTTCTCCACGGGGCTCCCTTCCAACAGGGGAGCCCCCAACCTGTACTGGTGCCTATTGTTATTCCTCCCCAGATGTAGAAGCCTGCACTTATTTAACTTCACATGGTTAGCCTTCGTCCAGCACTCAGCCTGTCCAGATCTCACTGGACGCCAGCACAGCCTGATGGGATTTCAGCCACCACCACCCTCCCACTCCCAGTTTTATATAATCAGTGAACATGCTCAGAGTACACTCAGTGCCCTCATCCAGATCATTGATAAAGATACTGAACAAAAACTGTAGCCAGTACTGATCCTTGGCTACAGGTCTCCAATCTGATTCTGTGCCACTGATGACAACTCTCTGAACTCTGTTGTGGAGCCAGTTTTCAATCCACCTCACAGACCAGCCATCCGTGCTACATCTCCTGAACTTATCTATGAGGATGTTGTCAGATGCAGTAGGTTTGGCTGCAGTGTGTGTTCCACAGGACTCAAGTATGACCTGGAGCTCCCCAGCAACTTCATGGGCAAGCCAGAGCAGCGAGACATGGTTTCACCTGTGTACTGCCTTTGTTTGTGGGTAAGCTCTTCTGCAAACAGGTGTGAAGAGGAATGCTGCCACCAACAGAGGTTTTCTTTCAGTGTGAGCTTCTACAACTAGCAGCAACAATGATCTGGTTGCCACATGAACACAGATAATACTACAGGAGAAATAGAGCTGAAGATCAGGGGGGAAGGAAAGATTTCAAACTCCCCCTTGAAAGCTGTCCCTAACTCTCCTGTTCATGGAAGAAGACAAACTAAAATGCAGCACATGAAGTAAAAATTTTACAGATTACTCTGCCCAGAGCATTTTGAATTTGCAAATGTTCTTCTTTGACAACCTGCTTCATTTCTCCTTCTGTGCACTCTCCAATCTTTTATAGCACCATCTCTGATTATACTGTCTCCTTTAATTTCTTTACTCAGATCTCCTTCAGCTTTTGCTAATCTACCTACTTCAGTCGTAGCAACAAAGACAAGATGTTGGAGGCCATTATACAATTGTTCAACTCATCTGGCCCTACACATAACTCAGAAATCATCCTTGGATCTCTTAGTCAATATATATAAAGTTGTGCCCTGAAGTAACTATGTTTTGAGAACAGATGTATCCTGAGTGATGCTCAAGCATCAGAAGCCACAGGATCTCAGGTTAATGGAATCTCTACTTTCACACATGCTGTGTCTTTATCAGTTTCCTCCTTCATCTTCCTATTAGCATGCAATAGCTAACAGAGACCTATTGGAATGAACAAAGTAAGTCAATCTTCTATTTTTTGATTCATTTCTGTAGACTTCACAGGTTTCAGCTGCTGTCTCTGCAGGGAACCAAAGACCTGCACTCAATTCTGTATTATTAAACACAAATATATAAATGCTGCCATTTGATCTTAAAGTGACAATAACACAAACTCGGTTATTTGTGTTGCTGCATAGCAAAGAGTTGTTTAACAGGTAGACAGGAGAGGCTGAGTCAAAGACTCTGTAGAAGTCTAAATTCACCATTTCCTTCTTTTATCTGTTTAAACACTTTGGAGATTGGTTTGTTTCAAGCTGTATAAATCTCCCTTTCCCAGATAAGAGATTTCAGGTTAGACAAGTAAGGTGATTGCCTCAAGCATCTGCCAAGGCTTCTGTACACCCAAGTCTCCCACATTTCTCCAAATATCCGTGCCAAACAGCTGACTTCACAGTTGCTAGTTTTTGACTAGGTCGTTAGACTAGAAAATAGCTAGACAGGCACACAGTGACTGATTGCTTACAGGAAAACATTTTTGGAAGAGCATTCAAACAAGGAAGAGGCAAACCACTGTCCAGAGGCAAGTGCATAAGAACTACAGCCTGAGGAAATCATCGAAGCTAAGACGTGTCATGAGGGCATACACAGAGAAAACAGAAACATCTCGCATGACATCCAAAGATCAAAATTAAAATCATGTTTTTTCCATTTTTGTTTCTGCCAGAATGAAAGCAGAAGAACACAGAGAAAAGGTGGAAGGCAGAAACCAAAGACAAAAAACTTCCCCCCCTCCCCCTGCCAATTTATGCAGATATTAAGTTTCCTTCTTTAGTTAAACTACTGCCAAACATATTCCAGAAGTCTTGCTGCACCCTACAAATACAGGAGCATTGCCAGCAAAGGCTTTTGTTTCCCTGAAGAAAACTGGACATGGACATGTCAGGTTTGAAGAAAAGAGCCCGTCCTCCATGTGATATGTTTCTTAGTATAACTGCAAGGCAATGTTTATGTTGCCTAACCTAAGCATAAACCCATTCAAAGTCCTCAAACCATTCGAAGAAATTTTCCAAGGCAGATGCTGGGAAGCTCTAAAGCACTGCATTTCCTGCTTGCAGTGACACTTAATTAGGTCACTTGTTACAGAACCTTAACGGGATTTATTATTTTATTAAGGCTACTTTTAGAAACCCCAATCAAGAGGCTGGCCTGATTAGTCAAGAGCCATACAAGTACATTAAAAGACCTAAGACTTAGCACCACCACACAGACCTCAGGCAATGATGAGATGATCTCTGATGGTAGAAACACAAAAACTGAATGACACCCATCAGATGTTTTAAGGACTCTCATCCTTAAAATGGGAATCTGTGACACTAGACGCTTGTATTCTGAGCTCTAAAATTTGTGACCTTCTGTATGCAACTCCGTTCTTCACTCCTGTTTCTATATGTATAAAATTGATCTACTTAACTTTAGCATCAAGCCACTGATTTGACAGAAGTGCTGCAAGTATTAATTTAAAGTTTGGAAAGTGTTTAACTGCTTTCAGCTGGAAAGTGCTGAAGGCAGACCAAGGATTACATTACACTCTCTGCAGCTAACCTGCTTTTAAGGGAATATTAGGGTGGGGATTGCTTCTAGGCAGAGAACTCCTACATTTAGTTTCAGCCTGAAAGCACTTCAAACATCTGAGCTAGGGGATAAGCCACTCACAGGGGAGATCCATAATGGAAAGGCCAAGCTGAAAATACTAGATAGCAGTCCTGCTGGTTGATACTAACATCTTCAGACAAAGTCTTCTATGAAGACTGCAAAGAGGAGACACAGAAAGTTACATTCAAGATGTACCTGTAACTACACAGGGCACAGCCTTCTCACAAAAAAAAACAACAAAAAACCAAAACCAACACATGGGTAGAACAGCTTAGCTAGCAAAGATCATTACTTGAGAAAATGTACAATGCCCACAGTAAAGTCTTAAGAGAAAAAGTACTTTTTCCAGAGCCAGAGAGTCACTTGAGCATTTTAAATACCTTGCATTAATTTGCCACTTAATAAAGGGTTCTCTTTCATTAGACAGAAGAGCTACTCCTGTGACCTTGCAGGAACAGAAAATGCATTAAACAGCCCATTCCAAAACAAAACAAAACCTATTTTCACCGGTAAATCAGAGCTCCTATTCGCTCTGAACAACAGTTGGATAGCACTGCAATAACCATGAGAATACAAATCCCACCATGACTGCACTGTGCTCTTTTCAAAGTACTGATTTACTCCACCATTCCAGACCTTCTGCTTCAAACTTCACTGCAGTCCACAGACAGTTCTCAGTGGAGGGCAGAGAGGTGGCACTCCTCTTGAGCACAGAGCAGGACTCTGTGTACTAGAAGCACTGCACTGGTACAATGAGGATCTGGGAAACAACCAATGCCATCAACAAAAATGCATCACAACACTTGTTTAGTCCCATCTAAGGAGCTTGTTGCTTTATGCAAGAACAGAATGCATGCAGCTGGAACACATCATAGTGCATCCCAATTTTAAGGTTATAAATGCTGCTGTACCCAGTGAGAGCAAATCGTCAGGGCAGTAGAGTAAGAGGGATTCCCTGCCTGCATCACTCTCTTTGTGTGTAGTCTTGGACAACTAAGCAAGCTCCTTTTTAATCCAGTGTCCTCACCCATGAAGTAGGATTACTTTGCATTTTCTTTCTCAAAAGTCATAGGAATCAGTGCTCAGAGAAGACTTGCGATGATGCTTTAAGCGAAGAAGACACAGAAACAGCCCTAATTATTCTTTTTCTGCTGAAGACTCTCTCTCCTTCAGCTTGTGGGCAAGAAAGGAAGAAAGGAGAGACAAGGGACACAAAGGGCTGTGACAGTTATAATCTGCACAGCCCTTCCACAAGAAGCCAACACTTGGGGTTCTTTCCATAGGAAGTATCAGTTTTACTACATACAGAGCACTTCCAGAGTTTCCCCTGGAAAGTTTATTTATTAACAGGAGAGAGAATGAATTTAACTCCACCTTTAAGAGTTTGTGAATTGAGAGCTTATTAAAAACAAGCAATTGATATGCAAATGCCAAGGTAACTTCATTCCCAATCTGCTGTGGGTGATAGGACAATCTACAGTGTACCTTGTCAGTAACACTGGTCCATACTAACCCTGTTAGCAGTTCCTCTGTGTGAGTCTTAAGACCTCCAACGCTGCCCGGTAAATTCTGAGAGGATGCCAAAATAAAGAAAACTAAACAATTACATAAGAAGCAGTCAACTGACCTGTTCCTGTCTCCATTTTGCTTATGTCACTAGAGACCTTGCTGTTCTAAAGATCTTTAGCTAAAGTGAGGCAGCTTTTCTGCCTGTGTGCAACTCATTATCTACTGCAGATTCCTCTAGCTCTGTTAATTCTGGATATGTGTCCAAATGTTACTTTAAAAAGATTAGGAAGTGAATAATCCAATATAATCCTGTAGTGACAATGACACAATCCATGGTGTGTCAGTACACGCCAGAAATTAATTCTGGTTTGAAAGAGAGAGATGAAAGATGGGCTTTGAAGGGCATGCCCTTACTTGGGCAGTGTGCACTTGAAGAGATAAAGTTACTTGACACAAGGAAGAATCACAATAAGTTTATCTGAGGAAAGGATTGCATGAGTTTCTCTCAAGGAAGTTCATCCTCCATGTGAGTAACAGCAAGTTATCAGTCTTACTTGTAATAGAAAAATGCAGTAGCCATCTTTCAGAGAGGAGGAAAGGCTAAAGTTAAGAGGTAATAGAACAGTATAGCCACAGGAGCAGCCAGCCTGCTAATCCTGACAAACAACACAATGCTTTAGAAGAGTTTAACACCATGATGCCAGATTGGCTGCCACTGTTCTGCCTGTGCCCATGCTGAAACATCATAAACATGAAAGGTGGGGGGGAGGGGTCAGCAAATTTTATCATGCAAGATGAGCAAGGTAGGATGTACTCAGGATTATGCAGATTTGATGTCCAGCTAATAGGTAACATTAATGCATTCCCCACATCCCTGTTCTGTCAGAACAGGCACACCAACCCTTCTGATGGCAGCACATTACACATCTCCCACTAGTTTTGCTGCTCTATCACGGAATTACACAAAAATCACAGAATGTTAGGGATGGGAAGCAACATCTAGAGATCATTGCATCCAAACCCTGTGCCAAAGCAGGATCATCTAGGACAGGCCACACAGGAACACACCAAGGTGGGTTTTGAAAGTCTTCAGAGGCAGAGACTCCACAACTTCTCTGGGCAACCTGTTCCAGTGCTCTATCATCCTCACCATAAAGAAGTGTCTCCTCATGCTGGCTTAGAACCTCCTGTGTTCTAGCCGTCATTCTGAATTGAGTGGTCATTCCAACATAAGATTTGCCATAGCTGCTTAGGAAATAAAGTAAGTTATTTCCACTATGTGTGGTCTGAAGAACTGGAAGCAAGCATCAACTTACTCAATAGATGTGCTGTACTGGACATGCTGTGATTTGATTTAAGACTGTGAGCTAAGACTGAGAAGGTTAGAAAGAAAAAAAAAAAAAAAGGAGGTGAGAATCACTGAACAAGATTTCTTTCAACTTCTACTTTCTAGACTGCTACAGTAAAGTCTTCAAACATCTTCATTTACTTCCTCTTAGTGGCAGAAATCACTTATTTCCATACACAAATGTGTAAACAGACTGCATGATACCTGGAAAGTGAAGAAAAGAGAAAATCCACCCTGGTTTGGGGCAAGGAAATCTCTCATTATATTTCTGACACTTGGAACAGGTACACAGGCAACATGAACATAAACTGACAATCATTTAAAGGAGGGGAAAAAAAAACCATCCGTACATTCATCAAGCTCTATAATTGAAATTAACACATTCTCTCCACTTTACAAAGATGGGATAACTATAACACACTCCCCTTTTTTGCCTGAAAAGCCACAAGTAAAGCAATTGTGCTTCTTAAGCCCGTGGCTCAAGGACCAGCAGCTCAAAGGAGACAATGTGATTATAACACAATGAAGAAACCTGCTCTCTCATCTTGGTTTTTTTCCATCAATCTAACACCTTGTAGAAAGTAGTAAGAGTGAATTTATTAAAGACACAAAAGTAGGTTCATGAGATAATGACACTGCTTTAGTGCTGCAACTCAATAATGAAGACAACAATCAGCAAGCAGATCAGAATTTCCATACAGCACTAATTAATAGGAGAAAGGCAGGAGGGAAAGAAAACCTGCACACAAAATAAAACCCCAGAAACATCTGAGACACTGCACCCCCTCTGAAATACTAATTCAGTTATGGCTTATTCTAACAAGGTCTATATGGCAGAAACACAAGACAAATGAGGTGTGGCAAAGGAAGAATTTTGTAGAGATCCATTCCTGTTTGCACAGGGTATCAACAAACAGAGAAGCTCTCAACGGGGAGGAAGCAACCTCTCTGCTAGTTGGCAGGCATGTTTTTATTTCATCCTTTCTTCCTGAGGAAGCACACAAAAAGCCTCTAAAAGTCAACCAAAATAGACAGGCATGCTTCTTATCTCAAGTAACACAGAAAACATTTACAGATATGATGAAAAAGATGAAAAAAAACCCAAACACCAACAAAAACCCAAGCAATAAAGAGCCAGACAGAAAAATGACCGAGAGCAGCAGCAACAATACTGGGGGAGTTTTCAGCAAAGGTTAATATACAGAGTGCCAGAATACTTTTTTTTCTCCTTAAGCTATAAACTGAGTGAATAAAAACCAAGCCCAAAATGAAGTGGCTGTGTTCTCATAGCCATCCTGAAAGAGAATTATGAATAGCTCAGCTTCCCCACTACTCTATTCATACGACTCCCCAAATCTACCATATCTGTCATAACAGATGCATTACAATATCTGAACGCAGCACATTGTGTGACAGGAAATGGTACAGATCAAATCACTGTGAACAAATCTGTAAATTCAAAGTTTTCTATGAGAAAAGGCCTGGCCCCACAGAAACTCCTTATTTATTTCTACGCATTAGACAGCCTCACACAGCATCTGCATGCTGCTTCATCTCCCCATTTTCCTCCCTCCCTAATACCTCACTGCACACAGAAATGAGTCAGTGTAATATTGCAGCCTATGGCTATGACAAACATCTTTGGACTATTTTTGTTCTTTGATGCTATGAAGTATCATGAATGCATTTGAAATCCACAACCAAAGCTATAATTGAATTTGAGGAGGGGGAGGAAAAGGTCTATTTTCTTTGCCTGCCAGCACAAAGCATGAGAACAAACGATCATATCTGACACCATTTTCCAAGCCAAAATCATGATCGGTGGATGCACAAATCAGTCTGGACAATCTCATGCTGCAGTGTGAACAAATGCTACAAGGGTCTAATGCTTCACGACCCAAGCATCAACTAAGGGATAGACAGTATGACTTGTAGGTCCTTTCCACCTTTAACCCTCCTTTTTTTAAAGTTACAGAATCAAATAGTGCCCTTGGACTTGCAAACTAACTCTGTGAAGTTACCATTTGCATTCAATCTGCCTGAGAAAAAGGCATTCCCTTACCACAGGGACTGCTTGCCTTACAAAGCATCTGCTCAGTCACAGAAGCAGTCACACTATCATGGGGTGAGGTGGCAAGGAAAATATGCTGGTTATGCTTCATCAGTATATAACAATACTTAAGAATTCCTCTCTCAAAATTAAGCAGAACTCAAGTGAATTATATTGCTGGAAGGGCAAACTCTGTTGAAGTCAGTTTCAACCCCATCCTAAAATTCTTGAAATTGTGTGTCCACTCTCCAAAAAACAAATTAGGTTGGTAACAAAACAATATGAGAAACACACCAGACTGAGAACCACCAGTCTTTGTTGAGGAGACATTGGAACACTTTAAGATCAGAAGTTAGGTAAGTTTGCCTGGAAGATGTACAGTGAATTCCCACTGTGCAGTACGACATCTTGTACTAGGGCCAGGATTTCCCTCCTTGCAACATTGGAGGTACACCATTTCAATTTTTCCCTTACCTGACACACAACCAAATGGCTCCCAAAACATTAGGCATCAATACCAGCACATTCTCACAATATTTGCCTTTTATGTGCTTCCTCGCAGCCTGCTGGACCTGTACCTCAAACAACCTATCTACTCTGGCACCAGCTGGTGCCATGTTTTTCCTCACCTAATGTCAGATCAAAAAAAGTTACTTGTGGTGGCGGTTGGAATGCAGTGGGCGAGCAAGGGAAGGGGCAACAGCAGTGTCTGGTGGTAATGAAAACATATGAGAGAATCTCACCAATGCAACAGGTTCTCTGCCTTGAGAAGATAA
Source organism: Psilopogon haemacephalus (assembly GCA_013396835.1). NCBI lineage: Eukaryota > Metazoa > Chordata > Aves > Piciformes > Megalaimidae > Psilopogon > Psilopogon haemacephalus. The sequence continues at coordinate 501,538 of VWZI01000971.1, forward strand.
GGGAGAGGGAAAAGCTCTCACAAACTTGTACTGCAGTTTCAGTGGTGCCCAGTGATAGAACAAGGAACAACATGTGTAAGCTGGAACACAGGAGGTTCCATCCCAACACAAGGAGAACTTCTTTACAGTGAGGGTGATGGAGCACTGGAAGAGGCTGCCCAGGGCGGTTGTGAAGTCTCCTCCTCTGCCTGCTGTCAAAACCCACCCAGATACATTCTTGTGTGACCTGCCCTAAATGATCCTGCTTTAGCAGGGGGTTGGAATTTATGATCTCTAGAGGTTCCTTCCATCCCCTAGTATTTTGTGATTCCAGCTTAAAGTTCCCAAAAGAGAGTTTTGGCTTCCCAGACTGATAAAAATCAATGAAGAGCAGGAAACTTAATGAAGGGAAAAGAGAAAGAATTCCCTCCTCCCAACATGGGCTACAGTCACTGCTTTCCTGCACTGGCATTCTCCCAGAACATGACCTTATGACAAGCTGAATGAAGAGCACAAGTAGCCTCCGCTACTGACTTAACTCTTCTTCTCCTAGGATTATTTGCAGTTATTTTCACATTAAGTATCCTACTTTGCAGGTTACTTAAAGCTCCCACTTAAAACATACTAATCTTAGTTTTTCTATCTGCACTACCAGAACATGTTCCAGTTTAATTACATAGGTTACTTGTGTGGTCAATAGTCTGCTTCTCCAGAAACATGGGTGTTGTGGGGCACCTGTAAAAGTAGAAAAAAATAACATAATTCCTAAATTCTCCACCCAACAGCTGTACAGCTGCCTATAAGTGAACATCTTAACATCGCAGACATACTATTTATTTAAATAAAGAATCTGAGGAAGTCTCAAATATTCACATGAAAGAGTTCAGATACTACTTAGCTCAATAATGGAAATGAAGTAGGTAATTTTCTGTTAAAATATTGTCTATAATACCTAGCAGCAAAGTCTAGAGGAAAAAGACTAGAGACTAGAGTTGTTGAACCCCAAGATATGTTATGTCCTGCAGACGCTCAAACAAACGTCTCTTGGAATGAAGACCAAAGCAAATCCATGCTTCTTTCTGTGGTGAAAACAATAGCTAAGGCTGCTAACCCTCTGGAAGGGAGTGTCACAGTTAGGAAACTCATCTAAAAGGTGAGTTCAGTGCCCATAGCACACAGCACAGCATGGTCTACATTTGTACACGGTAGATCCACTGTGTACCCATCTCGTCAGCATTAAGCACAACTAAGAATTGTGGAGAGAAAAGAAGGCTGTTTTAACTTCGTATTTCTCAAACCTGGAAGGGGGATTGAGACTAGAGAAAGAAAAAGATTAGAACGTCAGCCGGCAAAAGCAGGGAGCACAGATTCAGTACCTGCACTGCTGAATCAGCATGAGCTAGGATAAAACACTCTTTATCAGAGCAAAGATTTCAGCTTGGCTGCCTTGTAATGCAGAAAAAACAGTCAAAGCCTCTGCTCTCACAGTGGGGCAGGATTTGATTATCTATAGGCTTCTGAGGAAAAGCAGCACAGAACAGTGAAAAGAGGCACTGCTCTAGCCTACATAAAGGCAAACAAAATACAACAAACAAAGTCTTAAGAGTGCTAGATTTGACTTAGGGAAACTTCAGAATTACAGCAGCTGCCAAGTGTCAAACACTAGGAAGAAAAGAGAAGAGGAAAGCATCACAGCTCTCATGCTGCCTTATTACAAGTGCTTCTTGTTTGCAGTGGTGGGGTCTAAATGCAGGGTTGGCAGGTTGTATTTACTGTTGTGTTATTTGAAGTTGAAAAGTCAGTACAACTGTCAGCATAGCAGAGCCCAAGCATGACAGCTGGCTGAGGACAAGCTACAAACAGAATGGAAGCAAGAGAATCTGACTATATAATGTAGCAAAATAAATACAACTTATAAGCACTAAGTTTGTTATCTCTTGCTTTCAAGAAAGAAACCTTATAGAGGAGGAAAGTGACAAACTAGAATGTAATGTACAGCTCCATGGCCATGCTGCAATGGTCTGAAGACTGCTAAGACAAACATTTTGGACTAGACCAAAGAAACTGACACTGTCCTGCATGACAACCTTTTCTCTGAACTGGCAAGATTTTGATCATTGGGCCACTTGGTGGATAAAGAATTGGCTGGATAGGAGCACTCAGAGTTGCAGTCAATGTCCAAGTGGAGAACAGTAATGAGCAGCATTCCTCAGGGGCCAGGACTGGGACCAGCAATATTTAGTATCTTTCTTCGTGACACAGACAGTGAGTTTGAGTGCATCCTCGGCAAGTTTTCCAATGTCACCAAGGTGTGTGGTGCAGATGACATGGTGGACAGAAGAGACGGCATCCAGAGGAACCTTGACAGGCTTAAGAGGTGGGTCCGTGTGAAATACTTGAAGTTCAACCAGGCCAAATGCAATATTGTGTATACGTGTTGGGGCAAGCCCAAAAACAAATACAGGCTGGGCAGAGAATGGATTGAGAGCTGTCCTGCAGAGGATGACTTGGGGGTATTGGTTAACAAGAAGCTCAACATTACTCAATATGCATTCACAGACCAGAAGGCCAATTGCTGCATCAAAAGAAATATGACAGGACCCTCCACATCTACTCCACCCTCATAATACTCCACCTAAAGTAGTGCTCAGCTCTGGAGTCCCCAGTATAAGACAGACAGGGGCCTGCTGGAGCAGCATTATGGTTGTTCAGCCTGGAGAACAGCAGGCTTTGTGAAGACCTTATAGCAGCATTCCAGTACCTAAGTGGGGCCTATAAGAAAGGTGGAGAGGGACTTTTTACAAGGGCATGCAGTGATAGAATGAGGAACAGTGGTTTCATTCTGAAAGAGGGTAGACTTATATTAGGTATTAGGAAGAAAGTGAGGGTGGTTGGGCACTAGAACAGATTGTCAGTGAAATTGGGATGCACCCAGTGATGCCCCATGCCTGGAGATGTTCAAAGCCAGGGTGGATATGGCTTTGAGCAACTTGGTCTAGTGGAAGGTGTCCCTGCCCATGGCAGGGAAGGTAAGAACAAGACGACCTTTAAGGTGCTTTCCAACCCAAACCATTCTAGGATCCTGTTGGTTTTCAGAACAACCTACACACAGGTAAGTGTCAGCTTACTGGGGCCAAGCAGCCAATGAGCCTGCTTACCTATGTAAACAGAAGGCTTTACAGTGCAAGAAGGTTCCAATCGAGATTTCAAATCTGCTAACAAAAGTAGTAGAGAAAAGCAAGAGTTTTGATGCACCACATCTCTTCAGCTGTGCATCCTCAAGAGCCTTATTCTGAGAACATATTGGACTGCCTCCTGTCTTTAGCTGCTAAAACTGACCCTTACACTCCACAACCCAAAGCCACACTACAAATGAGGTGAGTTATGAAAGCAATGCTCTACCTTCAGAAAAATCTCAAGGAAAATGGATGTGGGAATGTTACCACTTTCAGAGGTCACAACCTCCATTACAGAGCCAAGCCAGCATGTGCATGTCTGGTACCTTAATTCACAATCCAGCTCAAACTCACTTTTTTTTTTGCAGTTCAAGACAGCAAAGTGGACTGGCCTGAAGCAGCTAAGCAAAGGATACATTTCCCACCATTATCTATTACAGGGATAGCTGCTGCCAGAAAAACACAAGGCTGTAGCTGGTGACACCATAAGGAGTTACTCCTAAATGCACCAGATGCTAACCTTCACTGAAGGTTTAAGCACATTGCCTAAAATAGGCAGTATAACAGCTGCCTATTTAGATTTTAAAGGAAATTGCTCTATAAGCACCACTGGAAAAGGCTGATGGAAAGGAATTTATATGGGAATGAAGCAGCAAAGTTATATATTTAAACTGTACTTTATAAACAGTAAGCAAAACCCAAAATAGTCTTCAGAAAAACACTATTAAAACATTTTCTGCTTTAGCTATCCTCCAACACATCTGAGCTATGGTAAAGTTTTACTTTTAAATTAAGAGATGCCTTCTCACACATTAATGGTCTAGGAATGCTTGACCTGTTGCAATAGCATGCTGGTTTATTACTCTAAAATCAAAATGGTATGCTAACACCAAACAGACATTGCAAGGTGAATCCTCGTTATGTGGAGCACTTCCTCCATGACAGCCTGCTGGATTTTTGGACAATACAAGTGTGGGCAACATCTACCGACACAGAACCATATGGATTCACTTCTGGAACCTGGACTCAACATTCACAAAGTCAAACATAGGAAAAAATCCATAAGGAAAAATATTTTCATTGTGAGGGTGACAGAACACTGGAGCAGGCTGCCCAGGGAGGTTGTGAGTCTTCCCCAGAAACATTCAAAACTGGCCTGAACGTGTTCCTGTGTCACCTGCTCTAGGTGATCCTGCTCTGGCAATGGCAGATGCTTGGATGATCTTTTGAGGTCCCTTCCAACCCCTAACATTCTGTGATCCTGTGACATTCACAAATGTGTGCTGTTGAAAACTCCATTGTTTAAATATGCCCTAGCTGCCAGTTTGTCCAAGCTCATTCTGACAAACTCAAATTCAAAATGGAAGTACAGATGTTCTGCATATTTATTTCCAGCAAGAGAACAGTGGTTGTCTAAAATGGCCAAAGGAATTCTGTGGCACTCTCCAGGTATGTAAAAAATACCCAGAAGCTGGCAGTTTTCCAGTGTTGTTTCTAAGTAACTCCAGCCTTTGAAAAGAGCTAGCAAAAAAAGATAGATTGGTTGGCAGTGACAAGCAGATACCACTCCCTTTGCTGCAAACACGTGGATTGAATTTTTTTTTTCCTCCAAAAAGTCCTTGGGAAGCTAAGGAGAAATGACACACTTTGGCTCTGTGCTCTTGGGTTTGCTGCTCTTCATGCAGGGGAGGGAAAGGTGTTGAGTGATGAAGGTCTTCAGAAAAAAAAAAAAAAAATCCCTGTTCCATATCAAGGGAAAGCAGATGAGCCCCATGCCAGAAAAGCCAGATTGTAAGAGACAGAGCTGCACTCTGGGACCACTTGCAAACAAAGCTGGTAGCAATTGTGATTCACGCTAGCACATATGCTTGTTTTGGTTTTGAAATCTCAGTCAAGGACTTCATAATCCTTAAGAAGAAACTCTTTCTTACAGTCAGACAAACAATAAAGATCACTTTTCACACACAAAAAGGCAGAATACTGCATTTGTTAAAGGGGTACACACAGGGCACTCGCCTATCAGAACAGTGAGTCATCAAGCAGGAAATCTTACTTCAAGTACTTGGTGCATCAGGCTTGTGTAAATGCCTTATGAAATCTGTCCTCCACATCCAGCCTGTTACTTTCAAAGACAAAACCCTTACTCATGTGTCCAGAAAAAGTGTTTATGAGATTTCTGAGCTACAGGATGAAAATGGTCATGGCAGTTGGGTTACGGTTTAAAAGGGGGTTTCCAGCCTTAATGATTCTCCAATTCTTCTCTAAGCACATTTCATCACATTTCTCATTGCAAAATAAATTAAGATTTGTTAATTAAAGAAGTAAAATAATTTTTAAAAACAAAACCAAACAAAACACCACCACCCACAAAAAGAAAAAAAACAAAAAAGAAAGAAAGAAATTCTCCACAACCTATGTCAAAAAGGACTGATCACATGTTAGAAGCAGAAAACAACTTTTTGCAGGTGTTTGTGTTCTTTTCTTGCAATCTGTAACGTAACAAGGTGAACTAAGGACAAAAGTAGCAGTTTCTCTGTTTCACTCGTGGGAAACATACCTTCAAAACATCACTCTAAATGCAGTTTTCAAATATATATATTATTTAATACAGCAGCAATACATTGCACCTTGCAACAGCTCTTTTTAATGAACATTGCAGTGCCTTCAGAAAAAATGGGAAGAGAAGTGCTTTCAGCAGAATCATTACACATTAAAAATTAAGGAATCAAAAAGGAAGCACAGCTCAGCACCCTTGTGATAAACATATTTCTCATTTAAACAGATTTGAAACAACATCCCACCGTTAAAGCTGGTAACAGATTGCTACAGTATGGAACAGCATCACTTGTCGGTATTTAGTCACCTTCTCTTTTGCACTCATGACATTAAAAAAAAAAAAAAAACAACAAAACAAAAACACAACAAAAAAACAAAGAGGTATGCACTAGCAATTTACAGAGCAGACAGAACTGATTTAATCCAAACAGTTTTTGAACAAAGATGGCATGAGAAAATCCAAAATTTCAAATAAGTTATTAAAGAAAGCTTCCTCCTTCTCTTTCTGAACAAACTGCTGTCATCTTTTCACCTCTCTCCAGCTGGACTGCAGACCTCATGAGGAGCCATAACAAATTAGTTCATGGCTGTGTAAGCTTCTGCTTCATTACACAGCATAATGATAATTCAGGGAAGAATTTCCAACCTTGCTCTCTTTACATCCCCTCCAACTCCCCACAGGAAGCACTGTCTTCTGGTGATTTGGTTAATGGGCAGCAAGTTTGTCTGATGTTCAGTCTTTTATTAAAACTTTCTAACTGCTTTTAATTTTTTCAAATCAATTGGAAGAAAGATTAATGACCAAAAAGATACAAAATAACAAATTCAGAGGTAAAAGCCTATCTTCTTCCAAAAGCAACATAAGCAATTAGCAATACTGCCTCAAAAAGAGCAGAGTGCATCTCTGTGCATCCAGACAGATGTAGGACAGCCCTAATGGTGGGAAGCTGAGCTCCTGAACTCTCCATGCAGATGAGGAGCATGGGAAAAAAAAAAAAATCACAACAGTGATTTTGCTACAGAGTTAAGATTACATACCCAGCCTGTGCCTTAGGTATCTCTTTCTCCGGTCTTCAAGAAACACCATGAGTGCATTTCCTAGGCTTCCATACTGTTGCCAAGGATTAGGGCTGGGCCAGCCACTAAGTGAGTGACTGATGCTCTTTATTAACCCCTCTCACTTCCCAAAGGGAATAAAGGAGAGAGACTGACTGGCTAGAAGAGAAAACTAAAACAGCTTTAATGAAAATAACAACAATAAAATGCAAAAGATACAAATCTGCAAAACCAATATTGAACCCAAACCCCCTGGCAGCACTTACGTTACTTTTGGCATTGATGCTGTTGGCAGGCAATCCACAAGTCCTAGACTGGGCTCAGCAGCAGACGGGAACCAGTTTTAGGAGCTGGATTCTAGAACTGGATTTGGGAACATTCAGATTGGGATCTAAGGCAGAACAGAGTCCTCCTTGGACATTACCAAGAGAGCTTGACTGTCGTGATCCCTCAGCTTTATACTGACTATAAGGTATATGAAATAGAAACCCTTGTTAGTCATCTTAGGTTCACCTGTCTTGTCTGCTCCTCCCTGCTGATGTGACCTCTTCCTCACTCCACCCTGACATGGCAAATAGGATTTAGTACTGACCTTGGTATCCACAGGAGCAAGTACAAGCAGGAGCCTTTCTGCACATCAATCCATGGCAGTAACTATAAAAACCAAGCATTAGCACTGCTAGAAGCAGACACTGCAAAAATGTGCCGTTAGCTTCACAAAGTGCCAATTACTTACAAGATACTGAGACGAAAAGTAAAGTCACTGCACAGAATTAGTTCTGTTCTAGCTCAAACCAGGACAGCTGTAATTAAGTTGTGATCCAAAACTGTAGTTTTAAAATGATAGATTCCAATCCACTGCCCCTAAAATGCAAGAAGGCGCAAAAGCCATCACCAGGTTATCAATAGTCAGGTTGCTACTCAAATGTTGCACCAGTTTTGAGGCAGTAGCCTGTAACAGCAAGCTGCTTCAAGGAGAGGCCAGCTAACAAGCTATGCACTTATTCAGGGTTTTTGAACTGGTGACAAACACACACCATTCCCCCAGGAGTACTGTGAATATATACAGCATATGGCACAGCATCCGGAAGAGAGATTGCAGCTCTTCAGTAGAGGAATATCATCAAAGGTTTCATGGTCAGAATCAGATCCAACCATCTTTTACAGTTTCATTCTTGTTCTCTAAGTAACCTCTCAGCTGCAGTAGCAGGGAGCTGTTTCCCTAAGCTTTCCTTTTCCATATCCCTAAACAGAAAACTGTTTGAAAACTGTCATTGATATCAGCTTCCTTATTTTGAAAGAACCACAACAACCACCCTGCAAGTCTTTTGAGACCACATGCAAGGCTACCTTACAGTTCATGCATTAGACCTTCTAAGTTGCTTTGGCCTCTGTTCTTCCTACAGCTGAGAAAGAAAAGGGACCTGCAGGTAATACAGACATCTCAAGGATTCCCTGAAAACCTGCTACTGATCCAACATTTTCTAATGTCTCTTTACTTCCACATGCAGATAATTGCAGTTACAGTTATCAATCCCACAAATGTGAAAACTATTTCAGTTGTTCATACGCAGAACTTGCAAAGCACTGCCCAGCTGACTTGAGGAAAACAAAATCCCAGACCTCTCACAGATGTTCAAGTTAGTCATGCCAGAAAATCTTGTTTGCATTCCAAATCTGACTTAAAACTTCCTTTCTGCAATCTTCCGCATTCAACTGGATGTCTCTTACCTTACACCCCTTTGAGAGACATCGAGGTGGTCAACTGTTTTTATGACTTTCAGACCCTGTGATGTTTCAATGAGAAGCAGCTTTAGAATAGGCATCAGTATAGCTGCTTTACACTCACATGGTTGTGCCACTAACCCCAACCTTGTGCATTCTTTCTGCCAGGAAGGACAACAGGGATGAGAAAGGCAGTAGGATAGTAAGTGCCAGATATCCGACAGAAGTCTTTGTCTGGTATTTTTCAAATGTCCTTAACTTAAGTAAAAAATAATTCATACATTAATTTATTAAAGCATTATTTAAGTAATAATGAGCTTAAAACCTCTCCAGGTCTTTGCTAGTACAATGCTGTGTTTTCCTCATATAGATGGAAATCACAGAGCCGCTTTTGGTGCAATGTGTTTAATCATCACAGCTTCTATTTAATTTAGCTTTTGAACTACAGCAACCACATTTACTGCACTTCTCAACCAGTAAGGGGACAAATGAGTGGTCACCTAACCTTAAGTATTTCTGTGGCTAAAACTGCAACACAGGATCTGAAACTACACTAATAAACGTGGAAGACATGACACAGGGAAAGTGAAAAAAGGAAAAACCCCCTGTTTTCTTTGATAAAGCTCAGAGTCCCTCTGAATTCTCTAACCCTCTTCATGCAGAGACTTCATTCTTTCCCATTAATTGCTCTTTGAGATTCAAGGAAAAGTCCATGAAGCCAGAAAAAAAATGATAGGACATCAGTAAATGAAGCATGAGTCATTATCATCTGCCATCACTCAAGCACATGAATACAAATGCTGGCACAAACGTAGACATTAAATGCACTGATGACACTGACTCATCGGGTGCAGAAGTTAACCATCAATGTAGTCGTCATACTCTCTATACTTCAAGCTTCAAGTGCACTCCGTAATAATAAGATTCTTCATGCTCTAGACAAATTCAGCAGTGGAAGGCCTGAGGCTTCACATTGTTTCTGCCTGTATCAACAGCTTAAGGAAAAAAAACCACCAACGAAACCTACCAAGCTTCAAATCCTTTCAGCGAGAACCTCAAAAACCTTGATGCTTATTGTATCTTTCATACCAGGATACAGAGAATGCTGATGCAATCAATGACTTTTTCCCTCTTGGTATTCACCAGCAAGTGCTCCAGCCACACCACCCAAGCCCTAGAAGGCAAAATCAAGGACCCAGAAAATTAGAAACTGCCCACTGTAAGCAAAATTCAGGTTCAAGTTTATCTAAGGAATGTGAAGGTGTACAAATCCACAGGGTCTGATAAGGTGTGTCCAGGAGTCCCGAGAGAACTGATAGACGAAGTTACTAATCCACTATCCATTATATCAGAGAGGCTGTGGCAGTCTGGTGAAGCTCTTGCTGACAGGAGAAGGAGAAACATAATTCTCATACTGAGAATGAGGAAGACCTGGAAACTACAGACCAGTCAGTCTCAGGCAGGCAGGGAAGCCAGGAAAAGTCGTAGAAGCAGATCCTCCTGAAAACTATGCCAGAGCACATGGAAAATAATTGTGATAACCAGTAAATTTTACCTTGCCAAATCCAGATAAAGTAAATGGAGGGTGCTAAAAATAGGTATTTCTCTTCTGAAAGTAAAACAACAAAACCAATCAACCAAAAAAACCACTAAAACTTCCAAATAGAAACCTCACCAACCACCTCTGCCTTAATATTATCTCAGCCTCAAGCAAAGCACTAAAGAAATTCAAATCTTAAAACAGATCAAGTCAAGAAATAAAGGTGAAGTTGTGGGAAACCAAGATGAGTAGCATAAGTACAAAAATCTATTTCAAAACCATACCTTTGCCTGGATGCAACAGCTAAAGGGACAATGATACTTTTATAAGACAGCAAAGAGAAAACAGAGGGTAACATTCTAAAGCTTTTCAAGTCAGCAGAAGTTTTGAAGTCAGCTTCAAATGAATTGACTACTTAACCTGAAGAAAAATGAAAATGAATATTTAAACTCATTAGCATAATAAACGTTTTAACTGTTTCTTTGGAAAACTGTGGTAACAAATTCTGGCTCATTGAAGATTGCTACCATCTTCTCTATCACAACTCATTAAAGATCGAAGTGTCTGTAATTGAACCATAAGTCTCCTTTGTTCTTAGAGAGATTGACTGAACAGAACAAAACAGGAGATATTTACATTGATATATTTAGCAGTAGCAAAACAAAATATTCTTTCAAAGTAAAATTATAATCTTATTTCATTAAAACCCACATCAGGGAAAACAAATGAAAAAAAGTATGAAGAACAGAAAGAGGAACATCTCTAAAACTTGGAGTCTTTGGGTCCTAGTCACAGGTTCTTAAGGATAACATTGATGCAATTAATAATCAATGAATCAATAACCTTTGGAAAAGAGGGATTATAGGCTTTACTTGGAAAGTACCCAGGACATTGTGATGGCAACTTCAGGCTAAATTAACACAAGCTTCCTAAAAAATTACCTCAAGATTATCTTCTAATGTTTAGTCACTGAGGTTACCCAGTGAAAGAGAACTACAATGGGAAGACAGAAAGGTGAGTTCTGTGGAACAACAACAAAGTAGTAATGGTTGGGGCAGGCCCTGGGTGACTGTCCCAAACCAATCATTTTTAAGAAACTAAGTGTGGTTCCTGGTAAGTCTCTTAAAATAGTAAGAGAGCACTTTTCATCTCCTTCTACATGTGGAATCAAGTACCTGAGCTTTGGCCTTGCAAAAGTAAGTGCGGGTTACTCTTTATTTTCTGAATTTGCCCAGAAACAAAGAGGAGGTTGCAAAGCAATAACAGACACATGGCACTGCATGGTCCAAACATGAGGACATTTATACTGGTGCAAAAGTTTCCTTCCAGCTCACACTAATGAGTAGCTGCAGCACTCTTACACTTATTCTTACCAAGGTGTGCCACACAGGGGAGCAGCAGTGGCAGACAACAGCCAGAAGACAAAACCTTCCCAAGACAAATGCAATTCCTCACACTTTCCTCTGGAGCATGCACCTGGAGTACAGTGGGATGTGGAAGCACACAAGAGGATGGGCAGTTATGGAACGCAGTAATTCTTTTGTGGATCTGCACATTTATAACCCTGGCATACCATTAACTTCAGAGCACTGAGCCACTGCATGAGACCAAGAAACGCCAACTAAAATCAAGCACTGAAGCATTGTTAATTTTTGCTCTTTGCTTGAGCAAACAGCACTGCACAATGACAACAACTTTGATGCTACTGATTATAATGAAGTCCTACTGTCATAGCTTAGCTGGGCCAGGTAAAGCTGCTGGCAATCAAGTAGCCCCATTTTTGCTCTGATTAAACACAAAGGGTTGTTGTGCCAATTGCTTCTTTGCCCCAAAGCATCACAAGATATAAAAGGACCTCATTGCCCATTGTGATCAAGGACTGTCAGGCAAGTTCATGAAGAGATAAAGCTGTGGCACTACCGGCATACTCAGGTGTTCCAGCTCTGTATTTCTACTTCCACAGTGACTGAAATTAAGAGACAGTGCTGCCATGTCTTGCAGGACACAGAATTGGAAAACTAGCTAGGCTGACAGCTTTGCATAAGATACACAAGAAAGTGTTTTGGGGACATTAAGAGTCCTGAACAAAGGCAATCTTTATCTAATGACACACAAACCTCAGCTTTGCATTTTATACATGAAGTTTCCTCTTCTAAAATAATTAGTTCTATGCTTTAGGTTTCTGACATGTGAGACAAGAGATTTCACTTCTTGTATCTAACAACTCCAGCAAGACACATACAGTGAAACAAATTAAAGGTACAATTCAAGTAAGCTGCTACATGTCAATGGCCCCAAACTTTACTGTGGCATCTGCACTAGGTAAGACATTGATTTCCTCCTGTCAGCACAGAAATCTCTATCACAGATACTCCCTATTATTTCTGTAAAGACTATCTTTGCTTCCCTTATACTGAGAGGGTCGCAGCCTCCTTGTGTAGAATTAAAACACAGAGCCTAATGGGTCTTGTTAAAGATTAAACAGGCACACAGATACCTAGTTCAAATTGAGCCTAACACCTTGGTTTGCTCATGTCAATTTTCTGAAACATGGGGGGAAAAGGTAATTGTCAATGAATGAGAGCATTGATTTGGGGTTGGTGGAAATCAATAACATGAAACAATACAAAGCTATACAATCTTAATCAGTATTCTATAATGAAAAGGCTTTCAGACAGATACACTGAGCAACTGGATGCTCCCTTGGGGCCCATCCTCTAAGCTATACAATAGTCCAATTAAAATATAACATCAATAGCAACACAGTTGTTTGTTTTGTGGTTTGTGTTGGAGGTTTTTTTGTGGGTTTTTGTTTTTTTTTTTTTTAAATGCATTAAGTTATGTTAGCTTAATCAAAAGTTGCAGACACTGGAAGTGCATAGACAGAACAGTAAGACACGGATCAAATCCAGCAGATCAAATTCAGGTCAGATATCACAGTCATACATCTTAGGCTTTTGATTCACTACCTTTCTAACTATATGTAAAGGCTCAACCACAGAACTCGCATCTCTTGGATTCTACCAGGAAAAAAACCAAGCAACATTAATCAAGTAGAAGTTCTCTTGCCAACACTGGTTGTAAAATCCTCTCAGGACAGCTTTGCATCTTTCCTGGAAGAAATGAGACCAGTTTGAGATTAACCCTGCTTGTTGCCACCAAAGAATAAGAATCCACACTGTCTTCCAGAACCAAGACAATGTATCAGGAGTTCCTGAAGATCAGAAAGGCTGGATGGCTACTGCAATAGAGAGCATACACCCAGGAAAACATTTCCAGACAGTTTCCCTGCCTCATGATTTATGGTAAAATGAAAAGATGCTATCAAAACATTCCCATTAGGTTGTAAGTGTATTCACGCATGGAATTTAAATACTTACTGCAGACAGCGTTGCCCAGACGTATTAGAAGAAAGGTCCAAATTTTCTTACCCAGATTTACCCTTCTGAAGTCAGTGTTGACTGATGCATTCTTAGACTATTTTTGCCTACTTGAAAATCTTATAGCGCAAAGTAAGATACAAAACTTATGACATACTTGCACTGCATATCTGCTACAAAGTAAGAGAGCAAATGAAAGGCATTTTGGTTGCTTTTAAATGGCAAACTACCATATTGCTATCTCTAGGACTGGGCAGGCTGTTTATGTTAGAAGCTGTGCATGTCAGAAACAAGATCTTTTAGATCATGAGCTACCCAAACATACTCCTAAGTCTAACAGCTTGATGGAAAACAATGAGACATTTAAGATAACCAAGAACATCTTGTATTATTTCTCTGACAAGTTAAAATATAAGATAGCTTATTCTTTTTTAGCATATGCTAGTCTAAGAGTGTTGAGCCTGGTACTGTAAGGACACCGCCATTCAGACCTAGAGAGGTAGCTTGGTACTGAAAGAATGAGCGGCAGAACCAGAAACTAAGCTTTCTGTCCAGTGACACAAACACACATCTACCCCTCAAAAACACTACAGCTGTGACTGATCAGATGGAAGAAAGCAGGTTTCATTTTACTATGGCTTCTCTTCATTATAGCAATCTATATAACATATAGAAGCTACGCAACAAAATGGAATTTGCATTTCCTTAAATGTGATGGGTAAGCTGGAAACTAATACTACAGAGAAACAGTTCTTACAAGGCTCAGGCTTCATACAGTGTGACAGAACTCACCCACAAAACACTTAGGCTACAGAAGACAGCAAATTAAGCACACTCACATTAAGAGGAAAATAAAAGGAAATGGAAATTTGTTTTAGTTGTCTTTGGGAGATGGATGCCTCCATGTGCACTTAGGCAGTGCTGTGTCAATAGTCAGGCGGTTTTCTTGGTAGAACTCCATAAGCAGAATTTTCTTTTCTCTTTTAATGAGAAACAACACCAGGTTATTACTTTCAGGCATCTAGATGCCATGATCTCTGATGCAGCAATGCCAAAGAAAGAGGCAGGGTTAACAGCAAAAAGGCAAGCCGAACTAAAAACACTCTGCTTAGTAAAGATTAAAATTCCTGAAGTGACTTCAAAAGATTATTTAAGCCTTCTGAGAAGGAAGAACACGCAAGAGGTGTCAGTATTGCATTAAGAATGCACTTATCCACCATCAGCTGGAAACACTACAGCACTTGGCATCTTGTTAGTACCAGAATTACTCATTTGATTACAAACGGATTTTCACTCTCCAAACCAAAGTGAATCCTGAGCTTTGAGAATGTCACAACACGTTGGCCACCATCACAGTTTTAATACAGGGGCTAGGCAGCAGCATTGCTTGGTTTCAGAGACTGAAAAGCTTTGAACAGCAGTGTGAAACTGTTTAATAAAGGATTTTTTTTTTTTTAATATAATTACCTGAATTATTAAATCTTGTGCCATGCTTGAAATTAAATACTCAAATGTATTAAACAATGAAAACCAAAGTACATCTCAGCTATATAATGAGTTCTGTATAGACAGATGTAAGAGGCAGGCAAAGGTATGGGGGAGAGCAGTCAACATGAACTGGACCAACAGTTCTGGTCTGGAGACTAAAGCTGGTGGAAATGATTCAGAGTGCCACAGTTCTTCCAGTGCATGAAATGTATCAGCCTTCCCTTCACGGGGAGAAATGGAAATGAGGAATAGAACTGGTATTGAATGGGAAACAATCCATCCAGAAAGGAGGTCTCTGAGGTCTCTGTAATGGCTGTCATTTTTATCCCTTTAGAGCCATCCTTTTTGGGGTTTAGACAATTAAAAAAGGTTCACTGCTACTGGAACATTTACCAGCTCTACAGCTTCCTTATTTGTTAAGAAGTGTACAAATCCTACAACCTAGTGTAACATTTACAGGGCTTGTTAAAGGTCAGCAGCAAACAGTCACGAAAGCAAAGAGGCAGTGGCAGATTGCCTTTTGAAAATGAAAGAAGAATATCTAAAGGGGGGAGAAAAAATGTCAGAATTCCAGTAGCAACTGGTGCAGAGAAATTAAACCATCCTACCCTGCCAAGCATCTTTGTTCTTCTCCTGCAAATACCAAAGCTTTTATCATGCAGCTGTCAAACACCAAGACATTGTTTACCATGGAACAGGCAACTGCAAAATTCAGTGGTGGAGTTTTCATATTCTGTGATGGTATATTTATACAAATAAAGGGAAGATCTCTTATAATTAAACACAAATCAAAAAATCACACAGGACTTCCCTTAATTTTGATGTGAAGTCCAGTATATTTGATGTTACTTTCATATTTAGTTCCTAGTATGTCAAAGTTTTCTATTTCTCATTACAGCACAGCAGAGGTTGAGAGAGACCAGCCAGTCTCAGAAGACATAGTTTAGATTTAGGGTGTCCTGTGAAACTGACATAAAACCAGTTTGATTTGGTGAGATAAATACAGCAATAAGATAGGTCATTTGTAAAAAGAGCACTAGTTACATTTTAAATATCTGTCATTAGAGGAAAACCCCTAGACACAAGAAAGGGAAAACAAATTTTGTTTCAAGCTGAGAACTTGATCAGCCTGCCTGTAATGACTATATTAAGTCATGATCATTGAGGTCTCCTCTGCAACCAGCCAGGCCAGAGTTCTATGAAGTCACCATTTGCCACCTTGGAAAAAGAGGAAAGGAAAAAAAAATCAACGTATTATTTATTCATTTCAGCTTATTAAACCACCATCAGCATGCCTCTATTTTGTCAACCTTCCAGGCAAACTTTGGCAGACACCACAGGCTTTGTGTAACAGTTTTTAACCTGTTTTAAAACGCTCCTCTACAAAGAAGCTGACATATCAAGCAAATTCTAAAAGAACCAACAACAAAACTCCTCATGTATCACTGAAGCAATGACTCACTGCCCAGCTACATGGACCTCTTCAAAACCTCTCAGCTTGCTGAAGCTTTCTGCCCTACAGTTTCCTCTCTATTTGAATGACATTTCATCTGGGATCCTGAATTTCATAAAGTAGAGAGGCATCACAGACTATCATTGCACGTTCCCTTTGATCTGTAGAGTGCAGATAGCGAACATAAATTATAATTTCCAGTAGAACAAAATCTAGAAAGAGATCTAGAATCCTAGAATGGTTTGGGTTGAAGGGACCTTAAAGACCACCAAGTTCTAAACGTCCTGCCATGGGCAGGGACACCTCCTAATGGATAAGTTTGCTCAAGGGCCCCTCCAACTTGGCTTTAAAAAATTCCAGGCTTGGAGCTTCTCTGTGAAACCTATTCCAGCACCTCAGCGCCCTCATGGACAAGAATTTCTTCCTCATCTGGCTTCTTCCGGTTTGAAGTCATTGCCCTTTGCTTTTGTCAAAAGTCTGTTGTCAGCTATTCCATTTTCCCCTTCAAACACTAGAAGGCTATTTTGAGGCCTCCCCGCAAGCCTTCCCTTCTTCAGGCTGAACAACCCCAAGTCTCTCAGCCTTGTCAACACAAGAGGTGCTCCAGCCCTTGGATCATCTTTGTGATTATAGTAGTGGATTCAAAGTTTTTGCTAAATAAAGTTGAGGGAAGACAACACAAGATGTAGAGTCTGCCTCAGATGAGCTACTGGTTGTCTAGAAAACCCACAAGAATGTTAATCCAGCGAAAGAAATCATGGTTTTTAAGATGCTTTCTATTCACTTGGAATTTATTATACTGAAGCAGGGAAGTGGTTATCCCACTGTACTCTGCACTGGTGAGGCCAGACCTCGAGTACTGGGTTCAGTATTGGGGTCCTCACTACAGTAAGGGCATTGAGGTTCTGGAGCAGGTCCAGAGAAGAGCAACAAAGCTGGTGAATGGGCTGAAGAACAGGTCTTCTGAGGAGCAGCCAAGGGAACAGGTCTCATCTAGCCTGGAGAAAATGAGGCTGAGGGAAGACCATGCTCTCTCCAACACCCCAGAAAGAGGTTGAGGGGAGGTGGGTGTTGGTGTCTTCTCCTTAGTAACAAGTGATAGGATGAGAGGAAATGGACTCAAGTTGCACTAAGGGAGATTTAAATTGGATGAAACCTCTTCACTGAAGAAGTGGTTGAGAACCCATTCCTGGAGGTGTTAAGAAAAGACACAGAGATGTGGTGCTGAGGGACATGGTTTAGCACTAGACTTGGTAGAGTTAGATAATGGTTGGGTTTGACAATCTTAAAGGTCTTTTTTAACTGGAATGATTCTATGAATTTGAAAAGGCTCCTCTGAAGAGCCCTATAGCATCAAATAATGGCTACTCATCTTTACCCAAACATCACCTGCTAGCAGGAAGAAACACTTGAATAGCAAGACTACACAGGCAGAAATGGTTTCTGTGACAGCACAACTCACAATGACTCTGGAACAGTCTGCCAATATAGCCACTGTTCAGCAATCAGAGCCACTTGTGCTTGAAAAAAAACTAGGATTTCTAACCCCTCTCATTACATCTTTTCACTACAAATACCCTCCAACTCTTACCCACCATTAGAATTCTGTGGTTTTGGTTGCTTGTTTTTTTTAATTAAGTCTCTGATGTTCACTGACTCAGGTATTCATTGTGCTTGCAGCTTTTGAAATACAATAAGCTGACAACGTCAATGTTTAACTTTCTTCAGTGTCACTTTGACTGTTTCATTCTTCCTACGTTTCCCACTCTCACCCCAAAGCCACACATGAGGAATAAGCAGTTGTGAAAACTGATCTGTCTGTGATATTTCTGAACCAAAATCTGAATAGAACTGCCCCTTCTAAAGGACTGGCCATTACTACTTTGAAGGACATCCATCTGACAAGACAGTCATACGAAACAAATTCAGCATATAAGGATCATGACAGTTGAAGCTAGAGATAGAGGGAACATATCTGCAAGCAAAAGATCCATAAAATTGTGTTACGGGAGAAAGAGCATGAGTGGGACTGATGGAGGAGGAATGTTCTTCTTTGTCACTTCTTTTTTTCTCTTTCAATTCTTTCAAGCAAAGCCAGTTACTCCTTCTGCTTGTGATTTGAGAAGATTTCAGACAGTAGAGGAAATTCATGACTCAAGTTTCGCACAACTCAGTAAGTTTCCCCCCATCCTACTGCTATACATATATCACGCACACGTTAGAGCACAAGACTCAAAAGGAAAATATTTCTTCAGCTAACTCTGGCTGATGGCGCTCTGCTACTGTCAGTGTAGCAAATGGAGTCTACCACGGCATACTCATTTGTATTGAGAGAGAAATTACTCCTGCCCATCACTCACAGAATGAATGAAGTACAAAATCCATTCCCATGATGAATAAATCAGAGTTAAAAAAGGTCAGGATGTCTTCAGTGTCCATTGGGGACAAACCTCATTTAAGGTTATTACACTCTTGTTAAAATCTTGACCAGAGTCTATTTATCCACCTCTTTCTTCCCTTCATATATTCCCTCCCACTTTTCCTTAAAGCCACTTAGCTTTGCATGTATTTACTACTTTCCTTTTTAACATCACATTGTTTACTCTATCAAAGTAGTATATCTTACCATGTTATAACGAAAACAGCTTTAAGTGCAAATAATATCCACTCCAAACTTAGCACTGGAGATGAAAAAAAAATTTAAAAAGTGAAACTCCCACTAGCCCCCTAACATCTGAGTCCTACATCTGAAAGGCTGGACAAGCAAAAGGAGAAATCTGACCACATTCTTTAGAAACAAGAGCTAAATCTGCAGTAAAAAACTGTTGTGCAATTCCAAGACTATTGTTGCCCTATTTACCAGTTGTAACAGCCCAAATATATCCTAGGTACTCCAAGCAGGGTTGAAGATTGTTTTCCTATCAGCTTATTACTCATAGATCTGTTTTCTAGTGTGGCAGAAAGATGTAATTTTGCTCAAGTGACCACCTGAGAACAAGAGCTTGTTCAGGACAAACCGAGGGCAGGGGATGTTTGACTTCTCTAAACTAAAAGCTTTCTCATGATCTCAAATCAAAACTATGACTACTAATGGACTTCAACTAGGTCCTTCTGAGAGGCTGTCATAGAATTTTTTTTCAACCTATCCTTGCAGGACTCTCCTTATATCCATGGGAAGTCCTTATGTTTTCGTGTGTGCGCTGCTGGAAGGCTCTGAAAACACTTTTTCAGCCAGAAGCTACTATAAATTCACAGGTCATCTGAAAGCACTGCTGATATGTCATGGAGACTCCAGCTATCTGAAAACACTCTTATTTGTTCCATACTTTAAGTGTCTTTACATATTTCTCTCTCAATGCAACTCATGACAGCTGCACAAAAATGTGTGTATGTCCTTCCTCCCTGCAGTTCACCTGCTGCTGCAGTTTTCTCTCTACTCTAGTCACAGTCTATGACTTGCAAGCATAAAATTTATTCCTCTGGGGGAAAAAAAAAAAATTCCAAACAAAAGGACTAAAATCCCAACTCAGGAATTAGCATGCACTTTTAAAGATTTGCTTTTATTTCCCCCTGCACCTTCCTCAAAGGAAAATAAAGCAGATACTGGTGTTTAAGAAGAAAATGATAGTTTACTTCTTCCCCAAAATACTTTCTAGCAGATTCTCATAGAGACAATCAATCAAGGGACTACTCTGCTTCAGGAATAAGTCAGCAGGCAAACTGGAAGAAAAGCATTCAGCCGTGGACCTGACAAAAGCAGAACAGCCCTGCCACAGCAGTTTGGAGCAACCGCAGCTCACCCTCATCCGTGGGCTGAGGAGTGCCCACTTTCCACACCTCTCCTGGTGGCTCCCCCTTCCAAAAGGAGCCAACTGGACCTTCTGAGGACTCCCAACTCCAGGCTACACCACATCATGTCAAACAGCAGTTCCAGACACGAGGATTTGTGTGGTATTGCAAGCACATCTGTCTGGAAACAGGTCAGAGGGCGCATTTTGCGTTAAGTGGAGACAAAAGTGCCCAGTGAATCAGCAGCAGGTTTCCTGTTCCACTGGAAAGCACAATTTGGGCCTGAAAATACAGCCGAGGGCCACCAAGACTTCAGCAGCTATTGTGGATGCTACCCTTTTCACTCCCTTGGATATTCAGTACCTGTTAACCCAGCTCCCCGACTGGATAATGATTCTTTTAGAGATACCCCACTGCTGCCTGGAAAAAGTGAAATAACTTCCATGCCAAGGGTCCCAACAAGAGAGGGAAGGTTAAAAACCTTACAGAGAAGAGAAAAACGAGAAGGGAACTCAAGGGAAAAGAAGCTTTGCTAGCTCTCTAAGTTTAATTTATAAAATCAATTAGTTGATTATAAAGTAAGAAAGTCCAGAAGCTTTCCAAACGCCCTAGAACTTAAACTCCTGGAGACACCGAATGTGAGATAGGGAGGAAGGCTGCGCCGCTGCCCCAGCTGCCCAGCCCCGGCCCCGAGCCAACGCAGTGCCCGCCGTGGGGAGCCCGGGCCGGCCCTCGGCAGCCCCCTGCCGGCCGCCTGCGGCACAGCGGCCGCCGGCCCGTGGAGCGGGGCACAGAGGAGCTCCGCAAACGGCAGCGATCCCGCCGCGGGCGGCCGAGCACCGCGCTGCGGGGAACCGCGGCTCGTAACGCCGCCAGCTCCGCAGGGCAGCCTGTCCCAACGACGCCGCTCCCGGGCCCCGTCAGGCGGTTTAACTGCACTAGACAGCCGCGGAAAATGTGCTAAAATAAACAGCGGCAAGTACAGGGCTGAACTCAACAGCTGCCGACACGAGATACATGCAGCAGTCGGAGAATCATAGAATCGTTTCAGTTAGAAAAAGGCCTTTAAGATCATCAGTTGCACCTATTACCTATCGACCAAGAAGTCTGTGCTAAACCACGTTACTTAGCATCTCAGTTCCACATCTTTTAAATGCCTACAAGGATAGGGATTGAGCCACCTCCCAGAGGAGCCCATCTGAGAATCCTTTCAGTGAAGAAGTTTCTTCTAATACTCAATCTAAACCTCCCCTGGTGCAACTTGAGGCCATTTCCTTTCAATCCTACCACTTGTAACTAGGGAGAAGAGACCAAAACTCATCTGGCTTCAACCTCCTTCCAGGGAGTTTTAGAGAGCAAGGTTTCCCCCTTCAGCTGCCTTTACTCCAGGCTAACCAACCTCAGATGCTCCTCAAAAGAACTGTTCTGCAACCCGTTCACCTGCTTTTGCTGCCCTGCATCTGAACGTCTTTCTTATAGTGAAGGCCCCCAAAACTGCACCCAATACTCACAGTGTGTGTACAGTACAGCGGAGTGATCACTTGCTTGTCACACTATTCCTGACCCAGGCCAGGATACTGTTGGCCTTCTTGGCCACTGGGACATACTGCTGGCTCACGTTCAGTCAGTTGTCAACCAGCAAGCCCAGATCTTTTCCCCACTGTGCAACTTTCCAGTCACTCAGTTGCAGGCCTGTAGTGTTGCATGGGGCTGCTGGGATCCAACTGCATGTCTTGCCATTTGACCTTGCTGAATCGCATACACTCGCCTTTGGCCCACTGATCCAGCCTCTCTCTGCAGACTCTTCCAACCCTCAAGAAGATCAACTCTCTCCCAGCTTAGTCAGTAAAGCCTGTCCCAGCTGAGCTCCTCAGGGCAGGCTGTGCAGGCTCCTCCCCACGCTGCACTTGGCAGTCAGCCTCTCAATTTAGTTTTAAGTGTTTGTTTTTAATCGCACATGTCAGCATGCCGGGTGGTTAACTTACAATGTGTCACACAAAACAAGGAACAAGCCTCCCAGTTAATCAAATACCAACAAAATGTCTCATGTCATATTAACGATATTTGGAATGGAGCCAGGAGGAACAAGTTTGAAAGCCAAGATCTCTCTGTTTCCTCACTATCTTAATTACTGTGTTACACTCAAGTTGCTAGAAACACGGACGTGAAAAGATGACCTCCTGTATATACCACAAAAGAGGTTTTTGATG
This sequence comes from Psilopogon haemacephalus, assembly GCA_013396835.1. Taxonomy (NCBI): domain Eukaryota; kingdom Metazoa; phylum Chordata; class Aves; order Piciformes; family Megalaimidae; genus Psilopogon; species Psilopogon haemacephalus. The sequence goes on from VWZI01000971.1 coordinate 523,890, forward strand.
ATGCCTGCAGCTGCACCTCTCTCCCTCACTGTAACAATGACAACACCAAGAGAGTCCCACAGCATGTAACGGACCTTAAGTCTGTTGTTTGGGTGCCATACAAACTCACAAGCACACTACAGGCTCTACTCATCTGGACAACCCACCCACAATCTAGAGTCCATGGCAATGACGTGAATGTTAACACACTCTGGTTACATCCACATCTGCTCCAGAATAAAGCACTGTCTCTCCCTGGGGACTCTGCTGCTTTTGTGTTGGAACCAAACGCACACGGCCTTGGAGAGGCAGAACGGGCAGAGTGAAAGCCAGGGCTAAACACAGAAGAGCTCTCAGCATCTGTGTGGGTGCACACTAAGCTTAAATAATGACCAAGCTGCATTTTAGTTACAGATGGGTTCAGCTAATCACCTTTTAAACGTCTGCAGGTCTCACAGAAAACAGATTTCTCTGCATAATGTAAAGAAGATTTTCAGGTAATAATTGAACTTTGTAAATATGGGGGTTTCCTTTTTCAGTGTAGAAGTACAAGATCCATAGACTGGAAGAACTTCCCCACTATCTCAATTAAATAAGTCAAATATTTTGTGCAAAAATGGCCCTCAAGACACCAGGAACAAAATACTGCAATAACAGTAACTAACAGTCTCAAGCTATAAAAACACTAAAGCAAACTTGCAGCCTCAATTTGCATTTCCCAGAGCGAGCTCTAACTTTAAGATACCATAATAACATTGTATTAAATCTTGGGGGGTTGTTCTTTAGCTTCTGGAAGGATGGGTGAGAGGTGCAGGGCACTTCACACAATCACATATCTAGTGCTGAATGCATCCAAATGTCTGGCTTAACCCAAGAGAATGACTTCACAGCATTAGCTTCTACTATGCCAACTCTGTATTCAAGAGATATAGGAACTTTCTAGGGGGAAAAAAACCTAATAAAAATTGAAGTCCATAACATCCCACCACTATCACATACAAGTCTCTGGATAAGTCAAAGGAACGAAGGAAACAAATAATAATTCTGAGCTTCTGCATAAAGCAGAACTTTTTTTTTTTCTTTTTTTTACTTTTTTTTTGGGGGGGGCGGGGGTGGTTTCTTTTGGTTGGTTTGGAGGGGATTTTGCTGGTGTGGTGGTGGGGTTTCACCTTTTTTCCTTGATTGGTTTTGGGTTTGTTTGTTTTAAATTACACCTTTACAATAAGATTTACATTGCAGAAACATAAAAAACTGTAGAAGCCAACAACATTATCAGTTTCCTTCTTAAAAGTCTTCAGTAGATGAATAGGTATTCCAGTGAATGACTCACACAGCTACCCCGTTCATCTCCTGCCTGCCTCTTGAACACCTCTCACTTATTCTGAAGATTAGGTCTCAGGTGCTAGAAAATACAATTTCTTATAGTTCAAGACAATAAATTTGTTCATTCTGGTGTAAGATTCCAAGACATTCTTTTAACAATCCTAGATCTTAAGACCCTCTTCACAATTCACAGAGATGTCATGACACAATTTTCAGCAGTACTTGCAAACTGGATTTAGTATTTTAGATGAAGAATACTTCTGTTAGTTTCTTTTAGATATTTTTTTAAAATACAGTAATACATAATTAATTTCATAATACAAGACCCAAAAATGCAAAGCCACGTCAATTTTTTTTTCAGCAGTAGGTATATCCTACTGAGTGTTACACACTTCTGGCAAAAATAAACTATGAGAAAGGGCATAACAAAGACAGGAGACAAAAATTTAGTCTCAGTTAAACACTTCCTGCTCAGGAAAGTATCAGTCAAATAGAAAGAGGACAAATCCCTCAAAATATGCCAAAGACATAAGATACAATGGTTCGAGAATCCTCCACATTAGTAAGGAACATGAAATTAGCTTCCCTGTGATCATAAGTGAAATAAGAGAGAACTCCACACACATACTAGTGCAAGGCTGTTCTCAAATTCTCTTAGAGTTCTACCCACTTTCTAAGTAGATAAAGGTTTTATTCTAGAATCTTATCTTAGAGGGCAAGAAAATTGACACAAAATCCCTCCATTTTACAGTTTATCCTTAAGTTCATAAAAAGCTTTGAAAAGAAACCTGTTCTTCAGGATGAGATTGTTTTTGTGATCCAAAATGATCGGTCCAGGAGAGGTCAGATTGGTGCAATCAAGCAGGTAATCAAGGACGTGGCTCAAATTGTTCACAAACAGCTGAAATCAAGACAGGCAGCCAGGCTGAGACTACAGATGTTTGTGAAATGTTAACTGGCTATTTCACTCAGTTCTGAGGCAGAATTAACAGCCTCGTGTACCAACCTTATGATTTAATTGCCTGCTATAACACTCTGATAGTTTAGCAGTTCAAGGTATCATCATTGTTAACACGCTGATATACAGACTCAATTTCACTCCTGACCTGGATTTACTGCATTGCTCATTCTTATTTAGTACTTAAGATTGTAGCTGTAAGTGAGACTTGCTTGCCTCCTTTCTTTTTTCTTTCAGTCCATTAGGAACAAGTAAAAATCGCTTTCTTTTTCAGCTTCAAACAGAACTGATAACTGAAAGTATAAAAGATTTATTTAGAAACAATTGGCTGCATCTCTGTGTTAATCTATTTGCCCCTCAAAATCAGAAATATGCTGTAAAATAATACAAACTCTTATATACACACTCTTTTACACTCAATTTCATGTGTCTCAAATTAGTATAAAAACACTGACAAATGACTACCACTTCAGCCAGGTAATGAGATATGCTGCTTTCACTCACAAAACAGAATTCGGCTGCTCCTGCAGTTCAAAACCCTACTGCTAGAATAAAACGAATTCACTAGGAACTGATAAAGATTTATTTTCTGACAGAAGCTTCCCACTGGCCCTTCACCCTGAAATGTCTTTATGTTTGGGTGATGCACATTACTTACAGTTACCATGCCAAGGCAAAGGGTAAAACTGTTGTTGCCCCATCCTACTTGCAAACACCCTCAGGGAAAAAGCAGACTGTTACTGGCCTGCTTCACAAAGTTATTGTATTAACAAGATCCCATTGATAAGAGGTTTCCCACACTTCAGTTACAAGAACCTTTCTTCTGGAATCCATCAGACACTTGGAGGCTATTTATGCTGCCATTAACAGCATATGCTGTGCACACATACAACACTTGGTGACAGAATGATTTGCGGGGCATGGAGCAGGCTAGAGAAAAAGGATGCTGAGCTGTCAAAGTAACATCTCATTATATCATATGAAAATAGTGAAGAGGAAAGAATAGGGCAGAGGGAAAAGTGGAATAAAAACAATTTAAATAGGCTTCATGCTGTTTCTAGGAGACCACGTAACACAACTGCTGAACGGAAGATGTCTCTTGTCAGCAGCTAGCATTCAGCAGCAGCCATATAGGAGGGCTTGGGGGTAAAGAGGGGAAAAAAAAGGGGTACACACAGACACTGGTTGAGTATTATTCCCATTTCAGACAGCTGACTTCCCACCAGAGAACAAAATTAAATAAAGCGTGAGAAAGGCAATATAGCCACAGGAGAATTTAAACAAAGAAGAATCTCGGCTTTTACTAAAATAATGATGATAATAAATTAAACAAAAGCACAACATTAGAACTTGGATAGATGTGAAAGTGCTTGACAGCTCTACCAGAAATATTAAGGTAGTCTTGTGCACAAAGTCTAAGCTGACACTCTGGGTTATTTCTTTGGCCAAAACGGTATGGCTGTGCAGAATATGTACCTTAAAGACAGACAGATGATACTGAAATGCTGCTTTTCAGCCTTGGGCCATTTACAGAAGTAGCTCAGAAAATGTTTTTACAGATGAGAGGACATGCCAGGTACATAAAGTCCCAGCTCCAAAGAACAAGACAGCCTTATTGCTAATTTCTTTCTGCACTCTTTAAGAAACCTGCCTTTCTATTTGAAGCTATATGACAAGTGCAATCATCATTCTGAAAACCCAAAAAGAGAAAGAGCCTGACAAGTTATATATCAGGCCAAGTTTTGCATTGCTTATGCATTATGATCACATTTTCCATTTCAGTTTTCAAGTATCTTCTACCTCTAAAAGCCAAAAAAGTTACAATTTTCTTTTTCATCATCCTCATTTATAAATAAGTATAGTCATTTCTGTTTCATATACAAAGAATACTGTGGTTCAGGGAAGGCCAAACTACTCGACTAATGCCACAGAGTAAGTCAACAGCAGAGCTAGGAATAGATTAAAGCTGTCCCAGTTCCTAGCCTTTTGCTTTAGTTGTAACACCACAGAACACAGAGGTGAACCCAGGCTGACAACACTGCCAAGTGGCCATCAGACAAAAAAAGTAGATTATTTTAAGAGCTACTCTGTAGAAGCATCTGACTATTGGACCTCAAGAGGTAGTACGTGTGAAGAGAGCCATCTAACTTGGGAAAGCAGAAAAGGGCTTAGTAGATACTATCATTTGCACTGCCAGCTTCACAGGACTTCAAGATATGAGTATGGTAGACTAGAGACATACTTATGTAGGTATGTGGTAGATAACAGTGACACAGGCAATTTTAATAAAGTTACTTTATACAGAACCATAAAATACATCCAATTGAAAGAGATGGCAAAGTTCATCTAAGTCCAACCCTCAACCCAGCATTGAAGGGTCAACACCAAACAATGTCCCTAAGCACCATGTTCACAGACCACAGACCCTGAACCTCCAGGGATGGTGACTCCACCACTGCCCTGGGCAGACCATTCCAGCATTTGATAACCCTTCCAGCAAAGAAATATTTCCTAACATCCAATCTGAACCTCCTCTGGCACAGCTTGAAATCATTTCCTCCAGTCCTGTCGCTTGACACCAAGAAGATGAGGCTGCCCCCTCTTCGCTCCTACTTCCCTGCAGGTAGCTGAAGAGAGCAATGTGGTCTCCCCTCAGCCTCCTCTTCTCCAGAATGTATGACCCTAACTCCTTCAAGGCAGGCCTTGTAGGTCATGTGTTTCAGGTCCTTAATAAGCCTCCTTGCCCTTCTCTCTAAGGCAATATATTTAGTACTGAGCTTAGGACTGAAAGGAAATGGAATTGCGATTAACTGCACCATTTTCCAAGGTGATTTCTTTGTGGTTATTTGGATATAGGCAGTTTGGAGAGACACAGACTAAACATTACTCCCAAGGAGAAGATGCAAAAAACAGTGCAGCTCAGTTATGGCAGCAAACACTTGGCCCAATGGTAAAAAACTTTGTCTCTGATGGAAATCATTCACCAAAACTGGACCTGTTTATAGGAATATATCTTTTCAAATTATGGAGTTGAGCTGAACATCTCATCTCAGATGCCTGAACAGCCATGTCCCTCTGACATCTGCTGGCTTCAGTAATTTGGCATGTTCTTGAAAAAGCATACCCCAACATGAAGGTAGAAGTCTAAATAATTTCAGAAATTTCAAACATATGGGAGTACCTCAATTGAAACACACCTGTAAGTCAGAGCTGTACAGATAACACATCTGGGTAAAACACTTGTATCAAAGTCAGTCCTGAATGAGTAATCCACAAAACTCCCAGACACCTGGAATCAGAGATTACCAAACTGAGGATGAGGAGTTCTAAAGTTTTCCACAGAAGCATGCAATATACTTTTATCTTGCACACAATATAAAAGAGCAGAAAAGGCTATATGCCTCCATGGAGACAGACTATAAAGCTCACAGAAGATACTATGTTCTAACTTGGTGCAAATCATCTGATTTACAATAACTATCTGTGTGTGCTCTTTACCCACAGCAAGTGTAAAACAATTTGAATTAGGAACACCACAGTTATTTGGAAAGTAAATTTCCCAAGATTTGTGATATACTGCAGAGCTGCTAAGACCCACTGCTTTTAATAAAGCTTTATTCCATGAGGCCCAATCTGTCTGCAACAAAGAAGGAACATCTCTGCTCAGTCTGAAAACTGCAAAAGAGACAGCACAGTTCAGACACGAGACTCAAGCTTATTGCCAAATTGGTCATAGTAGGTTGGTTGATAAAAATCTTAATGCTTAATATTTAAAGACCACAGAAGAAAGAGCTGACTTGTAAAATCCCAGCTGGGACTATAGCTGTTAACCAGCAACACAGCTCTTCAACCAGGGCACACCACACTGCATGAAGCTTCACTACACTCAGTACTAGTTAGCATTGTAGAAGAAACTACAGTCATGTTCCAGTATCTTCCAAGGATGCATTCCTGAAATGTGTAACATTTAGCAGTTTGACAGAGTAAAGCTACTTTTTCCATTAAAACTGCTGCAATAAACAGGGAGTGTACACAAACTTCAGAAAGAGACTTTAAGTAGAGGGAGTACATACAATATAGAGAATGAGAACGATTGAGGTTGGAAGGGATTCCTGCAGATCACTTGCTCCAACTCCTCTGGCTCAGGCAGATTCACTTAGAACAGGCTACCCAGAACCACATTCAGACTAAACGTAAGGAAGTAATTTCTTATGATGAGGATAGTGAAACACTGGAACAGGTTGTCCAGAGAGGTAGTAGAAGCCCCATTCCTGGAAACATACAAGGTCAGATTGGACAGGGCTCAGTTAGTAGAAGATGTTCCTGCTCACTGCAGGGGTTTTGGACTAGACTACCTTAAAAGGTCCCTTCCAGTCCAAATTACTGTGTCATTCTATGATTTTAGCTCCGGACAGTTTCTGAACAGTTCCAAGGTCAGAGACTCCACAATGTCTCTGGGCAACCCATTTCAGTGTTTAGTCACCCTAACCATGAAAAAGTCTTCCCTTATGTGCAGTTGTGTTTTGGTTTGTGTTCACTGCCTCGCTGTCATGCCACTGTACATCACTGAAAATAGCCTGGCTCCATCTCCTTTAGACCTTTCTCTCAGCTATTTGCACACACTGATTAAGATCCCCTGATGCTTCTCTGGTAAGTCCCAGTTCCCTCAGCCCTTCCTCACAGCAGAGATGAACTAGTCCTTTAATGATCTTCATGGATCTTTGCTGAATTCTTTCCACTATGTCCATGTCTCTCTTACACTGTGGAGCCCAAAACTGGACAAGGTATTCCAGGTGTGGCCTCACCAGACTAAGTAAAAGAATCACCTCCTTTAATTCACTGGCAATAGGATGGAGAAGCATGAACACAAGTCAGTTTCTTCAATTCATTAAAGAGATCAGGATCTGAGTCCAACAAAGGAGATGCTGGCATCTCAAAATAGATCACATTACAGCAAATTTGATCACCATCAGATTTCATTGCTATCACTTTCCTTGAATAATTTAATGGAAAAAGAAGGAAAAGCATAGTGATTACAGCAATTAACAATGCACAGATCAACAATGGAACTTTGGAGCAGTGGATAAAAATGCAACAGGTAGCAAGATGCTTGGGTAACTATAGCTAGTTCTCTTAGACTGCCGTTTCACAGCAAACATTCCAGATGGCATCGAATCGACCTGAAAGTAGCTCAGTGCTCCAACACACAGCAACACAGAGCAGCCATGCTGAACCTCCTACAGGGAGGAAAAGTGTTTCAGACCATGTAGAACAGATTCGCTCCTCTCCAGAGCTCAGCGTCCCTTGCTCTTTGGTGACAGAAAACCTGCCGTACACATCAACTCCCTGCTCTGTGAAGGGCTGAGCACACTGGCCCAAGCAGCACTCCAAATGCTAATTACTGCTGCTCCTACGCATTTGGCTTTTAACTGAAGGGTTAAAATATTTTTTTTTCCAGAAGAAATAAAGAAAAAAGTATGCTAACAAGACTGACGAGAGAAGAAAGATGAAGGGGGAATAAAAATTAAAAAAAAAAAAAAAAATCAAAACCTGAATTAGGCAGATGGATCATGCAGTCAAGAGGTACAATACAATTAGGGGATAAACAGCCTTCCTGAGGCACAAAGCGTGGAAAGCTGCCCTTGTAATGTCACAAAGTAGCTTATGAGAAGGGAGCTAATAGGTTTAAACACTTTCTTCGGTTCGGTGGGAAGTGTGCGGGAGGCGTTGGAAATCCGGGATCCAGACAGACGGAGCCCAGGGGAGCCCCGAGAACGGCATGGCCGGGCCTGCAGCGCCCCCCCGCGGCCGCACCGCGGGAAGGGCTCCCGACAGCTCCGGCGCCGCAGCGCAGGGGACACCTCGCCTCTGTCCGCTCGCGCAGGGGACACCTCGCCTCTGTCCGCTCGCGCAGGGGACACCTCGCCTCTGTCCGCTCGCGCAGCTCCGCAGCCTGTCCTCGCTGTCCAGGTCCTGCCTCCTCCAGGGCATCTCCCGACGGGCACGGTATACCAAAGCCATTGGTAACAACACATTTTCATTATGCAGTAAAACTCCCTTTGTGATCTCTAATAACCATTTACAGGATATTGTATCAGCTGCACTTTTTACTGATGTGCCCTGCTGGCTTATTGTAAAAGTTAACTTTGACAGCATATAAAATAAATGGATTCAGGTTACACACGGGTACTAGCCTTTGCCTTGGCCACCTGTCTGGGACTTCCTGGTTAATTTCCTTTATAAAACACAAAACTTTCTCTAACCTCAAACACGGGTAGGCAGCCAGACTGCCCCTGAAACCAGCATTTGCTGTTCTATGCCACTTGTTACCCACAAACACATCTGCCATTCGGTTACCTACATGATGGACTTGTACAAGTGTCCCCTCACTTGTAGGAGGCCGTACTGCAATACCTTTCACATACATGGCAACCCATGAAAAGTATCCTTTTATTTTACTGCACTATATATTTGGCACTGAACTTCCAATTCCCCTCCTTTCAGCAGGAAAGAAAACACACAGTGCAAGCTAGAAAATGAAGTCACTATGATGCAATCTGGTGAAATAATAGATTGTGCTAGAAAGATACAGTCTCTGGAGAGCTTTCCATCCCTTATGCACTCATTACCAGACAGTGACCAATTCATAGATGCCAGGAACAAAGAATGCAGCAGTCACAACAACATGGTTTACTTATTTACTGAAAAGGATTTAACTAGGAAAGGGCTATCAGAAGAAAGCAGAAATCAGTAGATAAGCAACAAGAAGATGGTACTGAATGAACATAATAGCAAAAGAACTTGAAATACCTATTTCCTTCACAGCGTACTTGTAAACACTCTTGCAACTATATGATCTTTATAGCAGTTCTGTTTGGTATGTGCTGGTAGACAGCTTCTAAGGGGCTCCTTGTTACTCAGTTCCACTAATAAACAGAGCCAACTGTAAATTTAGCATAATCCTGATGGCTCTCTTTCAGGAGCAATTTTTCCATCTCTTCTTGCAACCATTCTCTCATTTCACTCATGCTCTCAGTATCTTTCATATTTTGCCACTCTTAACACTACAAAAAGTAAATTTCAAAAGTACATACTGAGCTGCAACTTCAAAAGAACACTCACTATCTGCTGTACCACTGCTTAATCAAATTAGCTGAACTGCTACAGTTCCTTTTCCTCCTATAGCACATACTTCTCCCAGACTATCCAACAAGTCATGGAAGTAGAATATAATACCGACACATTTCAACATCAGTCAAACCAACCGGGTTGCAGACAGAAGCAAACAGTTTCAATTACAAAAACTTGGTTTGCAAAATTACTTAGCCACATTAAAACAAAACAAAACACCCACCTTCTGATTGCACAATTCATAGCCACAGTCCAAAATCTAAGATTGCTCCTCCTAAACTGATGAAACAAGATGACCTCCTGTGTTCTACATTCCAGGATATAGTCTCTAGGCTCATGTAATCATCAGCTCAGTCTAGTGACCAGAATTCTTACTTCAACAATGCATTGTCATTACATGCTGACTTGGCATTACTTATAAAGAAGGAAGGAGAGGGAGGATGAGAGGTGTTAAGGGTGGAGGGGAAAAAAAAAAAAAAATCAAGATTATGTGCTCCGTACACACACACACACACACATATATATATATATACATATATATATATATAGTAATCAAAACATTTTCCACATTCATTTCCTTCTGGCTTTACAGGAGTTGCAAAAAGAAAACTGCCTTTCACTTACCTCTGTATGCTGTAATTGCTAACACAGGGTATATGAAATGGCAGAATTACAACTTAACAAGAAAACTGTAACAGAACACTCAACAAGAAGGGATTGAGCAGCAAATTCCTAAAACTATCTCCTTGGTTCATATTCCCTTTAAGAATGGTTATCAGTAGAAATGCTGTATCAGCATCTTATTCTCTTAAAGGGGAGATATAAAACACATTTATGTTTCAGAGACATGTCATAGTATTTTACCAGTAAGTTGCTAATAAGAATCTCAGCACACTCTGGGTTGTTTAAGCCATCCACAGTGATTATAAGCAAGCGTGTTTTAAAAGTCACTGAACTGGAGACAAAGCTCCAAACATACCATCCCTTGCAGCAATGTTGTAGCAGCTTCTATTCAAAGGAAAGCAGCACTGATGTTGTTACATATAACAATGTCTACAACATTGACACAGTAGGGAAAAATCTGGTCCCAGTATAAATCCAGAGCATGTCAGTGCAAACAAGGTTTTTTAATTAAAATTGGCATTTTTTAGCCTCCTACTGACTGACAGCATCTCACTGCCTCCTCCTCAGATGGCTAAACTGGCTTCCAAGAGAGATAGCTGAAAGAAACAAAATCACCAGAATATCTAACTTTGACAGGTCTCTGCTGGGGATAATTTCAATAGCAGGATGCTGCAGAGAGAGGTAAGAGGAGCTCACATGGTTGCTTAGGAAGTCTTTCCTAATGAAGGCTCAAAAAAATCACAAACAAAGGCAGCAGAGGAGCATTTTATTCCTAAGCCTTCAACGGGATGATCAAGCAGGACAATTTTAATCAGAAGCCATATTGTTGAAGAAGACAGTGCAGAACAATGTTCGCACCTCAGTGGGTGCAGCTTTCTTTGAATGCAAAAGTAGGCTCAGAGGCTGGCTAGACCTCTGGCTGAAAGGTTGGCTCAGCTGCCAGCATTGACAAAAAGCTTTATCCCTTGCAGAAAATAGGCAGACATAGGCTCCCAAGACAAATAGATAAATAAGACCTCCTTGGTCAGAATATTTTTCCTCAATTTAATGCAAGGAGTTTATACAGACTGCTGGTACTGTACCTTCGGGAGGCTCTTCCCGCAGATGAGGAGGCAATTCTTCACTTCTTGTCTCAGTTTCATCTTCCACCATCTGTGTTTCTAAGCTTGGTCCCTGTACAACAGAACAGCAAGAGGAGGTAAATTGGAGAAAGTTCATAAACTACAGAAATAATTACAGGATTAAACAATATGCCAGACAAAGACAAGGAACTCATCACACTTCAGCTGATGGGGAGGGAAGGGAAAACTAAAAAAGACTCTGAGCTGGCAAGCAAAGTTACAATAATCTGAGAGGTCCAAAATCCAGGAACTGAATGGTGAAGCAGTATTTATAAATAAATATTTCTACAACACACAATGAAATAATAAATTCAAAGTCAAGGGTGAGAGCAGATCTGCCATCATTTGGAAACTTCAGGGGAAAAGAAAAAGTATCTTATCCTTGATTTGTCTTACCAAGACTAGATTCTTAAAGGTCTGTGGCCTGTTCAATACAGAAGGCAATCAATATGGCTTAGACTTACAGTCCCATACTACATTTTTCAAAGGACAGAACAAACATATTTACAACCTCCTAACCCACCCAGGCCCACTGACCCCATAGTGTCCCCTTAGTGTCTCCATACATGTATTTGTATCTGCATGTATAACATGCTAAACTAATCACTCCTGGAAAACTACCAGGCTGCCCTCCAAAGTTTTGCACTTCCATTTTCAGGATCTCAGGAAGCAGCCTGCAATGTTGCTGCTGAAAGGATGTGAGAAAGCTATCAGATTGCATAGAATCATAGAATGATCTGGGTTGGACTAGATGAGCTTTAGAGGTCACTTCCAAATACCTCCCCCTTGCCGTTGGCAGGGGCATCCTCAACTAGACCAGGTCTCATATAGTTAAAAGAACATTTATTTGTATTTAAGGCTGCTGAACACAGCATTTTCATTACTTGTGGAACTATAAAAATGTAGCTGCTTTTTCAGTTTCAAACTACGAAAGAAAAAGGAAAAAAATAAGTCTGTCCCAGTCCTTTTTGTTCCTTATAAGTAACAGTATAGTAAACTCTAGACATAACTGCAAAGCTGCTTTTAAGATAAAATAACCTATTTTCTTCTTTTGGAATGCTAGTACAGTCAAGAGTGAGGACAGTATCTTAGCAGTCATTAGGAAATGAGGCTCTTATGCACTCTAAATACATGAATGAGTTTGTATACTATACTACCTGAAAATGTGCAGTCATGTCTGTTGCTGGAATGATAACAGAAGTTTGCTTAAATGCTGGCATCTTGCAAAACGTTGTTATTCGAACAGTGCAGGGTCCTGCACTTGGGTCACACCAGCCCCACAGTAAGTTACAGACCTGGGGATGTGTGTTGGAAAGCTGCAACTTGTAGAAGGACCTGGGGGTATTGGTTGGTAGTCAACTGAATGAGTCAGCAGTGTGCTCACGTGGCCAAGAATGCTGATGGCATCCTGGCTTATACTAGAAACACAGTGGCCAGCAAGGACAAGGAGGTGATCACCCCCTGTACTCAGCACTGGTGAGGCCACATCTCAAGTACTGCGTTCAGTTCTTGGAGCCTCACTACAAGAAAGACATCGAGGTGCTGGAGCGTGTCCAGAGAAGAGCAGTGAGGCTCGTGAAGGGCCTGGAGCACATGGCCTAAGAGGAACATCAGACGGAGCTGGGGTTGTTCAGTCTGGTGAGAAGGAGCCTGAGGGGAGACCTTGTCACTCCCTACAGCTACCTGAAAGGAGACTGGAGTCAGAAAGGGGGCAGCTTCTTCTCCTTGGTGTTGACAAGGCTATAGAAAATGGCTACAAGCTGCATTAGAGAAGGTTCAGGCTGAATGTTACAAAATATTTCTTCACTGGAAGGGTTATCAAACATTGGAATAGTCTGCCCAGGGCAGTGGTAGCATTCAAGCAGCACATGGACCTGGCAGTTAGGAACATGTTTTAGTGTTGACCCTTCAGTGCTGGATGATCTTGGAGGTCTCTTCCAACCACAAATATTCTGTGAATTCAGGAGGAGAAAGGGCTCATAGCATAAAAGCTGCAGTATTTATTATCATACTTTCCAAACTCTGTGACTGTCAGGTTACCCACAACAGCATTGCATGCTTTCTCTTTCCTCATCTTGCACATTAAAAAGATTAACACACTTACAAAACTTCTTCCTCGGCACAAGTAGTTTAAATTTTCATCTTTCTTTCCACAAAACAGGCATGAAAACAAGTAATACATTAATATTGTTTTCATGAGTCTGATAGCAGAGGAAAACAGACTACTCAGGTGAAATGTTAGTGTCCCCATCATAACCCTGATTTACCTAAACTATGTGTCTACTTCTCCTCACTGGAAAACACCTGGGAGCCCAGCTTTGGTTAACAAACAGCTCAAACATTAATCTGTGCATTGTGGCAGCTATCACAGAAAGGAGGGGGAAAAACCCAACCAAACCAGAAAAAAAAACCCATACACATTTCTACCATGAGAAGGCATTATGTTTCCTTAGACAAATGAAAAAGCACGACATAAGGAGTCAGTTATCATCATCACTAAGGTCTAACATCTCCTCACTTTACCTAACTAATGTGATCTAGACTTAAGGAATGTGTAAATAATTCTGGATAGGAGCAACAAACTGGATACAGACTTATGTATTTGCGTAAGTTTCTATATCAACCATGAGCAATAAATATATTCACATTTCTTTCCTACTCATTAATGCTACTGAGAGAGAAAAGAGAAGAGAAGGCTACATTAGTACACCAAATCAGAACATTTGTTTTCATATCAAAGATGCAGCCATGTAGGACATGAGGCACCACTATTTGCCTTGCAAAAATTCCCAACCACAGCTGTTAAGAACTTCTAAACTGAAAGTTTCACATATTGTATTGGGTAGGAAGGGACCCTCAGAGGGCATCTTGTCCAACCCCTTGCAGTGAGCAGAGACACCTCCAACTACATCAGGCTGCCCAGGGCCACATCAAGTCTGATCCTGAATGCCTCCAGGGATGGGGCCTCAACCCCATCCCTGGGCAACTTGTTCCAGTATCTCACCACTCTCATTGCAAAGAACTTCCTCCTTATACCCAACCTAAATCTGCCGTGCTCCAGTTTCAAACCATTGCTTCTCTTCTTTATCCCTGGAAGCCCTTCTAAACAGTCCTTCCCCAGCCTTCCCATAGGTCCCCCTCAGTTATTGAAATGCATATACAGTCTCCCCAGAGTATTCTCTTCTCCAGGCTGAACAGACCCAAATCTTGCAGTCTGTTTTCACAGGAGATGTGCTCCAGCCCTCTGATGCATCATGATAACCCTCCTCTGGACCTACTCCAGCAGGACAACATCTCTCCTGTGTTGGAGGCCTCAGAGTTGGACACAGTACTCCAGGTGAGGTCACCAGAGCAGAGTGGCAGAATCACCTCTCAACCTGCTGGCCACACTTCTTTTGATGCAGCCCAGGATGCCATTTGCCTTCTGTGCTGCAAGTGAACATTGTTAGCTCATGTTTAGCTTCTCATCCACCAGCACCCCCAGGTCTCTTTTAGCAGGGCTGCCCTTAATTTCATCATCCCCCAGCTGCCCCAAGCTAGGACCTTGAATTTTGCTTTACTGACCCTCATGAGATTCCTCTCAGCCTACCTCTCCAGCCTGTCCACATCCCTCTGGATGCCATCCTGTCCTTCAGTTTTGTCAACTGCACTACTCACTTTGCTATCAACTGCAAACTTGCTGAGGGTGTCCTCAATCTCACTGTTATATCATTAATGAAGACACTGCAGTTCTCTCAAATCCAAAACCTTTGCTAGTACAGTCCAGTGCACAACAGCAACATTAATTTAATTACAAAAAAAAAAAATTAACAGAACCCTCTGCACAAGGCAGAGTTTAAGTTCTTACTAACTATATGCTGATTTCAATTCACCAGATCTGTTGCAAGCTTGGTAATCAATACTGAAGACATCTGCAATCAACAACTCCAGCAAATTGTCTTCTAAGATGATTTATAACCAAGTTAAAGCAGCTGGTCTTGACTCCTTTATTTCAACACTATTATTTCAAGAACAAGGCATCTGTTGTGTTGTTTTTTCATTCTTAAAGATCCTTGACAGATGAACAGGAGAAGGGGAAGCACATAACAGTCCAAGTTATTGGCTTGCATCTAATCAGCCATGCAGTATCCAGCAATTCCACCATAACCCTCCTGACCTGCAGCCAAGGCAGAAGTAAAGTAGCCAGATGCTGCTTTTGCTTTGATGCTCCCTCTAGGAGGCCCTAGGATGCAAGAAGTTGTATGCACAGTTCAGAAACATCAGTAGATTATCAACTGTACGATATTTTTTCAACTACTTAGGGTCTGTACAGCCTTTTAATTAGAGCAATTGGAGAACCACAGATTTAAACAGGTGTTATTACAGGAACAGTTCGTTTATGGCACAGAGCCTGGGAACATCTAACTAAGAAACACCTCTTGGCTCTGCAGAGATGATTCTTGCTATCACCAGCAAGCACACAGTACAATTTCTTTCAGCAACTGATGCATTTCTGACTTCCTGCTGAGATGTAGTGTTAACTAAATGTCGCACTGTTGAGATTCAGCGGTAACTTCCATGTCATATTTTAAAATAAGATCTAAGCTGGCCAGAACCAAGTCAACTCAAGCAGAGGCAATACTCACCCTTCCAAACTGGATGTGCCAGATCTAATGCTGCTCACTCTGTCCCTCCCAACAGTTTCAATGAACTACAAGAAATCTAAAATACTTTGTATAAACATAGCAAATCATAAAGATCAAAAGAAAAAAAATTACAGAGATTCTCCCAGGAACTGTCTAGGGAACATGTGACCCTATGTTCTGATCACATTGACCTTACAGTGCAGCTTAACACAAATATTGTGGGTTGCTGTGACCCTGCAAATTAGCATTTGCTTGGTGTCTTAAACTCTGTTTCATAGAAGGCTATGTGTTTATGGATGGAGAGGACTCCCAGTAAATAAGGGTGGCAAATTACCTTGTAAATGTAGCATTTCAGACTGTACCCCATGCTTCTCCATGAGCTATGCTGAGAATATCAGAAGTTCAGTGAAATGCTCACATTTTTAGTGCCACATAGATGATACTGGAGCACCTCTGCTATGAGGATACACTGAGGAAATTGAGGCTGTTCAGCCTAGAGAAGACTCCAGGGAGACTTTATCGCCTCCTTCCAACACCTGAAGGGATCCTACAGGAGGGCTGGACAGGGACTTTTCATAAGGGTGTCCAGTGACAGAACAAGAGGGAATGGTTTGAAGCTGAGGGAGAGTAGGTTTAGACTGGATCTTAAGAAGAAGTTCTTCAGTATAAGAGAGGCTGCCAAGGAACATTGTGGATATCTTCCCCCTGTGGGTGCTCAAGGCCAGGATGGATGAAGCCTTCAGCTACCAAATCTAGTTGAAAGGCGACTCTGCCCATGGCAAAAAGACTGGAGTAGATGATCTCTGAGGTTCCTTCCAACCTAAGCCACCCTGTAAAGACTGTCTGTTTTCAAGTGCTGTGATAAATGCACATGTAACAGAAAGAGGGTTCCTATCCAGCGAAGGTCAGTATTTTCCACAAGGCACTGAGTTATGCTTATGACACTGAAATTAAGAGCTGCATTTATCACCACATTTATATTAACAAAGGATTTCAGCATGGTCAATCCATGATAAAAAACAGCCTGTACTATCCCCATATCAGTAGCGTATAAAGCAATCAAACACACACAGCTCAGGAACAATTCCAGCACCAGGCAACCATTATCAGCCTATTTTACACATAAGTCAACAGCAACATGAGACTGTCACTGCAAACGCCCCAAGTCACTCAACACTGGAAATTGTTACACTTTCTAAATAGCCCCTATAGACCATCTTGAAACAACCAAAGAACCCAAGGAACCAACACTGCTGCTTTCAGGCCTTTTAGAGTGCTTTTGTGCTTAGCATTATATCAACTGCACTATATGATCTTAAACCAACACAGAGTCTGTCAACTGACTGCTCACCAAGCAAGGATTAGGCTAATGAATAGCCAAGAATGAGGGCAACTGGGATGGCAACAGAGAGGAAACCAAAGATAAGAAAATAATCCAACCTATGAAAAATTATTCCTGAAACTGAGTAAGTTTCGGGCAAATGCCTCAAGTTTCCTTATTCCTGCTATTAGGCACTTTACCACTGTTCTGAACCACAGAGAAGCAGAGATTTTACAACTCTATTCCTTCTTGCCTTTCCAACGTAGGCCCTGCAAACACAGTATTCTTAAAAATTACACACACCCCCTCCCAAGAAATTTTCTCTCAAACAAAACTTACAGAAAATCAGCAACATGAATAACTCTTCACTATTATACTGAATTTTATTAACAATTATTTCCTCCTTGCAGAACAGAATCTGAAGGGATGTAAAGCCCACTGTCAGAATTTAGTGTCTCAGTTAGTAGGTATTTCAAGGGGTAGTCTTCTAATATCTGCAGCTTTCACTACCACTTTCCCTCTGCTTTCTGTACTGAAAATGCTATTTATCTTCTGACTTACATCTTTGTATTTCCATTCTTGCACCTCAACACTTTACTCCACTTTTTCCTTTCTGACATTCATCTCCACATTCGTTTCCATTCTGCACTTGAGCCTGGAATCTCACTGTTCAAAATTGCCTCCTTCCACATAAGCCCACAAGGTCAGACCTGCTTCATTCTATGCAAATCTCCAACTGCCAGTCTAAATCACATATCCTCCCTTCTGCCTAACATTGACTTTCAGACCTTGTCTTCTACATAGATATAATTCCAACAAAGCAATTCAGCATAGGCACAATACTGGCAGCAGAGACTTCACTCCCTCCTCTGCTTTGTGATTTCACTCATAAGCCTTCCTAGCACAGGTCCAACCCCTTTTTCATGTAGCATCAAACACATCTCAACAGGTAACTACAAAGGATGGATGCACACCCAAAGAATTACAAGACTCAGTAGGTCTGGGGATAGAAACAAGTGAAGTCATTCCTGAGTCTAGGACACCTTGTCAAGTGCCTTGGGGAACTATAATGAATTTTTTTAAGTGCCTTAGTGAACACATTGACTATTTTTGCATTATGCTTAAAGAATGTTTATTGCAAGCCAACAAGATTAAAATCCACTCCATTTCCTGCACATTCACATGCTTTACCCCTTCCTAAAACCAGAAAAGCCCCAGCTCTTCTCATCCCAGATTCAGTTCCACCAAATAGGTGAGAGATGATACATATTAGGACTCAGCATAACTCTTTCAGAGGCCAAAGGTGTGTCAGATCCAGTAATAATGAAGCTGACCTTCATTAGCCTTTCCTACAGTGGCAACATTAATGACAGTGTCAATTTGGGAACTATCCCACATCCAACCACTGTTATGAATCATAGAATGGTTTAAGTTGGAAGAGACCTCAAAGACCATCCATTTCCAACCCCCTGCCATAGGCAGGGACACCTTCCACTAGAACAGGTCGCTCAAGAGCTCATCCAGCCTGGCCTTGAACACATCCAAGGAGGGAGCAGCCACAACCTCCCTGGGCAACCCGTTCCAGTTTCTCACCACCCTCACTGTGAAGAACTTCTTTCTAGCATCCCACCTAAATCTCCTCTCTGCCAGTTTAAATCCTTTATGCCTCATCTGTCATTACAAGACCTTGTGAATAGTCCCTCCCCAGCCCTCCTGTAGACCCCCTTCAGATATTGGAAGGTTACTATAAGGTCTCCTCGAAGCCTTCTCTTCTCCAGGCTGAAAAGCCCCAACTCTCTCAGCGTGTCCTCACAGCAGAGGTGCTCCAGCCCTCTGANATGCAGTTGCTGTCTGGGCTGCATGTGCACACTGCCAGCTCATGTTGAGCTTTTCATCAACCCAGACACCCAGGTCCTTTTCCTCAGGGCTGCTCTCCAGCCACTCACCACCCAGCCTGGATTTGTGCTTGGGATTGCACCAACCCAGGTGCAGGATCTTACACTTGGCCTCATTGAATTTCATGAGGTTGGCCTAGGCCCACCTCTCCAGCCTGTCCAGATCCCTCTGGATGGATCCCTGCCCTCTAGCAAGTCAACTGTGCCACACAGCTTGGTGTCATCTGCAAACTTGCTGAGAGTGCACTGACTCCTCTGTTCATGTCACTGACAAAGCTGTTAAACAGCACTGGTCCCAGCACTGACCCCTGAGGGATGCCACTTGTCACTGGTCGCCAGGTGGACATTGTGCCCTTGATCACCACTCTCTGCATGCGACCATCCAGCCAATTCCTTATCCAGCGAGTTGTCCACCCATCAAATCCATGTTTTTCCAGTTTGGTGACCAGGATGTCATGTGGGACAGAGTCAAACCCCTTACTCGGGTCTAGGCAGATGACGTCAGTTGCCCTTCCCTTGTCCACCACTGCTGTGAACAAAATATGGAACCTTTCTTGAATTTGCATGTCATCCTTGTGCAGGGGCCATGCTAATCTTCTCTGTATCGTTCCAATTTTAGTCTATGTGCTGCCAAAGCAAGCACAACATGAAGCTCCTTAGAACTTATCTTTACTATTTCATGTTTAAACAAATTAAATCATAAGCCACAGATATGTGCTACTAAGGGACATGGTTTAGCGCCACGCTTGGTTCAGTTAGATAATGGCAAGGCTCAATCTTAAAGGTCTTTTCCAACCAAAATGATTCTATGATGACTCCATCTTCCATATTTGAAAGTGGCTTGTGGCTTGGAATGTCCTTTCTGCTGCTACACAACTACAGAAAGCAAGGGTTTTGTTTAGACACACCAAAAAAGAGGTTACCTAAAAGAAGCAGACACTAGGTTGAGCATTCAACATGAGTCTCTTTTCCAGGGAGCTGAGGGCCTACAGGTACTTCGCTTCAGCTGAAGCATGTAACTACCCAGTCATCTCCTTATATACTACTGGATAAAGCTACTACTCAGAGTTAAAAAACTCTGACTGTCCCGTTGTTAGCCAGGTACCTGTAGTAGCTGCAGCTTTTACTTCAGCAGTGGATTTTCAGGATAGTCAAGAGTTTTCAGGATAGTCAAGACTTCCATCTAATATTTTCTAAATGCAATGGGAATGTTGCACTGAGCCTGCCACCACTACTGATTGCACACCCACACATTAGGGGGTTCCAAGGTCAGGTGGATTTTTTCTGCAGAGGGGAAAAAAATTGATCTGCCAACAGTTTTTGGTTTGGGTTTCTGTTTGGTTAGTTGTTTTTGGTTTTGTTTTTTTTTCTTTCCTTTCTGTAGGTTTAAGAAAAACTTCTTGATGGATGCTTTGCTTTTAATTTTGCAAAACAAGGTTCACTCATAATAAGAGCTTCTATGCCAGGCTTTGGCCCAAGGGGAATATGAGTTGCAGTTTTAAATCCCAGAGAACACTAAAGGAAAGTACAGAAATAGAAACACTGAGGATGACAGCAGTGTAAAATTATAGCACTTTGTTCAAAGTACGCTGTGAGAACAAACTAAAGAAGTTGCTTAAATTAGCTACTCTTCCCTGCATTTGGACAAACACATTAGAGAGGCGATGACTTTAACAGCACTTAATTTTGTCTTGACAACAGGACCGGAGGAGAGAGGTAACGAGAGCAAATTTTTATGTTGCAAATTCCAAATCAAAACTGTGTTGTGTTATTCTCAGCAGAAGAGTCAAATCCTATTTCTATAGCAATAAAACAAATATTGTACTGCGAGTAATCCTAATTTAGGGTTTACTTGGCACAAATGGCTTTTCCACAGCACTAATGACACCACAATCTATTCTCCGTTCAGCAAGCCAGTAAAGAATCTGGTTTAAACTTTTTGTATTCACACTTTATATGAGACAGACAACATCATTTATATAGCAAAAAGTCAATGCAGTCTACTCAGTGGTAGTTCAGTCACTTCTGGATTTCAAACTAATTAGTGAATTTTTAAAAACCATTTACTTTCCATCTGGGTTTTACCTACTAAAATTAATGTTAGCACAGAAAGAAAGAGTCAAACAAAACAAACCACACTTCATTTGATGGTGGAATGGGCTGGCCCAAAGAGAACACCCCTTAACTCCGAGCAGGTTTACCAGTGTTACTACCAAAAGGGTACCACGCAGCAGTGTAAAGGTTAAGAAGTTATCCTGAAAGAGACTGCACAGTTTGCTGTAAATTCTAGTTTAAATGGCTACCTCCACAATGAGGGGTTCTGCTGTGTCCAGAACGTTGCTTATGTCCAAACAACCAACTGTGCTGAATTGCATTTGTTTGGAAAAAGAAGCTACATGAAGGCAAAGTGCCACTGCACAGTATAACTCAAACAATCAGCGATTTGTAATTGGGGGCAGGCTAATACACAGGAAAACCATCACAGAAACACCTGACAGACTAAAACAGAGAGGAGTATGACACTGAATGTTGCACAACCAAAGCATGATCTTGCATCACAGTAAACCAATCTAAAAGCACTTAAATAATTACTAATAATGATACCTCAAAAAAATACTCATTAGTTTATACTGATAACTGAGCATTCATTGATTGGGGTAATTCAAGTGAGAAGAAGCCTCCCTACATCCTGTCAGCCATTCACTGTTTCTCAACAAAGACTTGAGGAGAAAAAAAAAAATCACTCGGTTGAGCTGCTGAGGCAAAAGCAAGCAATAATAAGATTCTGCAACCTGTAGTTTTATTGCCCTTTCTATATAACTACCATTAGCAAAGTACTATAAATGCATCTTCCTCAGCCTGGTCCTTGACAGGTGGATTTAATGATTAACACCACTTTTACTCAGACTAAAGAAATGAGACAATGCACCTGCAGAAAGAAAATCTTCAGTTTTCCTAATGAGCTGTGAAAGTGCCACTCTAGAAGGCTGCAGACAGCACAAGAAAATTGTCTCAAATAAAAATGAAAAGGCCTTTGCTTAATAATATAGGGCTATATGACACAGGTCACTAAGATTTTCTCACCAGCACTCATGGAAGAATGCACACAGCAGTTTTCTATAACAGTGGTCTCATATGGCCTACTTGAATTTCCTAACTTCCATGCATTTATTTCCTTGAAAGTGCACAAACACTGCTTAACTTCAATTAGTTGAAATTTAACTACCTTTTTTTTTTTCCCTCAAGAGCTCTTACAGATAGACCCTAGTAATCTGTACAACAAAACTTGAATTCAAAGTACATAAGCATGTACCCAGCTTGAAAAAGTGTCAGCACTGTCCCCCCAAAAGGAAGTCACAAGAGGCATCACTGGCACTGTCTGAAACGCAAGTCAGAAATCTTAATTTAACTTTTAAAATTAAACAAAAATAGCAATAATGCTGCAAGTCTATTTGAAGTTACAACATTGTTCCAAAACCAGTCATTTTAAATGCTATAAATGGAGGTAAAATATAAAATTATTTTTTTCAGTCCAGAACTTATTACTTTTTTTTTTTTTTTCATTAGGAATACAAAATGCATTTCCTGCAAAGCTTCAAATATTTCTGACCCAGCTGGGAGACTACAATATGATGGATTTATTACAAATTTTCAACAGATTTTGTTGATGGCTAGGTAGCTCAGTATCGCCTTCCTCACAAGTGAGTGCTGAACTGAACTCAGAAGATCAGAGCTCTTTTAGATCAGTGCTGCTTGTTCCATGCATTTAGCATTGTAGTGTTTTAAAGGAGAAGCATTACAGATAAAATATTTATCTACTCTACAGAGGAAACTCATTTTCTTGTACTATCAAGCTTTCCAACTCCATAGTCAGCCCACGTGCCTTCAACTTGACAGCCTGAAGCACTGCCAACAGTAAGGCCTCTTTTATTTCAGGCTTTCTAGAGATCTCATTTTCTTCCAAACGAACCGCAGGAAGTGCGGGTAAGATTGCAACTTGCTGCATACAAGACCCCTACCAGAGTTCCTTCACTCAGCAACTAAAAAGCCACTGGATAGAGAAAACACTTAATCGTTAGGAATGCAAGCAACACAGCTTAACAGTAAAAATTCACGCTTGCAGCCACTGCTTTTGGTAATGACTGCCTTCTACTTCTGAGGATCTGCAAGGTATACAGGTTCTTCCTCCTAAACGTTCTGGTTTGGGTTTTTTTCAGATTGAAAGGAAGCCCAAGATTTGAGGGATTGTAAGACTTGCCAGGGCAAGCAGAAGCTGCTCCTGTGACTTCCAGTAAGTTCAACCAGCAACACTTATTTTGAGAAAACTGCTTAAGACTTCTGCCCTCACCATTGTAACAATGTATCTTGTGCAGAACTTTCATACATTCATAGAGTGGTTTGAGTTGGAAGGGACCTTGAAGATCACCTAGTTCCAAACTGCCTGGCATTGGCAGGGACACGTTCCACTACAGCAGATTGGTCAAGGCCTCATCCAGCCTGGCCTCACACATCTCTAGGGAGGGAGCATCCATGACCTCTCTGGACAACCTGTTCCCGTGTCTCACCACCCTCACTGTAAAGAATTTCTTTCTAATATCCAGTCTAAATCTACCCTCCTGAAGCCTAAATTCATTCCCTCTCATCCTATTACTACAACTTTGAAGGCATACAACCTCTTCCCATCTCTCTGAAATTCAGCTGAAACACAGGGAAAAGAAAACCACCAGAAAGTTTGTAATGTAGTTCACCAACAAAGAAAAACAGATGTGACCAGTTGTAGGCTAATACTAAAGTGGGAATTATCTACAAAACATGATGCCCACACATGATGTCCCTTTTACGCTATCACATTTATTCTCCTCCTGTTTCCTGTAGTAAATTGAACACTAAATGCTAGGGGGAAAAAATGTTACCAGATACTTGATGATACCTTATGTCTCCAATACCTTATGTCTCTTTTCCTTTTTATAAGCTGTTCCTTTCCCAAATACTTTTTATTTCAACCATCATGAGCCCTGCTAAACAGGATCAGACACGATAAAAAAAAGTTACAGAGACATCAAGTTTTGACAGGACAATCCATGACATACTTCAGGAACAGAGCTGTCAGTAAATACAAGCAAGAGAAATATTTACATACGTTTTCTGTAACTTTTGATGCTTCACCTTCAAAACACTTTAATTTGATCTCTAGGATGCACCTGCCAACATCAGGTATCACAGGCAGCCAGAAAACCACAACAGCTATAGGAAGCAAGTTCACACTCGTTCTCTTGAATGTAGCTACAAGTTTCTCTAAGCAAAATGTCACATTTATGACAGCTGTCTCATCTCCCATAACTGAAATATGAACACTTGCCAAAGCACAACAAGCTCTTTTTTCCACTCTGAAGAATCATTTCAATTCAATAAAAAGGGGAACAGCTACTTAAATGGCATCACAGTTTGAGCTGGCTTTGCCAAACCAGATCTTCAAACAATCTGACACTCAGTGGCTTTCATTCTTCTGATTTTGGATTTCTGCTAGAGCAGTAACAGGACCAGCGTTAAAAGCAGGCACTGCAGCAGCACCTGCACCATGAAGCCACCAGGAATTACCCTAATGTCCCAAATTCACTCACCAAAATACTGGAATCACACCGCATTGTGGGACAGTAGTTGGTGGCAGTGTGATGAAAGTAGGGATTTGGCCATCTCCCCACTTTCCTAATGAATGAAACTGCCCCAGCTGATAGACCCATTACACAAGCCTCCTGAATGCAGCTTGAAAAGGTGCATTTCCTTGTCATCAAGATGATTTGGCCTTGAAGGAAATCAAAAAGCTTTCAGTGTACTTAAGATGTTCACAGGATCACAGGATGTTAGGGGTTGGAAGGGACACAAGGAGATCATCATGAACATTGAGTTACTTATTCCTGCTTACAAGAATGGTTCACTTTCACACTAATTGCCGCTCCATCAGGAAGTGAGAGCTTTATGAAGTTTCATATTTTGCATAGCCCGAAAGGGCCAAACCCCATCTTTCATCACTCATTGCTTGAAAGAAAGGAACATAAGTACATATCGTCTGTCCTGAATCCAATCCAGCTTCAGGATGACTCTGCCACACTACTGTATTTCACTCTATCTTTTTCACCGGTTCCTTATGTTATCTGATTGACTTTAAAATACCTTAAGCTTCAGCTTCCTCAGCAACCATCAGACTTCAGTGATGGATCCTGAAATCACTTCCACAGCAGAACTCCCCTGATGTTACCACTTACTTGTCTTCACCTGCTTCCTTCCCTCCACGTAAGTTGGAAGACTTTGACAGCCCTTTCTTCACAGTAACCTGCTAACCAGCATCAACAAGAAAGGCTCAAAACCAATGCTACTAAAACCACATGAACTCAAACATTTTCCAGAACACAATGACAATTAGGGGAGAAACAGGTAAAATTATTTTTCAGAAAGCTTGGTTCTGATCTATTCTCTGAAGCGATCAACAACTTACACTTTGACTTGCTTGAAAGTAACACTGAACTATTTGTGAGCAGGTCCAAAAAAAGGCATTCAGATTCAACTCCCATACAGTACAAACACCCCTCCTCTTCCCTCTCCACCTTTTAAGGGTAAAAAAAAAAAAAAATGTGCATACTTTGATGCATTCCACTTGTTAATTAAAAATTATCCCCACATCTAGCTTAAGACTTTAAATCATGTATCTGCAATGACCTTAAAGAGAGGAAACTGAGACAACTGCTACGGCAAAAAGTGGCACATATGTAAAGAAACATATACTGAAACTACCCTGACAGAAAGCTGTCGACTCTTTCATACTGAAAAGCCATACACAGTGCTTATATCTGATGACTGGTTAAAAAACAAAAGATACTCTCACCCCATACACACATTTTCCTTGTAATCAGAACACAACCCCACTCACATCTTGCAGTATTTTTAGAGAGCTCATCCAAAACAGCCATGAACTTTCCCCACTCTGGTGGGGCAAAAGAGGAATCCAGCAGAAGTAATGGGCTTAGCTGTTTACTCTGCATGCAGTAACACAGAGGCTGAAGGAAATCTTTTCAGTTTTGGCCTCAGGCTAGATGTACTGTTCAGACAGCACTCTGAGGTTTTTGCTTTACAGTAAAAGTCAACAACTTGCCCAGAGCCATAGCCCCATTTACCAAGAACTGCCTCATACACAACTTTTTGTTATTCCACACTATTTGAGCTAACAAGCATCCAGAAAGAAAGAAAAAAAAAATACTATTAGGTTTTGAACAACAACCAAAAAAAAAAAAAAAACCAAACCACTGCATAGAGGGAAACATTCTTTATATATATATTTATTTAACATACTTCAAAACTTTCTTCTTTCATCTGCCAGCTGTGCAGACACTGCTGAAAGTCCCTTGTGCATAGAGATTGACAGCTGCTACCCTGAGTGACCAACACCTGTGCTGCTCAAAACCTAAAACCTGCACAAGCTGAGGAACTTCCAGCACATACTTACTTGACTCAGAGGAAGGCCTGAGCCAAACTTCTCCATCAGGACAGGTACAGACCACAACTACATACAGCTTCTGCCTCAAAGAGCTTACAATCTAGCTGGTCAATAATTACTTTCTACTGATAGACAGTTGATGGGGAATGCCTGGTGTGCCCGGTGTTTCAGACTGATTAGCCAGAGGGGACCACTTCCAAAGTCATACACCTGCAAATTAAAGAAATACGACAGAACATAATGGGAAGAAACCAGTATCACAGCACCGCTGACTTCCAACCAACACAGATGAAAAGACAACCTCTCAACTGAGACCTAGCGTGCTGCTGCTCTTACAGCCCAGGCAGCCTCAGCATCCACCCCTCCCTCGGCGCCGCAGCTGCCCACCATCTCAGTCAGGCTGGCCCGCTTCCATCCTAATACTTTTCCAAAGCGACCTAAGGAGAAAGGTGACGATCTCTTCCACGCTCTGGGAAGGGCCTACGGGAGAAGCAGCACAGGTGAGAGCCGGAGCTGCCCACGGCCGCTGCAGGAGTAAGGCCGCCTACGCGCTTATACGCGCAAGAGGGAATGAGCCCGCGGAACAGAGGAGGCTTTCTCCGAAGAGACACAAGCTCAGAAGGGCAGCGGGCGCAGGCAGCCTGCCGCGGGGAACGAGCCGGGCTCTAGCTGGAGGAAAAGGGCAACCCTTCTCTGGAGAGGGTTCCAAGAGGCAGCACCACATCCCCCACGAAACGAGAAGCTTCTCGAAGTTGTACTTTATTACAAAAGCGAACAGTCACAGCCTCCCGTCGCCGGTTCCCTCCTCCGGCCTGGCTCCTACCCCTCGCTGCCCCCCCACCAGCCACCGGGAGCCGCCGCGGCCCATTCGAGCCCCGCTGGCAGGGACCCCCCGCCCCGGTGACAGCCACTAGCATCACCTTCATGCCGCGTCTCCCGGAGCACCGCCCGGCGGCGATGGAGAGAGGGCGGGCGGCTACCGCCGTCGGCTGCGTGCCCGTCTCCCCCGGCGCTGGGCTTCGGCTCCTCCTGCCCGATGTAAACACGGAGCGGCGAGAGGAGGGGAAGGTGGGCCGGGGGGGGAGGGGGAGCGCCATGGCAACCCCGGCCGGAAGAGGAAGCGCGGGGGCAGGGGCCGGGGCCGCCATCTTGCCGGGGGTCGCCTGTGGCTGGCGCCAGTATTGGTTCTGCTGGGGCCCGGTCCTAGTGGCGAGTTCGCCGTTTAGTGAGGGAGGCGGCCGCGAGCCTTTCCGGCCCACAGGGTCCGCGTCGAGAATGTCCAGCGAAGCCGGAGCTGCGGCCAGCCTTCAGCGAGAGCCCACCAGCCACCCTCCAGTTAAACATGTTTCCTGGCACTTGATGTTACAGTACTTTACAAACGTGACATATCCACCACCTCAAATTTCCATTGTATACCCGATGGGAACACAGCGAAGGGAGATGAACTGACCCAACCGTTGCCAATGATGAAGCAGTGTTCGGCCAAGACAGAGGGGCTTGCCTCTGTGTTCTGTCTTGGACTTCATTTAACGGCTCGTAGTCAAGAGTTGAGTTAGGTAGAGGAATTGGGGCTGCACCAGTGCTGCTGCTTCACATCAGAGCTTGCTGTTTGGTGGCAAAGACAAAGGAGTATCCGGGAACAGTCCTTGACCTATAAAGATTCTTGGTGTGTTTTAAAATGGTCATTGGGCACAATCACAAGGGTAGAAAGGGTGTTCCTGCTAGAGAGCGGTTTGCTGTTGAAGCTAAACCAAGTACAGGTGATGTGAAGTTCCTGGGATTGAGAGCTAGAACAGCATTGAGCAAACCTATGGTGATGAGAGTTCAGTTTTCTCTGATTCAGTATTATTCCACAGGTGAATCCTGAGTGACTGCGATTGCTTTTGTTCCTTTTTTTCTTTCTTTTTTTTTTTTTTTAACCTCTTTACTGGCAAACTTTACAATTTCTCAAGAAGAATTTGCCCTTGGCAGCCATGCAGGTCTTCTAAATCATTCTTCAGCACAATAGACCCTGTTTAGTCAGAAACCATCAAAGGAAATGTGTGCTAGCTTAAAGGCTAGAAATGCCTTCTGTCAGTGCACAGTGGAGGAAAAGCAGTTACTTCTCGGTTTTATGTCTTTCTATCTGCAGAGTAGCATGGTACCCTAAAACTAGGTTTGTTTTTTTTTTTTTTTCAATTAATTAGGTAATTCTTGAAAGACACTAAAGTCATTTCCTTTCCCCACATGAGCTGACATCTACAGAGTCCCCTTTCTTTAGCTTCAACAACGCAACTGTGCCATAAATAATTTTCTGGCTCACTTCTCAGAGGAAGTGTTCTGCAATCCTTTGCTGACGTAGATTCTCATAGCGTAATTTGCGATTTCCTCCGCACATGCAGGCATGCTTCACTTAAAGCATGTGAATCTTCTCAGAAAACCGATAGTGGAAGCCAGTGAGTTCAAAAATTACTCCCTAACAAAAAATTGCACGACACAAGTTGTGTGCGCACCAGCAGATCATGCAGCTCACAGGGTGTGACTTTGTTCAGTGAAACAGTTGGTGCCAAGGATGCTAGGTCCTTTTTATAGATACTTTAGGAGGTGGTTACTTTCAGCAAGCTCTAATGCTTTAGACTGAATGCCCATGAATGAGTGTCACAACTGTGTACCTGTGGTAAGTTTTTCCAATTCAGTTTAATCCAGGAGGATTTCCTCCAGTTAACACGCTCCAGGTCTGCTTTAGTGGGATTCACCGCAAAAGTGTCTTGTCAAAGCAAAAAGGCCAGTGTAGATGTTTCCATAGTTAAACTCCTCAGTTTGTAAATTAGAAATGGTGTCTTTATAATGCAGAAATTCAGCAGCCTTCCTGAAAACCAGACCACTTTTGGAGACTGAGACTAGCAAACACATTTCTTAGGTACAGCATAACATAATGGTGTCTCCCTGTCGTGTGCTAATTTTAGAGGATGAGATTTAGCCCCTTAAGCCTATGCTGATGACCAGACTTGGAGATAAGAGTCTGATCAATAGCCGAGATTTCAAGTCTCACCACTACCATGATAGAGCTTTCTCTTAGATGTGTTTTAACATACTGAGATAATTAATGACCATTGTAAAGCTTTTGGGTGGATTGAAGCATTAAAGCAGAGATCACTGATGCCAAATTAGACTGCTGTGAGTTTCTGTTTCACCTTTCCACACTGGCCACCTGAGAGCAGGGGACTGACACCATAAAGAAGAATTGGCCTGTCTTGTTATCCCTGTTACCTTCATGTTCTTTTGATCCCTAGAATCCTGTGTCACCTACTTGCCCTGAATGACTTTTGAACAGCTTTCACATTTCCTTCTGTTAAAAAGGATAATGCAGCATAAAAGAAAGGCAAGTACGGTGTAATGTAAGACAAGAAAACAATAAACAGCAATAATTCATTGGAACAGCTAATCATAATAAAGTGGCAGTAGCTGGCTGGTGCTGAAGGGTCCTAGTAGGAAGGAAATTACCTCCAGACAGTGGAGCTGCTAATTAGTAATGACTGTAGCATTTACAGTTCCTCCAGACCTCTCTGTTCTGGATCAAAAAATTCTCCCTTATCTTGACACAATAAATTCACCACTGGCCTTATCAAGCATCCCAAGAACATCCAGCAAACAACTTTGCAAAAATGGAAGGAGCAACCTTTTCTCACACTTGGTGAAGTACTTGTGCATGGAGATAATTGCCCCGAATCTGTATATTTTATAGTATTATATTGCTGTCAGTACAGCAGCATTCGATTCCCAGCTTCATCCTTACAACATCCCTGAAAGGTAAGGAGGCACTTGCTGGATACTGGACAACATTCCAATTCCAGCAGAGAAATCCTAAAATTATTTCTGGAAATGGAGTTCAGATTTCTGAAGACATTAAAGTGACTAAACCAAAGGAAGTTACATCCCGACAACAACCATTTACCTGAGGATCCTCATAGACTGGAATCTGAAGGAGGGATTAGATGCACAGCAAAGAGCATCAGTTCGTCTCCTACATCCTGCACTGGTAACAGTCTAATTCAGGAACTGACTTCAGTCCACCTGCCCTCTCCTGAAAGGACCCTGTGGCACTCAAGCTGAAGAATTTCGAATGCCAAAAGCTCACACGCAGTAGAGTTTTTCCCTCTGCAGATTCCAGTTTTTCACATGGCCTCTCACTGGTAGATGCAAGATGTACAGGCATGTTTAACAGCAAAAGAATGATTCATTGTTGCACGAAATAAAGATAAGCCCTGGTTCCCTCTGGGCAGAGGAAAGTCTTTTTTATCAAGAGACAGGTATCAAAAAGGAGAATGAAACTGAGTGTAGCCAAGTGACCCACATGTACTTGAGTGTCTGTTTAGGGGATGGTAATGACAGGAGATTAATAGTTTCTGAAATTTGATGGACTTGCTGTATTATTGCCTAACTTCATTCATCTGACTTCTGGGTATTGCAGATGCAAAGGAAGAGATTTTGACATTTCTAGGTAGACTATTGCACTCCTCATGTTTAAAGCAGCTTTGGTGACCATGGACTATTAAAAGTGGATACTTAAAACAGTGCTTCTGCATAGATTAATGCCAGCAACAGCAAGATTTGAATTTCAAAATAAGGAAACACTTTTTCTACCAATGTGTTTTCAATATCTATGCTCTAGAACAGATCTGTTTAATAAAATAATGGTAAAGGTAATATTGCGCATTAGAACATACTCATGACTGAACACTGTGCTGCATCATTTGATTTTATATATATGTAATACAGGGAATGGAGAATATACAGCTCAAGCAATGTTCCTGATAGATTTGCATGTCTTCAGCCTCACAGAGAACAGAATGGAAAGCTGGTGAGGGGAACACAGATTTCAATAGCTGTTTTCAACATCTGAGCTGAAAGGCAAAATATGAAGACCAGACACTGAGAAATGTTCGTTTAAATTGTAAATTTCTTCCCACCTTACAAAGAACAACTGTTGAAAGTAAGTAATTTTAACTCTCGAAGCTCCTCTTGTCATGGCTGTTGCACACAGCCTGGGAGATGATTGGTCTTGGGCTTATTTGCTCTCCAAGTTTTTTGCTTATAATCACACCTCCTGCATGCATTAGGATGTGATGCTAAAGGACATGGTTGAGCACCAGACCTGGTAGACTTAGAGAATGGCTGGATCTGATGATCTTAAAAGATCTTTTCCAATCAAAATGATTCAGTGGTTTTATGATGACACAGTGTAGTAGCTCCACTGTGAAGTACCATGAATGTTGAGAAGGTGTTTGCAGAACAGTGCAGCAAGCTGCTGCTGACAAGCCTTAATAGACCTTAATAGACCTATTCTGCATCTCAGCTCCAGGCTCCTGTAAGCTTCTCTGTTGACAGGAGAGCAAAATAACAAAGCCATTGACAGATTTGTGTCTTGTAACTGATTTTTGCTATTGATGACTGTAATACTGCATTCTCCGTTCTTACCACAAAATGTGAAAAATCATCTGGAAAACTCCTTGTGAATGACCTTTGCTTTCATAATGCTTTTCGTTCCCCTTTTCCCCTGCGCTTGCTGTTGTTACATTACTAACAGGCTCGGGCATGTTAAATATAAAAGTATTAATCTTACAGGGGAGCCCTAGGCAAGTATAAAGATATGATTTATGCAATGCTGAAAAATGGCAGTAATAGCCCTCTTGCTAAGCTGAAATCATCTAGCCATCAAGTAGATATATGAAAAGAACTCTGCACTTGTCGCTGCTTCAGATTACAAATGGTGCTTTTGCATCAGTCTGGGTGTTTTTGTCTGTTATTGGGAAAGTTCTTGTATAAAATCCATTTCAAGTCTCTTTAATAAAGATCATTCTGCACAGGGGTACAGTCCTCCTTACCTCTTACCTTCTTAGAGCTGTACTGTAATCAGCCTGCCCACTTCTCTGAATGCAAATGGGTTTTGCTCAGTTGTGTAAAATCATGAACTCCAAATACCAGCTTCTTGTGTCATAATTTCTGGTTCTTTGTTAAGTTTCCTCAGAGTTCTTTGAAAGAGCATTGTTAACTGAGGCTAGCTGCTTAATGCCTGTGACAGTCTTTCACAAACCATTAGATGGCAAGAAAATACATTTATCAAAGGTGACGCGAGGAGACACTGAACTATGGCCATGGACTGCTTGTTCTCAGAGCACCAAGAAAGAATGAGTTTCTGTTACACTGTGGCAGGCAATATTTCATGGTGCTCATATTAAATGGCCAGAGCACTTCCACCAACAGATGACGGCACCTTCCAGAGAGCTTTTTACAAAATGAGTTGTGTAAGAAAGGGCAAAGGATTCTTACAGCCTGATTTTTCATCTGCCATGCACACCCTGCAAGCGCTGTATGCACCAGGTAGAAAATGCTGCCAGTTGGAACGATGGCATAAATGATAAAGTAAGAATAGCCACTATAGGAGCATAACCATGATAGCTGCACCTCCTGCATTTTAGATGATAGACACAGGAGCATACAGAGAAGAAAATCTTTTCAGCACTGAAGCCATACAGAATTCCCTCTAATTTCCATAGGGCTAACCTGCTTCAGTTTGGTAGCAGTACATCAGGTCTCCCACCTGTTTAATTCTCAAACTGGTGAAGAATTTTATATTACCTGAAGATTCCATTTTTGGGTTTTTTTGTGTTGTTTTTCGTTTGATTTAGAATTTATGTTCTCTGGGAACAGGGAAGTTGCTGATTTTAGGTTAATTTTAAAATCTAATCAAGCTAGCCAGTTTGTTCCTGTAGTATATGGTTATATAGTTAGCTTGGCATCATTGAGAAAAAGAAACCAACAGGATTTGCACTTCATACCAAATAAACTGTGAAAGCATCTATGCTTCTGTGTTTCCAAAATTAAAACAGATTAAATTAATTGGAAAATCCAGCCTTAATGTATTTGGCAATGAAAATAGGGGTTTATGAGTTTAATTGGGTGGGGAAAAGTGAAAAAAGGGAGTTTGAACTTTTGGGTTCAGTTAAACAAAGCTGCTGTATTTCATATGCTGTTAGTTACATAGCACAAAGGCTGCTTTTTTTTTTTTTTTTTTAATGTAGGCCTCAAAGTCTTGCAATAGATACATAGCCAGGATACATAGCTGGATCCGTGTATGGGCTTCCCAGATGTCAGACTCTCAGATCCATTTTTACTTTGAATTCATGCCAAAGACTCTGAACTGTACAGATAGCAAAACTCTGCTAGTAGATTTCTGCTGACATTCGGAATCACCAGTGATTTATTCTTAGGATGCCAGAGCAAGGCTCTAGGTAATATTTCACCCTTACCATGAACAATAGAATTCGTATGGGGTTATCTCTCTTTTCAGGTTATTTTTTGCCTTTTTGGTTTAAGTACTTTTTTTCCCCACCTGCATAGGTAGTAAATTCTTTTGCAAGAAGGAGACATTGACATAAAAATTTCTGCAGTTATGGTGTTTCCTTCATCTAGTGCTCCTGGCCAAAATTCTGTAATGAATTTATCATCCATTTTGTGATCTTGCCTCCCTGGGGTAAAGTTTCTTCTCAACGCTGATAACAACAGGGATGAGAAGTCAGCTAGCAGCCTCCAAGCTCAGGATCTATGGTCCAGGAAGAATATTAGTGGCACTGAACTGAGATAGACTTTTATTTCAGCATAAATTGTACCTGTTAAGGCTTAATTAAATATTGGCCTGGTTAACCTTCCACTGAATTTGAGCTGCTTTTGCATCAGCCTTAATTTTCCCTTCTCCTATTCTTCCTGTGAAACACTCCTTTTTCTCCTATCTGGCCAGCACACATGCACATATTAAATTAAGTTGCCTCACAGTTGCAGATGGGAAAAGTTGAGTAATCTGCCCCCTGAGACAGTGGAAGAAAAGAGAAGGAATAAAAAATCCCTCTCTTCTCCAGTTGTTAAATAAGTGGTGGAGAACAAAGCCCTTCAATCCATCCAGTGGTAGGTTAAACGCAGGTAAGACATGAACTATCCACTAACCACCCTTCACATGTCTGTAAGGTCTTTGAAGACCTCCTAAAGAAGATTCTCCCAGTTTATCTCTTGGCCATACACTGCAGAGGTAAATATGGAAATGTGACGTTCTCCATTTTTTGGTATTCTCTACAATTACTGTTCATGACATTCACTTCAGGAGTTCATCATAGCTGCTGTCCCATGTAGCGTTTGGACTCTGGAACCATCCTTATGGTGTAGAGGTTGAGCGGACACTCCTGCCCAACCAACAGGCCTTCCTAAACATGCCCATCTTTCTAGCAGTTAAGTCAAGGATGTTCCACTGGCATTTCTCAGGCTGTCTATGCTGCCCTTCACTGGCAAGAGTTCCCGTGCTCAGATGCCCAGTCTCAGGCCCCTAGGGGCTTTTCTTACTGTGGCTGTGTCAGGATGGCTGTGCACAACCAAACAGTACCAAACATTTATAAGTTGCTAACTGGAGTATGAGTCACTTTGCCTATTGTTCATAGTGGGAACCAGAGGGAGGTAACTGGCATGAGACACTGCAGCAGATAGACTTGGGATATTACCTGTGGCTTCCATATACTCTTCATGGAGCTTTTCTGCTTCTGTAACCAGCTCTGTAGCTCCTTCAAAGGTCTGTACTGTGAGGTTCCAAGGATTTTGTCTTTCAGCCCAATTCTGCTAGGTTGAATTGAATCTCAATAGAAGTGTCTACCATTTAAGATGCTTCTCAACATTTGCAGATGTGCATTTTGAATAAGCAACCTGTACTGCAAAAATAGACTGATGCCCTAAAGTATCTGCTGTCAAAAGAAGAGACTCATTAGAGATTGGCAGTGCCCTCAGTGGATTCTCTCAGGTCGTTAGGAAAAAGGCATCAGACTTGGTGGGGCCATCCCACAGTATGATGCCTTGACTTGTGTCTGTCTTTAGACTGATCAGTTTATGGTCAGCACGGATCTTGCCAGCTGCCAGAGGTGACTGACTCCCTTTTTATAGATGAAGTTTAGAGCCAGCCGCAGTCTTTGACAGATACATGAACTCTAGAGGACCTTATTTCATTCTCTAGATGCTGGTCTCACTTTAGTAAGAGCAGAGGCTCCTAGATAATGACTTGGAGAAAAAGCTGCATGAAAGAGGGAATAATTCACCAAGAATTAAACCATGCACTGGAGATGCTGGATGAACAGGAATGACAAGGGCATAGATATAAAAAAATACCTGTCAGTACATCAGTCAAAAGATTTGTCTTTCATATTTATGAATATTTAATTGAAGCTGCACACAAAGTGGGTGACAACAACACTTCAGAGCTGATGATGCAATCTGTAACTGCCATTCGACAGAAATAGAATTCCATCTCAGACCCAATTCCAGCAGTAGACCGGGCAGGGGAACTGAGGGAAGGAGATTCCTACCTTATCCTCACTGTGAAACCAAGCAGAAATGTTTTGCACGGACTCTTTAAATTCCTGTTGCAGATCTTATACACCTTTAAAAGTCTGTTGCAGAGCACATATTTATTAGTTTCCATGCTTATGCACTTGCAAGAGACAGAGCCCAAATGCAAAGCTGCTGCTGCATTTATGCACACGCTTAAGCATGCATATGGGGATTAGTATGTACAATTAGTTCTTTTTCCAATCCCAGTCAAATGTGGTAGGACCATTACTGCCAAAAATGAGAACTTTCATCTCCTTCACATCCTTCATGTTCTTCTCCACTAATGGACTGTGCCTTGGTAATTATAGCTCTAGAAGGAAAAAAAAAGTTGACCTGGGTTTATCTGCTGTAGAGCTGCCATAGAGGTAGGCTATTATCATTACCCTGGACATAAAAGCAGGGACAAGTTATACAGATTCTAGTAATTGCTGAAAAATATATGATCTGTTTAAAAAGCAAAATGCTAAAGGTCTCAGTTCTTTACTGCATCCAGAGAAAGTGCTGTGCATAGCAGAATTGCAAAAGATGCCATGGCAATCCCGTGGCTGGCTGTCAGCCCTCCTGAAACACAGGTTCAGACACAACAGACTCCTATTCTGTCACCTTCTCCTTCTCTTCCTCCTTTCCCTGCTTTAATTTTACTGGTCACAAGGTCCCCAGTTTTTCAGCAGACAGAGACAGACATATACCCCTCTATAGATATTTCAACCCTTTTCAGTTTCCAGGTGAGACAGTGAACAACTCAGATGCCTTTGTCTCCTAGAGTGTGGGGATCTAAAATGTCTCACTTTAATGTCAACCAGCACTAAGATACCACAGCAGATTGTCTCACTTACCTGTTCCATGATTATTTTTTTCCTTTACTCTATCTATTCCACTAATTTTAGAAGTCTAGAAATCAGCTGCTGATCGTAAATACTAGAAAGACAAAGCAGAGGAAGTCTAGGCATGGATAACACATTAGAGAGAATGATGCTGCTTCAAGGATCCCACCATCCTGGTAGCAGTAGGTGTGCAGGTTAAATGCAGTATGGCTCCAGAATGCAGCTAGAGATTATTTTCTGTACAAGCCCAGGCTACAGGGCTGTGTACATGACACAATCCCATCATGGAAACTGCTCTTGAACAGCTTACCAACAATACACAGTTGAAACACCACAGTTTGGAGATTCCTGAGGTAATGAAACCCTAATCTTTGAATTGATGCTATTATCAGATCCCAGCAATGTCATAAACCAAACTCAGACTGCTACATGTCTAACTCCTGAGAGTCCCCAGGAATAAGCTTATAATGTGTATAACTCCTGGAGATGCTGTAAGCCCGTCAAATTTCAAAAGAAAATATAAAACTAGAAAAATATTTGTGCAAAAGCATTTGTCAGATAGCAAACATAAGTAGAAGAAATAGAGCTGGTTACTAAATATATCACTTTTTCTCCTGTGAATTATAACCACCTGATACTCACAGCTTGCTGTCTGAAGTACTTCTGACTAGAAACTCCACATTTCAGATGAGATAAAATTACAGTCTCAAATATTTATTTTCCTGAAAGCTCTCCTCGTGTGTGATATCACATCTTAACCTCTTGAAAGCACACATATCCCAAAACTGAGGAAGGATAATGTCATTTCCCTTTGCTTTTGCAAAGAACATTATAATTTTCCCAGGGGGCAAGTGAACTGTCTTCTGTTTCCATGTTGCCCCATTTCCTCAGCACACCTGGAAGTAGACATCCCTCTTGTGAACTATAAATCTCTTTGCTCTTTTTTCATTTATGCTTCTTCTCAGTTCTGGCTCTGTTTCAGCAGCCTTATTTTGCTGTGGGAGGTGGCAGATAGGAATACTTAAAGACTTTCCAATCACATGGGAAAATCCTGTGCAAAAGATCCCATCCCTGCTGCTAACTACGTGCTGTCCGACACCACAGCAACTGCTGCTGCAGTCCTTGGGATTCAAGGCAAAGTGCTTGATCAGGAAGTATAAAGATATTAACTGCAGAAACACTGACTCCAGTGTGCAAAGGTATACAACCCCCTCAATACAACTGCTTCAAAGATGGATCTCCTGAACTCTCTGAAATCCACAGCTATTCAGCACGTCTGAGAACTAGCACACCTGTTTCAAATTCCAAATGTGGCTGAAGGTTCTTCTCTTTGGCAATCAGCTTTGGAAACCTGACCTTAATTTCGTGCCTAGAACAGAGGTAATAGCACCCAGCTGCTTTGCAAGTGCTTACAAGAGCACACTTGAAGACTGGAAGCTCTGAGGGGGTTTGTCAAATATTGTCATGGAAGTGTAGGGAAGGATGGGATAGGAAGGATGACATTCAGCTCCTGTCTTCAAGTTCTTATTCTGCTACTGAGATCCTGGATACACCTTTCATGGGTCAGCATCTGAATTCAGGAAATGCATTTAAATATTCAATTTTTCAGTATAGTATGCCAATATCTCAAAGTAATTGGAATGACACATGCTAAGAAAGGCCTGAATATTACCTGCTTGCATGTTTTTCATGTATTTTTTTAGCCTAGCAGGACATATGCCCAAGACGTGTGCTGTCCCTACAAGCATGCACCTACTCTAATTTTGAGGCTTCATCCTGACAGATTTATGAAGGGAATGTTGGTTCTTACCCAAGAGTCTGATGCCTATCTATCAAGAAATTTCATCTGAAAGTAATCTTTCATGTATAGAACCAGATTTGTTTCTTAGTAAGGTTTCAGGTTTCTTTCCCCAAAAGCTGCTGTAGAAATACCTGTGTGCATGTATAAAAGTTTCCATCTTTGTATAACGACAAAATTCTAGAGCTAGACCACAACTAATTCTATTCAGTGATTTTGCTTTTCAGCTCAGTCTAAGTAACTGCACTTTCTGAAGTTGGCAGCACATATTTTGTGGTGGCTGCTTCTAGAAATGGTAAAGCTCAATGTTTATAGTCACTACTGAATTAGCATGTAGAAATATTCTTGCTTAGAGTTGCTCCTATGGAGAACAATGTCACTGGCTAAATCTTGTATGCCACATAGGAGGCAACACAAGCTAGAGGTAACATAAGCTAGAGGTCCCTCCTGCAGGGAGTAGTGGACAGAACAAATGACCCTAAACTAACCAAAGAATTCCATTTCATATAACTCACATTCAGGATTAAGCTGAGGGATCACAAGAATCAAGCTCTCTTCTTCAGAGGCCAGTGTCCAAGGAGGATTCTGTTCTGCCTTAGTTCCCAAACTGTATATTCCCAGATCTAGTTCCAGAATCCAGCTCCTGAATCTGGTTCCCATCTGCTGCTGAGTCCATTCTGGGACTTCTGCCAGTCATCAGTGATGATGGTGACTGATTCCCATCAGGGAGTTTGGGTTCAATATTGGTTTCATACAGATTTGTATACATCTTATTTTAGTGTTATTATTTTCATTAAAGCTACTTTAGTTTCCCAATCCATAAGTTCCTCTCCCTTATTCCCTTTCTCTTCCCCTTGGGAAGGAGGAGGGGTTAATAGTGAGTGTCTGTCATTTGCCTAGTGGCTGGCCCAGCCCTAACCCTTGGCATCTGGTTACACAGAAAGATGAAAAATGTACAGTTGTAACATTACACTTTAAAAAGTGTAACTCCCTAAAAACAGTTGGATAAAAGGGGGTGACTAAAAGGACAGAAACTTGTAAATGGCAAGAAACCATAATTGTCTAAAATAGAAATAAAATTTATACTAGGCATCATAAAAGGACAACACTAGTGCTGAGACATGGAAAGCAGCAGAAGTAAGGAATGGAAGTAATTTCTGTATGGTGACAATAAAGAGCAGTGTAAATTCTGACACATGGCAGCATAATACAGGTAAAAAGGAGAATTATTCTTTACATTTGGAACTCTATCGAAGTTGGTGGAATCAGCAGAGAAGCAGGATACAAAGGGGGAAGATAGGGTTACTGCAGAAAGGCTGTGCTGTCCCTTGGGTTGGCATCTGCTACAGGGTGGGACAGGGATGTTCCTGATCACATCGTTTCTTACACGGGTTGATCTGAGATCTCAGGTTCAAAAAGAACATCTCAGAAAACGGCACGTTTCAGAAGAAAGGGCTTTAGTACAAATCAGTGCAATGAACAGTGAGGACGTGCTAGCAGCAGATGACACATGGGAGTTCAGAAGCCACTCACATATGGAACTGCTCAGCTGCTGAATGAGCCTGGCTGCCAGCACTACAGGCAAGACCACCTAGCAGGGGATAGAAAACCAACGCTGAGAAGAAGGGAAAGTGAGAAAGAAGTCAGTGAATAGCGAAACAAGACTCCCTTGGGTAACAGAAAAAAGGGATGGCATCGAGTGAAGTCAATCTTGCTGCCCCTGAGTTGCAGGCGCACCCTGTGGTCAGTGGGCGGCAGCATCCCCGTAGCTCTGCTGGGCATCATCGCCGTGAGCAGCGATGACACCCCAGCCCCGGGCGGGAACTGGCTGCACTACTCTGCCCTTCTCCCGCTGACAGTCCAGGCAGTGATAATCATTGTCTCTACCAACCAGCATCCGAGCGGCTCAAATATTTAAATGCCTTGCAAACAATGGCTTAGGTTGGAAGAGACCTCAGTGATAATCTACTCAAATCCCCCTGACATGGGCAGGGATGCCTCTCAACTAGACTTGGTTGCCCAATGTCCAATCTCGGCTTAAACACCTCCAGGGAGGGGGCAGCCACAGGGACTCTGAGCAACCTATTCCAGAATCTAACTATCCTCGTACTGAAGAACTTCTTCCTGAAATTCAGTCTAAACCTACTCGCCCTCAGGTTAAAACCATTGCCCCTCGTCTTGTTTCTAAACACTGTTAAGAGAAGTCCCTCTCCAGCTTTCCTGTAGGCTCCCTTGAGGTATTGGAAGGCAGCTCTAAGGTCCCCCCAGAGTCTTTTCTAGGCTGAACAACCCCAGCTCCCTCAGACTATCCTCATAGCAGAGGTGTTCCAGCCTTCGGATCACCTTTGTGGCCCTTTCTGATACTATGATTGCACCAGCAGATAGAGGATTAAACTTAGTTTTCTCATGGTGTAGATAGAAAAAGGGTAGTTGTCCTACTAAACTATGTAGGAAAGTAACACAGTAAGTGTAGTAGTGAATTTTTTTTTAATTATGTACTTTAGTTTCCTATTAAAAGAGTCCCAAATGCTATGAGGTTGCACTTAATTTCTAGTAAAACTGTGCATGGCAAGAGGAAACAGCCTCAAGTTGCAACAGGGGAGGTTTAGTTTGAATATTAGGAAAAATGTCTTGACCGAAAGGGTTGTCAGGCACAGGAACAGGCTGCCCAGGGAGATGGTGGAGTTACCATCCCTGGAAAGATTTTAAAGATGTGTAGATGTGGTGCTGAGGGACATGTTTAGTGGTGGACTCGGCAATGCTAGGTTAATGGTTGAACTTGATGATCTTAAAGGCCTTTTCCAGCCTAAGTGACTCTATGACAAAAGCTGGAACCTTAGATGTGTTGATAAAACAGATGAAGGCTATTACCTTCTCTAAAACACTTTGGAGGAGATCTGAGCTAACCATAGACATCTT
The DNA here is from genome assembly GCA_013396835.1 of Psilopogon haemacephalus. NCBI lineage: Eukaryota > Metazoa > Chordata > Aves > Piciformes > Megalaimidae > Psilopogon > Psilopogon haemacephalus. Next base: position 565,299 of record VWZI01000971.1, read on the forward strand.
CATGATACCAAATAGAAATTTACTATAGGACAATAAACAAAAAGACTGTTCTTGATCTCCAAAATGTCTTCAGAAAAGGGTCTGACAGAACAAGAGGCATCATCACAGGGACTAGAGGTCCTAAATAGACCAGAGATATTAAAAAAAATCCTGTGGATGCAATGAGCTCAAAAGTTAATTGGGCAAAGTGCAAATATCTTCAGGGCACCAGAGACCAAATGGAGGAGCACCAAATGGATGAGATGATAGAAAGACCAATGAGAATAACAGATGCAGGCACAGGAAGGGTTCTGAGTAAAAAACAGTAGTGCAGATTGCCCTTCTGAGCTATAACAGGATTCTGGGGCATAGGGGATGTCTTGCAAGAGCTCAGCAAATAGCAGAGAAGTCGTGAGGGAGTCACAGGGACCAAAGAAGCCTCAAAGATAACAATGAGGAATTCTGAAGAGGATTTCAACGAAGTACAGATGGTATCAGTGAGGCAGAGGGCTGAATGAAGGTGTCCTAAATGCAAAGAGTAAGATAAGAACACTTTGAGGCACAGAGAAAGCCTGACAGAGGGTTCTGAGGGATAAATATGAGTACAAAGTGTGCTTCAAAACTAGAAGAGCTGTGCAGCACAAGGAGCTTCTTGGGAAGGACCATGATGGGAGCAGAGGGGATCCTGTGGGGGCCAGAGAGGCAAAGAAGACACAAAGAATTCAAGAGGAGACCAGAGCAGAATACAGAGATGTCCTCAAGGGGTCAGGGGCCAAATAGAGGTATGGTGGATGTGTGAGAGAGAACAAAAAGACTGAGCTAGGTCACAGACATATACTGAAAAAGGGTTCTGGGGAGAACAGAGGTCCAAAGGGCCTTCCAAAGATAAAAGCTAAAAAGCACCAGAGAGACCAAAGAAAAACTTTGCAAGGCAATGAGGAAGTCAGGACTGGATCTATGCAGAGTACACTTGCCCTTAGGTGCCAAGTGAGTAGAGAAGCCCTAGGTGATATTGAGGGAGATACATGTGCTCTGGGGCACAATACAGATTTCAGGAGGTGGGCAGAGGTGACTAGAGAAGTCCAAAGAAGCTTTGGAGCATGGTGTGTAATGTTGAAGGGTTACTGGGGAGGCTAGAATGGTCCTAAGAGAACTAGACACGCTGCAGAAGACTCTGGAAACTATGTGTAAGTGGCACATTGTGGTGAGAAATGGACACATTGAGGCAGCACTGCAAGATGAGGAGGCACTGAAACCCAAACTGCAGCTCCCAGCAAGGCATGCTGCACCACACTTCTCACTTGAGATCCCTTGTAGAAAACTGCACCTTCCAGTGTGTCTCTGAGGAAGATGTGTGAACATGGGGCATGGTTTAGTGCTGGACTCAGTAATGCTGCATTAATGGTTGTACTCTATGGTCACAGAGTTACAGAATGTTAGCTGTTGGAATGGATGTTGAAAAATCATCCAGTCCAACTCCCTGCCAGAACAGGATCACCTAGAGCAGGTCACACAGGAATACATCCAGGCATGTTTTTAATGTCTCTAGTGAAGGAGACTCCACAGCCTCTCTGGGCAGCCTGTTCCAGTGCTTTATCATTCTCACAGTGAAAAAGTTTTTCCTTATGTTCACATGGAACTTCCTGTCCCTTGTCCTGTCATTGGATATCACTGAGCAGAGCCTGGCTCCATCCTCCTCACACTCACCCCTTGCATATTTATAAACATGAATGAGGTCACTCCTTAGTCTCCTCTCCTCCCAAGCTCAAGAGCCCCAGCTCACTCAGCCTTTCCTCAAAAGGGAGTTGCTCCACTCCTTCATCATCTTTGTGGCTCTGCGCTGAACTTCTTCAAGCAGTTCCCTGAGGTCCTTCTTGAACTGAGGGGCCAGGACTGGGCACAATATTCCAGAGTAGAAGGGAAGGAAAAACCTTTCTCCACTTACTAGCTGCAGCCCTTCTAATACACCCCAGGATACCGTTGGCCTTCTTGGCCACCAGGGCACATTGCTAGCTTCTGGTGATCACGGTTGTCCACCAGGATTCCCAGTTCCTTTTTCCCCAGTGCTGCTCTCCAACAGACCATCTCCTAACCTATACTGCTCCATGAGGTTGTTCTTTCCCAGTGGCAAGACTCTACACTTGGCCTTGTTGGATTTAATTCATTTTCTCCCTGCCCAGCTCTCCGTCCTCCTCTTGGAGGTCTTTTCCAGCCTAACCATATCTATGATTGTATCTCTCAGTATTTACACTGGAGGTTTTTTCTTTTAAAGAATAAATCTATCATGTAAATGAAAACACAGCTAAAATGTGGCGGTGTGTCAGTTTATGCTGTGATCTAAGGTACTCAAACCTGGACTACACGTTGCGTTCGGGCGTTTATGCATCAAACACATTCTGTGCTCAGCAGCAACCTTTTCTATAAAAGATTTCCTTTGGCTGTCTGCTAACTGGGACAAAGTAAAGAGGGAGCCACCAGGGACCAGATTTACAGAATCTTTCTTTTTATGTGAATTTGACCTTTTTCTGCAAAAGCCAAAAGTTTTTATTTTGCACTTGATCAAGGTCAATGATTTAATTATTCTAAACTGATTAACTGTCTGGCAACTGAAAAGCCAGAAAGCTCATTTTCTTCTTCAAATCAGTAAATAATGAGGCATGAATTGCATGCTTTCACTAATCCTTGCATCCTGAAAGACACAATATCTGTAAACAGATGACTGTTAAATAACATTATTTTAAACACAAAGGAAGTCTTGTGCAGGCTTTTATTAAACTCTTTTCAGCCTGTTAAAGGGTGATATAACTGTTTCATTTGATGACTGCAAAGTTATTTTAAAATGCTTCTCAGCAGAATCACTTTTCTCTCCAAATGGAGCATCACACAAAACAGGTTTTTTAAAAATCGTCTTTTAGTAAGGGCAATACATTCTATTGTTGTGGCTTAAAAAATTAGGATTCCTAATATAGTAAGAGCAATTGGCCTGTTTAAACATGTAGAGATAACTGTGAATCCTCCTGAAAAGTAATAAGCTTCTTAAGGTGAGCACACAGCTGAGTTAAACCGACTGCTTGTTCAGTAGCAATTGTCTGCATGACCTTTTGTGTGAATAGCAGAGGCACTGAGCATTGGAGTGATGTTCTACTGGATCCTTAGGCATTCATGTGGCCTTTAACTCTCCTCAATTCTGTTTCCCCTGGAGGTTCGCACACTGTAGTGCTTTAGCCAGGGAGAGAGCCATCTGTATTTTCTCATTATGGAAAGAGCACTGGGCTTACTGTTCTTGTTGTTTCTGATGATACCTATTACTGGTACAGAGCAAGGAAAAATCTCTCTGCTTAAACACCAACACATCAAAGAATCATAGTATCATTCAGGTTGGAAAAGTCCCTTGAGATCATCAGGTCACACCATTAACCCCACTCTACCAAGGTCACTAAGCCATATCACTAGGTGCCACATCTAAACAACCTTTAAACACATCCAGGGATGGTGACTCAACCACCTCCTTGGGTGGTCTGTTTCAGTGCTTGAGCACTCTTTCAGTGAAAAACTTTTTCCTAATGTCTAGCTTAAACTTATGCAGCTTGAGGACATTCCCTCTTGTTCTATCACTTCTGAGAAGAGACCAGAGCCTGCACCTCTGTATTGTCCTTTCAGGTAGTTGTCTTTTGGGGGTTCTACCTTTGTCATTTAATATTATGCCAAGAGGGACTTGGAGTATGTGATGAAAGAAGTGCTCATTCTCTGCTGTGGAATTAAGGTGAAACTAAGGATGTGATAAACATCATATTAAAATTTCTTACAAGCGACAAAATACCTGGCAGATGAAGGACAGCATGGCTGAGAATGAGAAATGTCAGAAAGCAGTGTAAGAGAAGGCACACAGGAGAAGGAATGCAAGCTGCAGCTGTGTAATCAAATTATTTGGGTAATGAAACCAGGACCTGAATATTGTTCTGCTGGAATATCGAAGCAGGCAATGCAGACAAGCAGCATCAAAAAGGAAATTTGCATCTACAAGACAACTTCTGATAACATTATCAGGTCATAGGAGACTTTGGTCTATTAATTAGCCTTGAAAAATACCCAATTCCCTCTGGCAGTCAGGAAAATGAATTAGACCATGGGATAAATCTCCTGACTCAAGGGTTATTTCCATGGAATCAATATGCAAAACTACATAGCAGGACTTCAAAGGGCCTTTCCATCCCTCCTTGCTGCACACCTGGAGTGACCCAGCTCCAGGCTCTGCACAGTGATCTGGTCTTGTTCTCTTACTTTTATTATCTAATAAACTGTGCTCTCTCCCCTGTCATTTTGTGATGTGTAGCAGCAGAAATGTGCTCCTGTGACTCTCTCTGCCTCTCTTTTGAACCTGATCTTGAATAGACACAGAGATTGCTCAGAAACGTACGGGAGGACCTCTGGTTACTGATGTAACAAACTAATGAGGACTTCTAAACTTCCATCTCTTATCAGCCAAAGGAAAAGAAGTCTTTTTTTGTATGTACCTGGCTATTGAAATATATTCTGCATGGAAATTATAAATGTAAATGAATTGTGGAAGTCACAGAAATGTGGAATATTACAGAAAGTTTAGGAACAAACTATGAGTGGGGAAAAGTGAAAATATTAGTAGCAAAACTGTACATAATGTCAGCTATAATTTTTCTAGCTAAGTACTCCTTATAAACAAATGAGCAGCCCATCCCTCTGTCTGGAAAGGCAACCTCTGCCTTTCCATTGATTCCACTGGATTTTGCCTTTGGAGGCAATTCCAAAGGCTTTTGTGCCTGTTTCTTAGAGATATGATGCAATAAATCCTTAGGACCTAGCAAATCCTTAGCACCTAGGTATTTGTGCAGGGGCTGAAACTAGGGGGAGAAAGCTCAGCCTGCCTGCTTGGAGTGGTGTTCATGTGGCTTCAACATAAAGGCCATATGAAGAACGGCTGAAAGGTTGCCAATGGAGCCTCCCTTCCTGGGGATGTTCAAGGCTAGGTTGGATGAGGCCTTACATGACCTGTTCTAGTGGGAGGTGTCCTTGCCTGTGCCAGGGGGTTGGAACTAGATGATCTTTGAGGTCCTTTCCAACCTAAGCCATTCCATCATTCCATGATTCTATCTGGGTTTGTTCAGCCTTGAGAAGAGAAGGCTTAGAGGAGCCCTATTACCATGTACCAGTACATAAAGGGTGGCTACAAGGAGGATGGAGACTCTGTTTTTAACAGAAGTCACACGGAAAAGACAAGGGATAATGGGTACAAGTTACTCCTGGGGAGATTCCAATTGGACTACAAAAGAAAATTTTTCATCATGAGAAGAATTAGATGTTGGAGTAATCTCCCAAGGGACTCAATGGATTCCCCTACATTGGACAGTTTTAAGCTCAGCTTGACAGGGTGCTGGACCATAGAATCACAGAATCATAGAATCAGTCAGGGACCACAAGGATCATCAAGTTCCAACCCCCCTGCCATGGGCAGGGACACCCCACCCTAGATCAGGCTGGACAGAGCCTCATCCAGCCTGGCTGCAAACACCTCCAGGGATGTGGCCTCAACCACCTCCCTGGGCAACCCATTCCAGGCTCTCACCACTCTCATGCTGAAGAAGTTCCCCCTCATATCCAGTCTGAATCTCCCCTCCTCCAGCTTTGCTCCATTACCCCTAGTGCTGTCACTCCCTGATAGCCTAAAAAGTCCCTCTCCAGCTTTTCTGTAGGCCCCCTTCAGATACTGGAAGGCCACAATAAGGTCACCTGGGAGCCTCCTCTTCTCCAGACTGAAAAGCCATCTCATTTAAACAGCATTGTCACCTAGAAAGGTTGACCCAGATGATCCTTGGGGTCCCTTCTGATCTGTCATTGTGTGATGGTGTGTGTGATTCCCATGGCGTGGCCTGCTCTTACAGTGAGTTTTCTAGGATTCAGCCTGCCTTTCTAAGCTTGTTTCTATTTGTGGACATCAAAGGAAAAGGTGACCCTGGGAGCTGGTGGATTTATTTATTGGTAGAGTCCCGAAAGGCACACAGTCACTGCCAGTGATGATTATATTGCAAGATACGGCACTGGGAAGACAATTTCAACCAACAATCAGATGGATCTCTGGCTCCAACAGATTTCCGGTGCTCCTGGCCAGCAGTGCCTGGCTGAGAGCTGTGTGCAGAGAGGACAGGCTGGCAGATGGGCTCTGCAGAACAAGGTGGCTCCTGGCAGCAAACTAAGGAGTTTCTAGGACAGGTAGTCAGTGCGGATGGATCAAAGAGCTCCTTGAGACTGAGTTTTGCTGTAAACAGAGCGTTGCCAGATATCTTCTCCCTTGGTCGTCAGTGAAGGGACCTGCAGCAGCTCGTGGGTTCTTCTTAGAATTAAAGATGAGTCACTCTAAGGTTGCTGGATTTTCTTTGCTATTGCTCCACTTCCTCTGGTTTCTGAAGATAAATAAGAAATGAGAGCCTGGAAATTCTCTTGAGATGTCCTGCAGCTTGTTTGTTTTGTGAAAATACTTCTTGTTATCTAATTTTGTTACACTTGTTAACAACAGCAGCAGCTTTCCCATAAAACTTGCCCTAAGTAAACTAACCATTTGAGAACTGGGCTGCGGAGCAGAGAACATCATCTTGGAAACTTGAAGATGAAGTACATTCTTCTGCCAACTCATTTAGCATTTCTCTATAGCTTTGCACTAAGTAAACCTGTCCAGGTGTGTCCTTGCTCTCAGATGTTGAGATTTTGCATTGCTGCTGCTGAGTTGCTCTGACTATCTTAAATTAGTTACAAACTTTTATTGCTGTGATTCTACAGGATAGAAATGGGGTTTTTTTTTGCTTTGGAGATAATACCTTGTATTAAAAGATATGCCTTCTTTCCTCCCCTGCAGATAGCTACAAGAAACAATGACTTAGGTGAGTTTGATTGTAATTATCATATAAATAACTGTAGAGTTTGGTGGGGCTGCTTCTCTAAGGCTCATTTTAATTACCTGGTATGGTTTGGAGAATATTTTCTAGCAGCTGTGGAAAACAATGTATAGCATTCAGATATGTTTTCAAGTCTCATTCAATGCGATTATTTATGCTGTTGTGATAGAGAAATTAAGAAGATTTACTGAGCAGTTGCTACGTGGAATTTTCTTTCCCAGATGTAACCTCAGCAAATCAGAATACTTTTCACTTTGATTTTGCTCTGATATGCTTCCCTCTCTGCTGTACCCAAGACTACTGCACATTTTTGGCATAAGAGCCAATGGCCCTTGCCTGAAAAGTGTATGTCAAGTATTTTGGAGTCATAACTGAGGACCAAGTCACAATGTCTTCTGTAAAATTAACAGTTAGCCTAGAAATTAACATCTTGCGTGTATTTGATATGCGTGATAAAAATAGTTATTTCTTTTGTGTGGTTCATCCCATTTTTGCAGAGGTCAGTGAGGATTTTTCTTTAATTCCACAAGCTCTCATGGAGAACAATGACATCTAATATTTAGCCTTTCACTCTGAAGGCTCCCAAAGCTTCGTAAGCTAAAATATATTTAGTCATGGCTTTGATTACAGCTGCACTATGACATCTGTATTAATATTAATCTTTTCTGTCCAGGAAGCAAGGCAGACCTAACCAGTCCTAGCATACAGTGAATGCTGCATTCCCTCAGCCTGAATTTACTAATCCTTTTTCACATTACTGGGAAAGGAACTTCAGTGAAATTCATTTCCAAAGGTACAAAAAATTGGTTAGTTGTCTGCTCAGTGCCTTGTATGTTCTTTATTTTCTTTCACCTGCCAGGTAGTGAAATAGCTGTGTATGAAGGAGACATCCTCTTGAGGAGAGGACGCCGCAGTGCAATTAACTGTGAGAGTTGTTTATGGCCCAAGTCACAAGATGGACTAGTCAAGGTTCCAATTAACATCTCTTCTGATTTCTGTGAGTGTATGCAAATGGATGCTGCAACGTTAGCATTGATCTGCAAGTCCCTGAACTCTGGTGTTTTATGTTTCTGTGGCATGCACCAAAAGCAATCTTCATCCAAATGAGAATTTATTGACATGTCTCTTTCGCTAATCTTTTAGCTCTATGGTAATTTGCCTAAGACTCCAAACATTTCAGTTCAATTACCACTTGGATCACTTTTTTGTACACTGGAATTTTCTTTCAAATCTCTCACAGAAATATTCCTGCACTAGAAATCCTGTGGAGGCAAAAATGCAGGAAAAATACTTGGAGGGGTTTTTTCCCCCTCTTGTTATTTATTTCCTTCTAGCGAGTCAACAGCTCTGTTCCATAGAGAAGGCTGCAGGACCAATGCTAGAAAGTTTTGTTCTAAAAGATTTCATTATAGGCTGTGCAGCTCTTTGTATTGCTGTATTCACTGAGTGTGATCATCTCTCCCCTGCGGAGGATTCTCTGGACTGACTCTTCCATACTGACTCTTCTTAAAAGAGCTTACCCAGAGAGAAAATGGCACGTCAGTGAAACGTAGCCTGTGCCTGATCCCTGTTCCTGGAGAAAGGGAATCTGTGTTATCACTTGAGCTGGGACAAGCCCCATCTTTGGATTATCTAGGATGCTCCTCTACCCACGTGCTTCCAGAACTGTAACGCATACTTTTGTGGTTAGGTTATCTCCTTTTCCCCAAACTTTAAAGATGAGGAAAATGAGATATAAATCAGTCATAGATGATTCATAACTGAGGAAGCCAAATTAGACCAAAATGTTCAAGAGTAGATAAACACTCTGATCTTTATTTGGTACCTGAATAGAAACACTGTGATCTTCAGAGCCTCTGAACGCTGGCTGTCTCAAGTGATTCCAAGGGGTGTGTAGCAGTCATTTGTTACCTCTGATAAACAAAATAGGGGTTTGGTGCTTAGCAATGCTCCAATGGCTCATTTAGGATACTTTAATCCAATTATTTGTATCTGATTTTTTTTTTCCATCCTGACTAATGAAAGAAACAACACCAGTCTTTTGCTTTCCCTCAGCTGTCTCCTACAGAATATGTATATAATATTAATCCAATTATTTGTATCTGAAATTGTATTTTTTTTCCATCCTGACTAATGAAAGAAACAACACCAGTCTTTTGCTTTCCCTCAGCTGCCTCCTACAGAATATGTATAAGGGCCAGCTATGATTCTTACATCTCCCCTTAAAAGTTCCGTCAACTTGAAGATCTCTGAAGGCTTTGTGCCCTTTTTAAAATTACACTTATATGATAAAAAGCTAACAAGTGCTATCAAGTTTTAAAGGAACTGTGGTGGTTTGGGAATTACTTGCCCTCCTCCCCCCCATTAGGGATTCACTCAGGCTAAACTCAGCTGGCTGGAAGTTAAGGAACAAAGCTTTATATTTGCAGCTTAGCACAATTTACAAGCGTATATCTACACAATATGCCAATATGCACAGATATTTACAGTTATATACAAGTTAAAATTAATACAAAAATACAAAATCCCTCCTGGAACAGTCAGACTGCCCAGCAGGCTCCCGAATCAACTGATGCCTCCACCCACCCTCCCCAGCCCTCCCCCTGAAATAGCCAGATCAATCTCCATATAGCTCACATGATAAATCTGCAGAGATCTGAGGTGAGATGTCAAAAAGATGACAAAGAGGTTAGAGGAAAAGGTTTGGATTGGGTTACATAGATCTCATGCAAAAGAACCAAGGCAGATGTAACCAGAAACACAGACTGACAGAGAATAAGTAAGAACTAAGTGAGAAGTGTGTGAGAAGTGAGCACCTTATCTATATTTTGACTGCTTGTGTCTCTCAGCAGAAGAATGAGTGATATAGGTCATTGTCATTTTCTTCTCACAGCCAAGGATTTAATTTCTCTCATTAAAATATTCTGATTAGCCTCAAACCAGCACATGAATGGAGCCCGTCAATGCACCTGAGTTTTGATTAACAAAGGAAGATTTCTCTTGGCCCCTTTCTTTTTCTAGCAGTGACAGAGAGATCTTGGATTGCTGATGCCCTGCAAGAGATCTCCACGCTGACCTGTGTGCAGTTTGTCAATCGCACTACAGAAACAGACTATGTGTATGTTGAACGTGGGCAGAGGTAAGCTCCCTGCTTCCTGAGACATTCTAAAGGTCTTTTGGCTTCTTTTCTGGTTTGATCTGGAGTTAAGTAATTGCCCTTTTTTTTTTTAATCCTAAGTGGCAAGATTCAGGTAGCAGGTGCAATTTTTCATCTTGCATTAGATGTACTGGTACTTGCAGCAGTTAATAGGCTGTGGGAATAAATATAATGAGGTATAATTCAAAGCCACATTTTTCCCTTAATTGCTGTAAAAACTTAAGGTAGTGTATTTGTTTCAGGTTCTTTGCCTAACTACTTCAGTTGCTTCACCTTAGATTGATATATCCATTCTGCTGGTTTTGAATTTGCCACACTCATCATGAATATCTGAAGGGGACCTTACAGGAGGGCTGGGGAAGGACTGCTTAGAAGGGCTTGTAGCAACAGGACCAGAAGCAATCGTTTGAAACTGGAGCAGAGTTGGACATAGGAGGACATTCTTTAGAATAAGAGTTGTGAAATGCTGGAACAGGATGTCCAGGGATGTGGTTGAGGCCCCAGCCCTGGAGACATTCAAGATCAGACTTCATGTGGTCCTAGGCCGCCTAATCTATGTCCCTGCTGACTGCAAGGAGATTGGACAAGATGTTATTTGAGGACCCTTCCAACCCAGCGCAATCTGTGATTCATGAAGGCTTTTTCACTCCCCCTATGCAGTTTGGCATCTTTTGGAAGCCGAAATATCTCACACCAGTGTCTATTTGCATGTTCCCTTCTGTGGCTGCACGTCTGGAACACCTTGGTGTCACTATATCTATTTCTTTGTATTTGCTGAGTGTGATCATTTTGGTTATTGATTGCTTCTTTGTAGCTGCTGGTCTTACTTTGGAAAAATTGGAGGACGTCAAGCAGTAGGCCTGGTGAAAAATGGTTGCATGGATAAAGGAGCAATTCAGCATGAAATGAACCACGCTCTGGGTTTCATCCATGAACAGGCACGGAGTGATCGGGATAGGTTTGTCAAGATTATGTGGGAACACATTGTGGCAGGTATGTCCACTAAAGCTGAAGAGAAAGCACATGCTTTCAGATAAAGAGAATGTTTCTTCTATGAACAGCAATGCAAATAAGACTCAGAAATAATGCTGGATGAGTTGCAGCAGCAGCACATTCAGCGTGATGGAATTTCTCGTTCAGTGTTTGTATTGGGGGAATTTCTGTGGCTTTGTCTACATCAGTGTGGTTGTCCAAGGTGGACGCAGCTTAAAATTAGTGCCTTGTTCTTATTTTGATTGCCATCTTGAGCCTAGACTCACATCCAAAATACCAAGATCATCAGGAATGCAAAATGTTGTAGAGACTGGGCCAGGAGAGAAGGCTATGGGATTTTTAGCTGAGGTGAGGTGAGGTGAAACAGGATCTTGAAGAGAATCACGGTGGGGAATCTCATAGCAAATCTGACAAAACCATGGGAATGGGGAAGGCAGCAGGCTGGCGTCTTGGCACTGCCATGAGTGAAATGCATGTAGCCTAAACTGTAGACTCAATGTGCAGAGAATGGAAGTGCAACCACTGGCTTGTGCAGAATTCTTGGACCTGGCATGATGCGAGAGGAAGGACTGGAATAATGTCCTCCTTGAAGAGAGGATAATATACACTGCCATGAAAAGGAGCTATGGGGAGCAATCAGAACTTGGTAAATCTGTCAAGGGAAGGCAAGCAAATGTTATTTAGGGAAAGAAATCCAGGACAAATAGTTTGGGCATGTGCTCTTGATCGGTGTGCTGGGAACACAGGAACATATATAGGGCTCCAGGCTCTAGGGAAGGTGGTGCCAGGGAAAGTGAGAAAGTGGCACATACAAGGAAAGCAGGGCAAGAAAGGACGCAAGGAATCACTTGTCTGACAGCTCTGAAAGAGTTGGACAATGCATACCAACTGTAAAAAGATAATAGTGTTCATAGTTCATAGTAGAAAACAATAGTAAATGAGACTAGACAATTGAATATAAAATCCTGGTACATCTCTTCAACAAACAAGATATTAAATTCTTCTGTTGTGCACAGCTGAAAATACATCTATCTTTTTCTCCACATGGAGCTTGATTGTTTTTACTGCAGATTCCTAACACACTGCTCTCCAACCTTTTTTCAGCTATTCCCATGATATCCTAAGTAAATTCCATTTGTGCTGTTCTTTATTGATGTTTCAGCTCCAGTGTTAAGGCATAATTTTGCTATGGATCGTTTGCCATTGCACAACAAGGGTGTGCTATGTTTGAAATGCTAGCAAAGGAAGTGCTAGGAGACAGGAGTTAAAAACATGAAGTTACACCAAAGACATCAGGCACAGATAAAATCTTACACTGGTTTTGCAGGGTGAAGTCCACAGGTTCAGATATCATCATCCCTAAAGGATACAGATGTAACTGAGCTCTGATCTAGACACAGTATCACAAAAGGATAAGAGAAGGGGGAAAGATGAAGAAGACAAGACTATGCAAAAGGAGATGGGGTTTATCTTCAGTGTGTTAACAGCATTCACCAGGAGCGAGGGCTGGGAAGATTGGCATGACAAGAGAGGTAGAATGCAGAGTGTGTGCAGCACGAGCACTGTAGGGAAATAAAATGCAAAGATATGCAGGGAAAAGGAAATGAAGAAACACAATTATGTACATGAGGACTGCTAGCGTACAACTCCTGTGAAAACATGCTGCTATTAACAGCGCTGATGGCAGAGCTCCCACTGACCTCTGTGGTGCAGAACTTGACCTCGAGACCTTTTGCAGCTTCCCAGCTCTCCCACACAACCCGTTTTGTTCTTGCCAGGCCTGCAGTACTCTGGATGTTTGCTGGGTTTTGTTATTACCCAGCAATTCACCTTGGAAGCCATCCTACTTCTTTGTTTTGACAAAATGCAACCTGGTGGGTTGCTATCCACTTAGCTACTTGAAAGCCAGGAGTTTTTTTTCCCAAACTTTTGTGGCAAAATCCCTATATTCAGAGCCTTCAGCCAAAGCTTCCTTTGCAGCGCTTCTTAGTGATTACACTTAGATTCTGGCAGAGGTAAATTTCCCTTATTTTTAGGGTGGGAAAGATGAGTTAAGTCTCTACATGTGTGCAGGTCTAGACAAGCATATCTTTCTCACATGTGATAAGGCAGACAGCAGTTTGCTGGCAGCACCTCTGTCCAGCCAGGCTGCTATTAATTTTTTTTTTTCTTTTCCCCCAGCAAAGCACTTTGGTGCCAAACAGTAGCCATATGCTTAAATATTTCGCTGCATTTGAACTGTGTTCTCTGTTCATCACCTCAAAAGAAGCTGTGCACTTGCTGATAATTCTTTCTGAAGTCAGTAGAGCTGATAAGAGGAGCTGAGATAAAAACCTAACAGAGTCAAGACAGCCAGTGCTGTTGAGAACCCATTTGAGCCTTAACTGAGTTTTTGAGCTGTGAAAAGCTCCAAAGTCATGTTTATCCTCAAACTTTCTGTACTTCAGCATTTTGAAGGTTCTCTTTGCAGTTTTTATCCCTCGCTGGGACCAGTGCTGAAGGACATTACTGGAAGTGACTGGCTCTGATTGCAAGCCTGGCAGCCAAGTTGTGCAGACTCCAGAGATTTTTCTGACAAGTGTCCAACCCTGAACTCTTGTCCAGATGGTGTGTGGTTTACAAACCATGAGATGCAATAATGAAGGTACAGATGTTGAACTGGAAAGGAGCATTCAGTGGTTAGAGCATCACCCTCAATGCCAGGCTGACTGCATTCACCTCCCCACTCTGGCACTGCTTGTCCATCTTACCATGGACAAGAGACCCAGACTGCAATTCATGTTCTGCAGTCAATGGAGAATAGCTACCTTCAGGGGAAAACCCCTCCAGCTGTGTCTTTTTTTCCTCTTCATCTCCTCGGACTATCCCAGGAGTCTTGATGAATAGCGTCGGTGTGTAACTTAGTGAAATAAAATTAGGTGATATGGATTCCAACATGTGTCTCTGGGCCCCAGTCTTGTATCAGTTTAATGTTTTCTTCCCTCATATGGGCTTTTTAAGGCTAAGTAGTCTTAAACATCACAGAACAGAAACATCAAACCATCACAGATAACTGATGAGGTGCTGAGCAGCTATGGTGAGACAGGCTCTGTCAGCAGCTATATTCAGACAGAATGTTTCTATCTGCTCTTAGCCTCCTTGCTTCATGCAAGTTGCATCACTTCGCAGTGGTCACTGCTGATGGGTTTGACCAGGGACAGAGCCAGAACACGGCTATTAGAATTCCTTTGGGGCATCTAACAGGCAAACTGTATCCTTTTCATGAAAGAAAGGTCTTCCTTTGGTGCAAGGACTTGGCAGTATAAGTTTGTGGTCACCATAGCTTTGAATTTTTTATTTAGGTAGCCAGATTTCCCTCTCAGGGACACAGCTTGGATTCTTAAAATGTTCAAGACAATGCACAGAATATATGTGGAGATGCCCTAATGAAGATGGTCAGATCAATACCTTTACTTGAAGAGTGGAATTGATTAATTGTTTATAGAAGAAGTTTAACTTTGTTGATTAAATTTATGTTCTGGAAACTACTCGACTGAGTGAAAATGCATTCCCATGAGCTTCAAAAGGCTCTGGTGCTTTTGATAGATCCAAGATTTCTTAACAATAAGTATTTGTATCCTAAGCTCCTCTCGAGGTTATGACAGCAGGCAGTGAGCTATTAAATCAGCAATAGTTGTTCTGGCTGAAATGTTGTTTTCCTACCTTACAGGGGAACAAGGGAACTTTGGAAAAGTGAATTCCAAAAATCTGGGCCTCCCCTATGACTACTCTTCAGTGATGCACTATGGAGCGTAAGCTGTTTTCTGAGATGTTTCTTCAAAGGGGCAAACATCTTTCAGACCTTCTGCTCACATCTAGGATCAAGGATTTGTTTTGTGCAGGGAATGGCTTTCCCTTTTGCTTTAAAATTGAGTGAACTGACATAATTTCCCTTGTCAGCAGGATCCTTGGAAAACAGAGCTGATATGGACAGAATAAAAAAATAAAGACATCTTCTTTCACTGTACTCTTGTCTCTTGCAAGAGGCCTTTGATGTGGCTGTGGTCCGTGGCCATTAGCAGTTCTAAGTCAGCCAGAACAGCTGACTTGAGTTGGCTACAAGTGTATCCCTGACCATGAGCATCACACTCAACACAAAAGAAGAAGTTTGCTGTAGGGAGGGCAGTCTTCTAGTTGAGCTTCTTGTCTTCTGCTCTTAAGGACTGTCTTTCTCTTTAATCTAACTGCTGCTGCACATTTACTGGGCTGAGTATAGTTTTATATACTTTCTGTCAACATTGGTACCAGTTTGGCTATTTCATTAAATCCTTTTTCATTTCAACCTGTGGGTCTTCTCTCATTGTCCTCACTCCCCTTCTCTGCTGAGGAGGGGTCACTGGGTGACAGAGTAACCACCACGGTTTAGCCCCAGATAGAAGCTAAATGTAGATGCTGATCTAAGTCAGCTCTGGAGTTTAAATTATTTAGTTAATGTAGTAACAGCTGATCACAGACAACGCTATTTAGGTACGGAGAGAACAAAACCAGACTTTAAAAAAATATCATTGCAATGTTATGTGCTGCCACGTTCATCTGGGAATATTATCTGAGGTTGCATTTTAGCCCATGATGTATGAGCTTGTATCATGTAACTTCTCCATTATTTCCATTATCAGGAACACTTTGAACAAAACTGTGAAATCAAACTTGTCTAGCAGGAGGCAGGAAATTTCAGTCAGCAAATAATTAGTAACTCAGACAGAACTACTCCTGCTCTGCCTCTGGAATCACGAAGATGGGATTCAGTTAATTTTGCTAGGACCTTGGTGAAAGCTCTCCTCATGCAGGACAGGGCAGCTTTGTCTCATTTCTTGCTTTCAGCTGCTGCACACAAATCGGCTGCCAAAGTGGAACCTTCTTCTCTTTTTCCAATTATATTCTGGGTGTGTGGTACATGAATATTCTTATGCAGTTAGAGAACTGCACTGTTTCAGTGATCTAGTGATGTGATTTCCTTATTTCTACAGGTATGATTTCTCCAGCACTCCAGGGAAACCAACTATCGTACCAGTTCCTGACCCCACTATACCCATTGGGCAGAGAGAAGGGCTGAGTAACTTGGATGTAGCTAAAATCAACAAGCTTTACAAGTGCAGTAAGTGCTGTAGATAGAAGGTATGTGAATCCTTACACAGCTGATGTCCGTAGGCGGTGTCAGACATTCCCAAAAGGAACTTGGCCTGTAGTCCTTATAACACATTCCACTCCCTCACCCTGCAGGAGTGTTTACACAGGTAAAACACCAGACTCCTGCAGAGCACTGGTTTTCTCTCAGCTCCTGGTATCCAGGCTAATTGATTTATATGGCACGTGACTTTTCTGAGATGTTCTTCAATTAGTTTCCTCCAAAGCAGCAAGTCATTAACATGGCCTAAATATTAGTGTACCAGATTTTGCTTTGAATTGTGTTAGAACTTAATTAATCAAACACCAGTAATTAGTGGGAATCAGCACTCTTTCAGCTGGATAGTTAGGTACAAAAAATCATTGCTGAGAGTCATGTCTCAGCAACACTTAACTTCAAATAACACAAGTATTTAAGTAATGGTCTCAAAAATAGTGATAACAAAGTATATGATGTTATCTGTTCTTATAGTGGGGCTGGGAATAAATCACACTTCAATATCATTATTATGTAATGTCATAATTAGAGCTGTATGCTTTGGAAGAAAAGGGCTAAAACTCAGGGGCTAAAATAAAAGGACAAGTATTGATTCTCTTGGACAGTAGGGAGTAAGAGAAAAATGTCATAATTCATGTGTTCAGGTGTCATATCTTCATATTTTGCAATTTGGGGCATCACCCATAGTGCAATAAAGGAAGATCACATGTGGAAAGGTGAAAGAAAGAGGAGATCAAACTTTGTGTACCAATAACTAGGTCTGTAGATTTACTTCAGTGCTCTGTTATTGTTTTCCCCCAGTGACTACCCCTCTTTGCACTGAGAGAATCTAGTCTTAGGGTTTGGTTTTTGCATATGCTTAGGAACACAGGGGATTGATATTCTGATGTCATTGAAACTACTCCTGTGACTGAGGTTAAGGAAGTTCATGAAAGATCCAGACCTTTCACTAAAACATGTGAGTGAAGCCCTACTGTCTTTAAAAAGACATTAGTATCTGAAGCAGATAAATCACAGAATGGCTTGGGTTGGAAGAGATCTTAAAGATTACCTAGTTCCAATGCTCCTGCCATGGGCAGGGATACCTTCCAGCAGACCAGGCTGCTCAAGGTCTTGTCCAGCCTGGCCTTGATCACTTCCAGGGAGGGGGCAGAGAGAGAGACTGCTCACACTGTCTTCCCTCCAGTAGGCAGCCAGCATGGGCTAAATAGGTAACTAAATACCCTAACTTGCTTTATTTCACTCACAGGTTTTGAGTAACTTTTACACTAGGAATTCAAACACAATTTTAAGCATCGTTCATTTCTCTTTATAAGTTCGACTGATGCAAATGGCCAGAGAGAATTGCCAGGCATTTCTGGAAAATTTTGGTGCACTTTTCCACTCTCTTCAACACTGTTTGGTTCTTCCCTTCAGACTCGTGTAGCTCTGTGTTGCCTAAATCCAAAGGCTCCTTCTCCTCTGTCAATTACCCATCCCTGTACCCGAATGATAGCCACTGCCTGTGGCTGATCCGCATCCGTCGAAGCAAGGTAATTTTTATTAGGAAGAAAAAAGGTCTGAACCACAGTGTCAAGGTGACGCAGCATTATTTCATTATTATGACTGCCCTCTGGGAATCATTTCCATGGTCCAAGACATTTATTTTGTTAGGCAGTGAATGAAAAGGCAGTCTCAACAATTTTCAGGCAGCTATCAGATGCATTATTTAACTTGATTTTTAGCCAGTTGAGATTGGATGGCTTTTCTAAGACAAGCAAGAGTCAAACATCAATCACTGGGCTCAGTAACAGTGTACCAAGGCAAAATTCTGTCCTCTTTTTATACAGAAGCTAACATTTCACTGATAACATGGAGAGTAAAAGTAATACAAAGTCCTAG
Source organism: Psilopogon haemacephalus (assembly GCA_013396835.1). NCBI lineage: Eukaryota > Metazoa > Chordata > Aves > Piciformes > Megalaimidae > Psilopogon > Psilopogon haemacephalus. The sequence continues at coordinate 583,393 of VWZI01000971.1, forward strand.
CTCACCTCATTACAATTAGATGGTTTGACTCTTTCCCTGTGTATAGCATGAAACCCAATATCTGTTTTCTTGTTTCTCAAGATTTTCCTGCAGTTTGAGGCTTTTGATGTCCAACCCTCCTCAGGCTGTTCTGCTGACTATATAAAAATTTACAACGGAAACAGCAAGAATTCCCCTGTCTTGCTGGACAAATACTGTGGGAAAGGGCCACTGCCCTCCTTAGTGGCATCTGGATCAATGATGCTGGTAGAGTTTGCAAGTGATGAGAGCATTACAGCCACAGGATTCAGAGCTTCCTACAACAGGGGTATGAACACTCTGTTACAGAGCTTGGAGAACAATGTTAATGGTATTTGAATTGAAGAACTGAAAAATTTGAACATGTGCTTCACACTTCCATAGCAATTGCTGATTGCAGAAGGCTAGGCAATGACGGGGCTGAAGGTTAGCAGGAAACAGAAAATGACATATTGCATGGGGTTCATATTAGTAATCCTGAGAACGCATGGTCTTCTGAGTGCCTCTTTGAGGCTTCTCCACATCTTTAGACCAATCTCAACTGTAGCCAACAGAAGCAATGCAGCCAAAGAGCATAAAGTCTGCAGCGCTCAACAAGAAATCTCAAGTGAGATGTATCTGGGCAATGTGTTTTACAAGGTTTGGGGACATTGTGTGCAACAGGAGAGGCACTAACCTTGGGCCACTTACACTTTCTGATTTAGAGGCTTTGGTTAGGTTACACGAAACAGTGTTTGCTGTAGTCACTTGCATGCATGCTGTTACAGGAAATGTACAAACGCATCACAGACTGCTAGATACAATTCTCTCGTGTTGTAACACACCTTCAGTTCTGAGGCAGGAGCCCAAATAAAGTGTTTTTGCCTTATTTCAATATAAAATGCAAACTTCTACAACATAAATTGAAGAAGTCTTAGAAATGTGCCACTTACACTCTTTTTTGCATTAGTCTTGATGGAGACACTTGCAGATAGCATTAGATGTAGCTTGGTGATGCAATCTTAACTACTTGAGCCAATTCTTCTCTGAAAGAGCAGTAAGTTAGAATGCTAAGCCAATATGGTAGCACTCAGTTGTAAAGACAGGTAGAGCTTTAGATGCAGCTGTTCTCCAAAGGTTATTTAGCAGCCATGTTTTTAGTTCCTTCAGTACAGCCACTGATACAAATGCTAAGCAAAGAAACAGCATATTTCAGCAGCAGATTTTCATGATGGCACATTTCTTCTCGACTCAAGAGAAAAATCATAGAATCATAGAATCATAGAATGGTCTAGGTTGGA